>SJOL01006800.1:773898-925925 GCA_004794785.1 Opisthorchis felineus | reverse complement strand
ACTCTGGGTATCGGGATGTGGAAACTACCGTCATAACATGCGACAAATACTCACATTTGAATACGGATTTGGTTTTGACAGGAGACTCACCCGAATCCAGCTGAATCTTGTCCATAATGATCCGCTTCAACTGAATGTCCTGCACCAGACCGTCGCATGCTTCAGTTGGTAGGATTTTCGTGATATCGCAATACGTTGTTGTCCAGACCTAAAGCTGCCACCTGGATGTGGTGGTCGGGTTTGAGTGCTGCAATGATCCGCGCGCTACACTGGCTGGAACTTCGTTCCACAAGGTGTCCCCTATAAGTTCNCAGGTTGTTTGCGATTTCCTTGGATCACAATGCGCTGATACCCGTTATGTGTAGATGGACGTCAGTCGTTGCGTGCAGCTGTGTTGGTGGAATGTGCGTTTTCCGGTGACCAGTTGTGTTGTGTGACATGTTGTCAGATGACTTGCGAAGATTGTTCGACTGGGGATTGTCTACTCATTGATCTACTTATGTGCGGATTTTCTGGTGATTATTGTTTGTCCGCGTTTTGTGTTATATTTACTCCATTGGTATTGTGTCCGTAGCCTGTTTGTTTGAACTCGGGTTTTTGAAAATTGCTTTTTTTGTTTGTTTTTTGTTTCCTGCTTGTGCTCTTCATATTTTTGTGGTCGCGGTTTCTCACTTTGTTCTGCAACGTTTTTGTGTTCTTTTGTGCGTTGTTGGAAGTAGTTTTATTTATCTTGGTGTTTTTTTTGAAGCTTTTGGAGTATGTCACGTGGCATTCATTAATACGTTGCAGTCCCTCTCTCGATGGTTATTTCGTTTTGTGATGTCTTTCCAGCCGTTTTGAATTCGTATTCTTGTTCGTTTGGGCTATTTCTCCTATGTTGAATTGTGCTCACCTAGGTATTACAGTGCAGCAGGCTAAACAATGTAGTCGTGGTTTCCGAACGCTTCATATGCTGTGATACGTTTTATCTCTGGAGTCTGGGCGGGTGTCGTATGGTTTTCACCACAACCCGTTTTGTGTTTCACATCGGTTGTTTCCAATATAGAGGTATCGGCGTGATACTCACTCGTATGGTCTGCCACAGGAATTATTGTCAATTAATGTCAACTACTAGCGAGTAACTGAATGGACGTATATAAATTGCCAGGTGTACCAACCGCGTGTTGGGTATTCGTTGTTCTTAACTGTCTGTCTTCCAGAGTTGACTCTGGGTATCGGGATGTGGAAACTACCGTCATAACATGCGACAAATACTCACATTTGAATACGGATTTGGTTTTGACAGGAGACTCACCCGAATCCAGCTGAATCTTGTCCATAATGATCCGCTTCAACTGAATGTCCTGCACCAGACCGTCGCATGCTTCAGTTGGTAGGATTTTCGTGATATCGCAATACGTTGTTGTCCAGACCTAAAGCTGCCACCTGGATGTGGTGGTCGGGTTTGAGTGCTGCAATGATCCGCGCGCTACACTGGCTGGAACTTCGTTCCACAAGGTGTCCCCTATAAGTTCTTGACCCTCCTTAAGAAGCTCTACGCCAACTCCTAGCGGAACTCAAATAATCGACGGGAAGCTCTCGCCTTGGTTCACTACATCAAGTGGTGTCAGGCTAGGCTGCCCTCTTTCACCTTTCCTCTTAAACTTCGTCATTGATGTGATTGAGGAACACACACTCAGCCTGTTATGCCTGTGGGGTCGAAGTGCTCCCTTGGCATTCGCTCACAGACATCGAGTACGCAGACGGCATAACTCTTCTTGGATCTGATGCCGTGGTAATGCAAACAATATTAAATAATCTAAATGATTCTGCCTCACGGTTTGGCATGCGCTTCACACCTGCAAAGTGCTGCTGCAAGACTGGGTGGGCTCGAACCCTAACCTCATGCTTGTGAATGAGCCGACTGAGGTAGTAGACAAATTCCTCTACCTGGACAGTTGTATCAGTTTCGGTGGTCTCACGAAAGATGATATTTCCATCCAAATTTGCAAGGCCAGAGCAGCTTTGTGAACTTGCATCACCTGCGGCGTAGGCGTGACATCAGTTGATCCGTCAAGGGTCGTGTTTACGTTGCTGCGGTGCGTCAAACTACTTTCAGTGTTCGACCATCGATGTCTTCGGAACATTGCTCGACTCTGGTGGGAACACTGGATCAGTAATGCAGAAATACGTCGAATGGATTTGGAAGAGATAACTCGTCCACAATAGATGAACCGATCACACGATAGGTTGCACTCGCTTGGCCGCGTGCTCCGTATGCCAGTCGATCGGCTCCCTCGAAGGGCACTTTTCGCACAACCACGTGAAGGGTGGAAACGAGCCAGGGGAAGTCAAACAATAACTTGGCGGCGAATTATGAAAGCCATTACCAGCAAGCTCAGCTGTGCTGGTCATTGGTGTCTCCCTGGATGGAGACCCTGAGACGGGATACATTAGTGGTTAGAGACATTGTCAAACAAGGCCCAGTCGCGCCCTCAATGGCGCTCATGCATCCAAACTATTACCTGCAATGCAATCTCCCCAATTAAAAGTCCACTGACAGCGCTGTATTTACGCATCAATTATATCAGCTACCGCCTCTAATACGTAGCTATCTACCCACCCACCCCCAAATCATCCGTAAGCAAAACTAGAACCATTGTAAGGCAAGTACGCGGTTCTTACAGCTGATAATGATGATGAGACGTTGCACACTACTCATAGGGTTGCTGAAAACTCTTCGACAGCCCACGACCAGTCCTGCCCTTGTTTGGACTCATCAGGTAGCGCGGTTTCCGAGTTTCTGTCAACCATTGGTTCTACTTGTACTCAAAATTGACAGATTTTAGACAGGTACTGTCATTTGCAGACGAATTTGTTTTGCCAGGAGACCTAACTGAATTCTGTTTAATCTCTCTTTTATGATGGTCCGAAGAGTTTTCAACAACCTTCGTAGCAGTGTAGTACATCTAGACACTGCCTTCGTAATTGCTCATGAGAAAGCTGGATAAAAATTCTGGAACTGTGCATATCTAGTGTGCTCTATAAAGGCTGAAACAGTTAGTGGGCTATCCATTTGTAACAGCGGATTGACAAGACATACTTCGACATCTTGAATATCGGTCGAAACGAACGATGCTGCCGTCTTTCTATCAACATAATCGTTTGGAAAGTACAATAAACGAGAGATCTATTGAAATCCCATGTTAATACCTTCCTAATTTACAAACGAGTGTTTAAATTCAACTTGGTGTTCAAGTGCGAAGTAAGTTTGGTGGGGATTCGACACTCAATTTTACCATCACTAACGGTGTCTTGTTTCCCATCTAGTAGGCTGTTTTCGTGCTGATAGAAACTCATCATCGAGTGTGGTTTCTACCCTGGTCTGTAATGTTGTATGTAACCCATGGTATCTAGGATCTATACATTAGACTGTCTTGGTGGGTACATTCGCAAATTTTAACTCTCTCTCTCTCTCAGCTTTCTTTTCTTGTTGCAAACTCCGTCCGCCGATTTTATCAGGAAAGAACCACTTGTGAATAACATGCCTTGAAATCATCGATTTGCTGTACCTAACCCTGTCGGTTATGTGTTAATCCCCTTCTCAGACACGTAGTAAAGTGAAATATTGAAAGGACGGTCTTTTAATTTTCCGGTTACCGTTGTTCGGTATCAGCAGATTGTTATCAGAACGCTTGTAAATCACTGTGTATTTTTCTCGAGATCTTGTTCAACTTGTGGGTTTGTGATAATCTATTTCACTGATAGCTTTGTGACATGTTTTGTGACTTGTTTCTCAGCTGGACTCCGCTTTGTCACGGTTCTCTCACACTGTTTTGAAGTCTGAAGATCACGTATCTGCCGACGGATTATCAACCAATATTGGCAGTTTACCGTTCGTTTACCCCTTGCACTCCACGGGTGGCACTTTTTTGCAACAATTCATGGGTAGCAATGCTTAAGGGTTTCCTCGCAAACTGTTGGTCATGGTAGGACACAAATGGAAACATGATGCCCAGCGCTTATTTGGAAGTGCGGTGCCCACTCGGAAAAGTCAAATTGGAAGAATGCTCTCGGCTGTTGTATGGTCTATGGAGGGTAAATTCAACGGGACACCGTAAGCCCAACTTGCTGGTCACTACTCCTTGTTAAGTCGATCCTTCTAGGCGCTTGATGCCTCAAGTAAACTGCATCAAGATCCCACTGAAAACCCATGGTTAGTTCTTCAGTCTACCAACTCATACCCGTCCTTATATGTTTGATTTTCTCTCCTTCCACAGACTATTGTGAGTGATTTTTTATTATGTTCAGTTCAGCTGGTTGGTCCTCTATTACCCGTCCGGCACGTGGTTGGCTTCTGTGACACCTCAGTCGGTTTTGTGTCGCCACAGAGCTATCATCTCTAGTGAAATATTTGCAGTGGTTATCGGGAAAATCGTACACCTTTTGGTGTTTGAAAAGCCAGCTGTTCAATTTGTTCAATTTTATAATTTACCAAACACCGCGAAACCGAAAATTTCTACTTCGTTTACTCCATACCAGTGTGCTTTTAACTGAAAGTGTACATTCCACAAACAAATAGATTTCTGGCTCTCAAAAAGTGCGGTATTTTCATAATATGGTCGGCATCTCAGACTGAAGACATTTGGCGAATTTTATGGAAAATACCTGCAACTACAGGGTCATCGATCATTGTCCTCCACCTGTCACAATCCGTATCTTCCCATCCTTTTTTCACACAAAGACTTTTGGGGTCTTCTGCTGAAACCGCCTCATCAAATCGAACTGCTTCATGTATGTCAACCTGAGAACTCCATTCCTCCGTTTGTACATCCAGATCTTTTTGTATTATGGAACCCCACTTAAATGACTACTCGAGAGCTATTGTTTGCCGCTCGTCTGTATGCTACCATAACAACCCCGTAGGAGTTACGAGCGCTCGCTTCAATATCCGCTTGAACAGTAGAATTACCACGCCTTTTACTATGAGTCAAGCGTGAAATGTCGAGAAAAATCGAGTCCCAATGTCAGTGTACGTTGTAGGAATACAGAAGGAAAACAGGATGCCAGAATTTCGAAATACGGCCGCTAATTTTTGTTGTTAATTCCACTGTCCTGCATTGGATTTGGTGCTTGAGAAGGGCCTGGTGTATCGAATGGATCAATTGTCCGGAGCTATTTTTTCCAACTGCTTCACTTTCCCGCTTGTTTACTCGTTGCCATGACATTATTTTGGGAACTTAAGCCAATGTTTCTTTCCAGCCTTGATAAATGGGAATTTGCATCATGTCTTCTGCATGTTAATTATCTTCAAATTGTGGTGATCACTTTCTGTGAAGCGGCAAGACCGATTTTCAGGAATATTTTCAAGGCTGTTTTTTTCCACCTGATGATTAGCCTGTCGTACATCACTAAATCGAACCATGTTTTCCCGGACCTGATGTGCTATCCAAATTTGCCGCTGATTCAACATTTCCCGAGTCTTTGGTAAATCGTGGCAGTATTCAGTGAAAGGGACAATGAGGAGCTAAGTTCCATGCGACAATGGGCGGAATGTAGTAGGTGTTTCGAGAAACACTTTCGCTAGATGCCAAAATGCTCTTCTGGTGTTTCCTCTCTGGATGAAATAGAAAAACGAACCATCGTCTTTACCCCATTCAGTTGCCTAGGGACAACTCAGTTTCCAGTGTTTGTTTCTAACGTTTCCTTATATTTTTCCTGGAACAAGATGAAAATGTGGCTGCATATGATCCTTCCGGCAGTACCCGAGTCGTTTTACCATTCGTCTCTTATGTTCCTCCTATCCCCTAGTCCTCACCTTACTTGAGGGTGACTAACACTAATTGGACAGGCAATAGTGTGTCCTGCTTTACCACTCCCATTTCACTGGACTTGCTGAACGATGGGGACAGTCGTTTTTCCAGGTAAATCTCATTCGGTGTTACCGAGCTACTTTGCTCCGTGGACCCTGGTGCTTTTCCACGTCTACGCCACAAACCGAACAGTCAGTTCACTCCCGTCGAACGTCTATAACACACTGAGGTAACCCTGTATGTATATCATACCAGGTAGTCCCATGTTCGGTGCGCTGGGCTCGGGCAGGCAGACCGTCCAGACAGTATCACAATATTTCGTGCAGACAGCCGATACCGAACTGTTGACGTTGCGCCACCGTAGCAATAATAATTGGGGTTAGGGATGCAGCGATTCAGGATTTTAACGATCCCATCATTCTGGTTAGTCGGTTCATACGTCAGTCCAAAATTACCTGCATCAAAACGGGTACCTCACCCATTTCGGAGTGGTGCAACATCAGCTGGACGTGGATCAAGTCACATGTTCCAATGGTCTAATGGTGGAATCAGCACTTTTAAACGTTGAGCAGTGTCAGTCGATAGCAAATCCACCGTCATTGCGGTATATCTTCTGGAGAAGTATATCAGCCAGTTCGGCTACGAAAAACTCACTCCTCTTCGGTTTTAAGTGGTTTATTTCTTCGAGGAAGAGGAAGTTTCACCTATCGATGTGGTTTTTGTAACAACAACCTTGCTCTGCGTTTAACCATATCAAACTGGGTAGCCTAGTCAGTGGGAAACCTACGGTTGTTGAAAGGATGAGACTTATCCGGCCACTGGGTTGTCGGAAAAAAAACTATTTACACAAAGCGGCACAACAAACGCATTGGCTTCAAGACTGAGTAGAATCCATATCAAATTTGGACAAACACTGTTTTGTTAGGCAGAGTTATATCCACGCTACACACCCTCCAAACATTCACATTACGGCGCATCCGCAGTGCAGGAATTTCTGGCGGTAGGTAAGCCCAAGTTACGACTGACCAGTGGACCTATGGTAGCGTAGAAACAGGACGGAAAAATTGACGTTTTAAATGAACGAAACTGCTTATTTGACTGCCGGAAAAGATCAATTGGTTCGGTTCAAAACAAACTGCAAGCCCTGTGAGAATGATTTCACGGAACACCCAGAGAGAACAGGATGTGTGGTCTTTACGGGATGGAGAAATGCGTACGGACATCGAAATGTTCATCTCAGCACTATGCCTGTCTGCATCAATCAACTTGCTAAGCGTGTCAGTCAAATGCAGTCATACAAAGGGCATTGTCTCTCAACCATCTAGCTGTGCTGTTCGGCTAATAGACCAGTAAGCGTGTATTTGGCTCTAGTCTCCTTAATGAATGAAAATATGCAGATCCACAAACAATCAGCCTGGGTTCGCAATTACTGTCGGGAATACCATCCTGCCGCAGACCACCCTTCAAGGCGTAGCTGCTATCTCTTTTGTCGTTTGTCTTGATTTCGATCTTTTTTGGGACCCATATTCGCTTCAGAAGAAGACAATCGAGATTTTACTTAACAAAACTCTGATCGGAATGTTCCGTTGGACTACACACTATTTAGGGATGGGTAACGGAAGAATTAAAAGCCGGAGTCAGTAACTCTAATTGCCTAGGTAAATAACCTCTCTCATGTCTCTTTCGCTGTCTTGACAAATTGATAATGTAATACAATGTAATATCCATTGAGTTGAAATCAGTACCAAAGACAGAATAGCAGGATTACAAACACACCAATCATGGTTGCTATATTTTTCGGAGGTAGTTCGGTACACGCCAGAGTTCAGACTAATTCATTCAAAATGGAGTTGACTCCATTACTCCTATTACGGGAGCAATCTTAACTGAGTCAGTCCTGTCGAAATGCTGGTGAGCACAAAGCAAGAAACGGGATGTTTTGTGTTAGGACATACGTTGGTGATTAGTGATGAATGGTTTCAGCTTCCCGCTTATTGTTAGGTGGTTGACGACTGGCAGGAAGATGCTGTTGTCCCAGCTGAGCTTATTCTCAATATTTATTCAGTACCATACTAATTCAAAGCTCCCATAACACCCCCATTATTCAGGCAACAGCCATCTGTTCGCACAGACTACTTCAAGCGACCTGCGCATAGCCGAAGTGGTTATGCCGATATTCAATCACAAACGCTATATTAAGCGCAACATATCAACAGGG
The DNA here is from genome assembly GCA_004794785.1 of Opisthorchis felineus. Taxonomy (NCBI): domain Eukaryota; kingdom Metazoa; phylum Platyhelminthes; class Trematoda; order Opisthorchiida; family Opisthorchiidae; genus Opisthorchis; species Opisthorchis felineus. The sequence goes on along the minus strand of SJOL01006800.1, from coordinate 917,915 downwards.
ATTAAGACTACCTTACGTGAAAGATTACTGGCGGAACAATTAGACAATACTTTGGTTGGTGTAATTTTCTTCTAAAGAAAAATGTACCATACGGCAGCTCGGACATAGAGTCTGCGGGCAGGGTGTGGTCGATTTTTTACACCTTGGTAGCATTGCCTAGATTCTCGGGTTACTGCCCGTTCGAGGTAGGTATTGGAATTGTGTGGGTTCGACGAATGTTTGCACAGTTTAAACGGTATGTAAAATAAACATCGACCTTGGCGGGTTTTAACTGATCAGTTTTCCTCATAGTGGTGAAATTTAACGGTGATGGAAGATGTTTGGTCGGCTGCCTGCCTACTATTTTCCTTCTGACAAAAGAGATTGGGCCAATCTTGATAGCGTTCGCTCCCTGCGGAAGGAGGGGGAACACCGTAAATCAGCATGTGTTTTGATGCTCTTGGTAAACGAGAACAAGTTCTAACGTGATCACAGCAACTGCGAGAATGCGCCTCCATCCCCACACATCCTTATTCGGACTTTAATAATTGAGCGGGTTCGTTTAACACAAGCAATCACCAGTAATTCACTGACTGGTCTAGCTGGGAAAATAATTCACCTTAGGCTGCATAAGCAACACACATTAACTAGTATCCACGTTCCAATCGTTTTCAAAGTGGATACAGTAATACCGCATACGGAGTGGATAATGCAGCAAGTTCACCGATACATTTGATCTAATTAACAGATAATCTCACGTCTTTACGAAACACAAAGACATCAACCTCCGACCTCATTCATTATGGCCCCGGCAACTACGGAGGACAGCAGTGTATTTGGCTTTAAGGTGGGTAGTAGCCTCTCCCTTCATGTGTACATGGCAGTGAAGGTAATTTTGCCTCGGAAACGACTGTCTGGCAGTCAACCATCCCCAATCCGAATACAACGAATGACTAACGGCTAGGAGGGTCGCTTGGTTTGACCTAATTGCACGCGACAGTTCGACACAGAACGAAGAAAGAAACCACAGCTTTACCTGGCCATCGCTAGGTTACATAACAGGGATTATCCACTCATCATCGTCATTTTCGCTGTTGTTTTTGAATCTCAGAGGTATAGTGTTGCTGGGGTCGTCATCGGTGTGTGTAGTAGCGTGACATCGGGTGTGTGTGTGTGTGTGTAGGGGGGGGGGTGAATGATGGCAACCTCCAAAGTCGATGCAGCCAAGCCTAATTTCACTTCAGAACAGAAAACATTCTGCACCCATCAATTCACTCTGTCAATCCTTGGCATCCGGTGGAGACAGGACGCACACTGGAACACAATTGTCCATCTGGCAAGGGTTGTTCGCCTGCATGCGTTATGTATAGAAAATATAACATTCCAACCCTCTGATATCGCTGCACCAGAATAGTTCCCGGATGACTGTTTCAAAAACTGCAAGGCTGTCGTTTGCCCTTCAGTGGCAATGACGTTCGATGATATTCGGTTGCACCGCAAACCCCCCTCCCCCAGAAAAAGATGCCAATAGAAAGCACATCAAAGTCAGTCTTGAGAGGACTGTCAAAAACAGGAGGGTATTTTTAAGCAGAACGGATTTCGTTTCTAAAATTCCGGCTGGCTCAACAAAAATTATGGGTTGATGGTTCTCATTTTTGAGGCATCCGCTATCACACTGTGGATGCGCACGCTCAGTTCGCCGATATTTCTCCAAACCTTTAAATCCTCATCTGAAAATAGGTACGATTCTCGAAATACGCTTATTTTAGAGCTACTTTCGAGCTAACCGGAGACTCAGCTGAGTCTCCCGTTTATGAGTGGTATGGCAGGTCAAGAAAAGGTACGAATATCAATTCAAAAAGGCTTGCCAGATTGACTAACTGAACAAGTTAACAGTGTGCCCGGGCTTTAAGACATAGAGAACCAATCGACTAGCGCACGAATGTCGACTAAGAACTCGTGCTGATTAGTATGGTTTACTGAACGTTATGAATGTGTTTAGGGATTTAAACACCAGTTTGACCGATTTAGGTTTTCAATCTCCCGGTTCAGAGGTTTTTCATCTGATGCGTCTCATTTGCAATTTCTGTTGATCTGCAGTTTGGAAGGGACTACGACGATCTGGTTAGGAGAGGCGGGTGAGATTGTCCGTTCTTTTTTTCGACTTAGGCTATGTAATTTAGCTCTAACCTAATTCATTTTCACTGATAACCACACAGCTACATGTCAACTCCATTCACAATCGAATGAAAGACAGACTCTCACCATTGCTTCCTTTATTAAACAACACCCACAATATTTCCTGCCCATGGAATGCTAAACTTGGTCGTAATTCAGAGTGTAGAAGAAGTGAAGCCAAGTTCAAGAAGCCCGAAGCCATTGAGTGTAAAAATATGACGATGCCTTCTTAAGGTCCTATGACAACTGCCCCTGTGCACTTTTTCCAAATAACTGTTTTATTTAATTACGTGGGTCGCAGACCCCGATCTGCGTTCAGCGCTCAGGAGCTCCCTACTAAAATGAAATCTGCCAGGAATTTCCCTCATGACTGAACACAAATGTTCGTTTCCTTGAAAAATTGAATCGCCTCAGAGATGAACACATTGCCCCCCCGTCTGCAGTGGTATCCCTCTTGGATAAAACGCCCGCCTGGATTTCCTGACATAGCTCACAGAAAAGAACCAGTAGTTTTATTACCACTGGCACTGAGTAACAGAGATCAAGCATGATAGTTCCTTTTTTTACGAATCAATGCTTCAATGCACGGGGATCACTGAACGTGAATGCAGTAATATAATTGCATAACAAGCGGTTCAAATTGACAATGAAATAAGGGTGAGGGTTGAAATTCTGTTAGGCGTGCTTCGAATACCTGGATGGCCGTGTAGAAATAGATCGAAGATTCACAATCTTTGCCGCTGATTTAACCGCACTTAATAGGCGACGATTCCGTTGTTTTGCCCTTAGTTCGAACAAAGTATCAGGGAAATGCATCTGCATGATGATGCAGATTTCTTATTTGGAAAACTTCCATGTCAAAGCCTCAAATAGGTAGGTAACCACCTATTCCAGTTCTTTGTGTTCCATAATCTTACATTTTGTTCTGACAGCAAAAAATCTTCATCCCCTGTTGGGAATCACATCATACCGATAAGATAATCACTGACGAATTCGGTGCGCTAGTGTGCCTGAATGATACTCGAGAGTTTTGTACACAAATACCTAGTGATCTCGCGTCACAGACATGTGTGCGATACTGCGACATACACTAATTTGGTCTTAATGGAGGTTTCAACTGAATCCAGCTGAGTATCTCGTCCATGGTGTTCTTCTCCAACTGAATGTGCTAAAAGGCTTGGATTTGGCGGATCCTGACCAATATGGGTTCAAGAAGAACATACGTTTGATTGACAAAAACCCCGGAACTGCGTCTACCTGACGAACCGTAAAAAGGGGCGAAACCGGTCTTGGGTTGTCGAAGAGTTTTTAGAAGCGTGTTTATTCTAGACAGTGTACTGTGGTATCTCGACTATCGTGCCAAATGAAATATGAGGCAGTACTGTGAATTTTATTTGGTTGAAGTAGGGCATCACGATATTCAGCTTGGATTTAGCTGTCTCCTGTTAAAATCCAGTTAGTCTGCAAGTGAGTGCATTTCGCGAATTGTGTCAAAATTGGTTTAACAGAAACTCGAGGCTGCGTTTGCCTGATGAGCTCAGAGAAGGGCGAAAACGATCATGGGTTTTCAAAGGGCTTTCATTAGCCTTATGAGATCCGTCTAGGATAGATACCTTCTTTGTGAGCAGCTGATATGATGCTGGCACTCCCATTGCGTCTGTTTCCTACCCTGTGGAGCGCGTCCCGTCGGGGTCGGAAGGGGGAGGCGAACGCTCTATGGGGTGCTTCGATCCGATACGAGGCGACGCATAGCATTATACATCTGCCCTATCTTTAAGGACCAAAACGAAGAAGCGGGAAAGAACCTAGTTTGCGTTTGTCCCCTAGAATTTCCTCCAGCAGCCAGGTTCCTCCCAGAAGAGACCACCTCTCAGTAGAGGCCACATTTAGTTGGTCTCACAGGTTGCCTTCCTCAGGCTGTTTGTGGTGTACAGTAAGCATGAGGCTGAAATTATCCGACATTTGTAGCCGATGGTCTCACTAGAGGAATGATCGCTTAGTCCATGAGATTCACGACAGGAACTCGACATGACATATTAGAAGCGGTTTCCCACAGAGAGCCCACTTGAGTAAGCTACGACAATTAGTTGTGCGATCGTCTACATAACAGAACTGGAGTGGACACAGTTGTTCATATGTACAACAATCAGATGAAGAAATGTACAATGTAACGTGACTTGTTAAAGTTTACGTTTGCAAAGCGAAGGTTTGTTCTGTCAGTTGATTCCTTTTGTGGTTCCCTTCAGTTTGCAGCTCGATATGATTCATTGGTTTCTCCGTAGGGTACAGATGGCAGGGGTTCAAGAGCTGTGAGTAAAATCAAAATTGAAAAATCGATAAGTTTGTGTTCATGATAAATCATGCAACATGATTTATAACCACTGGCCCGTTGAAATGGATTTTACTGATTGGAATGCTGGTTGCCGCCTAGCAACTGAGTACCAAGTAAGCTTACGCACCTCAGTTATATGATAGGCACTCCAGATACCTTCATTCTAAAATTCAATGAGGTTTATTACAGCTGCCTCTCGAAGCCAATTAAGAATAAGATACTCGGACCGATTCTCCATAACCTGAAGAATTCTGCTTGTCCGTCTTCAATTGCTACAAATTGGTGCATGCCATGAAAGCTGGACTAACTGAATCACGGGATGGCTAATTTGATTGACATCAGTAGTTTCGGACAAAGAGGAGAAAAAGCTGAAGAGAATAAGCATAGCTATTCTTCCCCCCGAAGTTCTTGCAATGCTTCAACGTGCCCAGGTGAGTGTGTGCACACCATAGTCCGGGTGTAATGTGTGCTGCCACACCCACTTGCGCACTGTATCGAATGACATAGTGGCGGCATATAACACACACACTTTAGATCCTGCATAGTAGACACCAACAGCAGAGGGTAGTATGAATGCGATTTAATAGCCATATCATCGCAATTCCAGATTGAAACACAGGTGGACTCAGAAGAGGCAGTCAAGTAAAAGTCGTTCAGACACCTGCGGGATTTAAGAAGGTTGGTTGCCTACAGGCACAACCAGACACTGTAGTTCGAGAGGTAGAGGACCACCTACCTGCTGAACTTTTCGTGTGACTAACTAGAAAACAGTATGGGGTATTTGCCCGGGAAAGTACTTATCAACCAGCTGACTCCTACGAATTCGACACATATTTTCAGGTATCATTTATGACGTTGATCTAGTTAACTCGGCCAGATAGACGATGTATTGCATTTTATTTCGTTACTCTAATTGAAATTTACGCTCCTAGTCTGACTATACGTTGTGGTCAGTTATCTACCCATGAGAAGCTATTATATCCGTAGAGTTAATGAGTTAATAATGAATACCAGAAATCCGCTTAGACCGCATGGTTGAGATTACTTTATCAGTCCGTATCGATTGTTTTGTTTGAGTCACTGCGTTCTCAGTATGATGGCGCTGAACTGGCAATTCGATCCGCTGATTTACCTGTCAGTTTCACCGAGTTGACTTGTTCTTGATTGATAGGGTTAGAGAAAACCAGTGTTTGACTAGATACTGGTGTACCAACGGTCATACTGATCACCTCCACTCCTATCTGGACCCTGATTGTTGCGACTCGTGGGACGGAGCGTTATTCTGCTCCGCTTTCTGGAATCTGTCAGTAAGCTGGGGGAAACGGTTTCCAACCCCTTTCTCGGCGCGTATCCTTCCACCCTATTGCGTGAGGTCATTCATCCCTCGAAACTTCACTAACCCAAATGATAGTGAAATCACTTATAATTAGCAGGTAGGAAAAACTTAAGCCTACTTCTGCTTCATTTGTGTTCCGCAGATGTAATCCATATGGAGCATGAGCCTGAGCGCGAAGCCAGCAGTTCTACTCGCTTTGAAAGCAGATGGTCCGTGAGAAACTTGTAATAGTTCTTTCTTGGCTATTCCCCGAAAACACAGAACAGTACTCAGTGGAAAACCAGACACTCCATTTCCGCCTCAAACTTGCTTCTTTCCTTCAGTTAACTCTGTAGCAGATTTCATTAACTGTTCTTGTAGGAATACTCCAGCATAGAGGAAGTGATCTTCGGATGACATATCCCGCCAATCTAAAGCCAAATTTTTATTCCAAGGGATGAACTTCCAGTTTTGTCATTCAAACTTTCAAGGAGCCCAGTAACACATGAAAAAACTGTTCAGAATGCGCTGGGAAAGATATCCTCGTTAGGACCACTATAGCCACTTGTATACGGCTTATAACAAGCTCAAAGTAGTTCACGTTTCTTCAGGGTTGGTGCCTGTTTAGGTGGCTGCTGATCTGTTTGCCGAGCTTATCAATACCTTGCAAGCGTTTCATCACCAATCAAGTTGACATCCTCAGTGCGCAGTTGGCTGGGTGTTGCTGGCAGTTATAGCGCCTACTGTCTCTTCGTAACTCATGTGGCTTTAAAACCAGAATACCTCCTACCTTTTGAGTTTCGATAGCATCATTTTTACCAACAAGTGCACAGCGTAGGATAAGGACTCAACGAAACTCGGCATCCTCCTTAGCAACTGGATGAACAGAAGCCTAATAAAGTTACCATTTGGTGGCAGACGGCGGTTACAGTACTATAATCTACATTCTTTTGTTTGTAGGTTCCTGCAGCTATCTTTCATCTCGTTCTGGAGGAACCTCAACTCCCGTTTCATTGGAACAATCGATTTTGAAAAGTTGGATAAGTAGGTATCCTGGCACAGAGAAAGAATATCGTTGTGTCCACAGAGCCTCTTTCAAAACTGTCGAGAAATCTGCACGAATTTGAATGGAGTCTAGCTTTCTTACCATTAGGATGGAAGAAGCCCAAAGTGATAATTCATCGCAGCCAGCACTCCCTTATTTTATAAGCACTTAAAACAAATGCTACTTTTGGGTATGGTGTAGGACGTTGGAAGCGTAAAGCCTGTCTAATTCTTGGTTCTATGAACCTGTAGGCTTTGGCTTTTGGGCATCTGTCGAGTGTTCGTACCAATAGCTGGTGTGCCAGATCACCATTTAATCTACCAGAAAATTCAGTCACTTTAGAAGGAGCAAACAGTTTAATAGGGCTGTGTCATCTTATGTGTCATGGAGAAAGTCAACAAAAATTAAGGGCCCACCATGAAAATAAATTTAAGAACGAGTTCATGTTTTCTTGGGAGTACTAAGACTTAAGCTAGTTCCCTAGTTACTCCTGTATGCACGACCCCCTCATTCATATGCGATACATGATCAAACCCAGTCAACAGAGATATCCCTGAAAAGGGTCAATATCCTGGGGAGTGCACAACAGCGTCCCGCGTCTGGCACGATTTAATTACCCCTCCCCATCCCAAAGAGGAAGCCCGATATCCCCTTTCCTATGTTAAATTGTCGTGTTGAATTGATGTCCACAAAATTAGCAAATGTAATTGCCAGACACGGTGTATGGATAGAAGTCGATAAAAACTGTGCTGTCATTCACACAAATTTTGCGACCCAGAGTTGTAATTGTGGAATCTGCTGGATAATCGAAAAAGAGGAATTCTGACTGCATTGGAAACCTGCTGCACCAAGTGAGATTTTTGCAACCACCACCACCATTCCGAATAACGTTTTCATATTTCTTTTTGTAACTAGCGGTTTTTGGGAATATGGGCCTTAGCTCAAAGTCGTTTGCACTGTGGCGATATTTCAACAACTCACAAACTCATGGTGACCAGTCTCTACCCTATTGAGAAGCATGGGAATCGCAAAGGTTTTTTCAAGGTTTATTCTTGGAAAACAGTCTCCGTAATCCAGCCAAAGTAGTAAACCAATACTGACTACGAGGGTCTGATCCAGTATACTAAATCGATTACCTTCAAATGTTTACAATTTGCTTTCAGTTAATGGGCTCGGACCCTCGCGGATACTGACACACAGGCTGCGAGTCACGGATCCACAGCAATAAACGAAAGGAAAGTACACAGTGTCTTGTATAATAAAACAACAAAGACTATATGGATGGTCGGCGCATGACAGCTTGAAACATTTGGTGATGCGGAACAACCACGCTGGTCAGTCACAAATATACATGATAGGTAACAAATCCCCACCATCTACTAATGAACCTCATTCACTGACTCCTCCCCACAGTCTTCGCCTTTTTCCCGAGAGGACGATTTTCCCCTTTCTCTTTGGCAAAGCTAGTTTAATGCATGCGATGTACCTGTCAAGAAATTCCGATGGAAGATCAGTGACGTGTGACGACCGTTGAACTCGGATTTTGACGATGTTTGTTAAACAGTGTACGTATAGTCCTGAAAAAGGAATTCCCTGATCGTTTTGAAATGACCAGAATCTAAGTTGGATGCAGAAGGGCTGTTTACAGACATTCGATTCCCCTCCAACAAAAAATTAAAATTCAGCTAGTTGTGGAGGGTTTCGTAGGTAACATACGAACATGTAGTTCGGTTAGCTTTCTTTTCCTGGTTCGTCTGTTTCAACTGGTTAGGCTTTTGAGTCCTGGTGAATACTACCTAGCACTACAAATGATTGTCATAAACTATTTGTGGAAATAACTAAACAACTGCTAGACCACTGTACGCTTGAAGAATTAAGTTTCGATACATATGCTCATACCCAGAAACGACGTGGACGGATGTTATACGTTATCTGGTGTGTTCCACACATGAATTTTTCAGTAAGCATGAGACACTGAGGGTCCCGCCGTACCCCTAAATATAGCTGAAGACTGTGAGAAATGCCCTCGCAAGCCTCGCCAATTATCAATGAACTACTGCTGTAGGGTGAGGTTATTCATTGCTTGATTACTTCATTCACTAAGATGCTATTCTTGTAGTGAATTGTGTTACGTCAGTCAGTCGCTTCAGGGCTGAGTGCCCTAAAATATCACGTACGAACTGTAATCGTCAGCGTGTAAACTTGTTCCATTAAAAAAAGAACCGGCGTCGCCCGACATCAACTACTCTCCCACCGGTAGTGGTTTAAACGAACTCAGCCACTTGAATGACTTACCAGAAACTGATTTTATTGAATTCTTCCCCGATTCCAAGACCGCATAATTTGAACACACGTCCCATGCAGAGCTCTGGTAGGCGTTTGCAAAGCTCACCGTTTTTGTTTCCTATGGTCAATGGTAAAAGCAAAAGAATGGATTTACTGGTCATGTGAACATTTCACGAAGAAACGGGAGATATTCTGCTGGTGCTTCTCCGCAACACTGAATTCTGAACGGCTGACAGACTCTATCAGATTATTCTCAGATCTGTCATCATTTGACGTTATCACTTGGACACAAGTTAGTTTCCCCAGGCTTCAGACGGCCCAGTGAGTTGGGCGCGAACTTACGTTCGGGAGGGTTCGTAGTTTGAAACTAAACTCGGCTTCTCGACTGCTCCTGTCTAGGCTCGGACTACCTAGCAGTATCTCAGCCCTCGTGGTTTCTTCGGGTAACGTGGCAACTAGACACCGAAAGGGTTTTGCCGCCGAATGAGCGAGCAAACGAGTCCCGTGCATTAAGATCACCACCAGGTAAGTGAGTATTTTTCGGCCGCTGGAAGGTGTCCACTCTCCGAAATGATCACCCCTCAGGTCTTAGCTGACATGAGACAGTGGCGTGGAATTCTCAGAAGAGTGAAACTCTTCATGAGAGTTTCTGTGGCGGTTACTGTACAACTACGTAGTTTTTTACGTTGTACCGACTGCTCAATTTCAGATGAGTAAAAATCAGTTACTGGACTAAATTTACTTAGGCAGTCATCTTAAACATACTTGTGAACCATGTGACCTTTAACTGATAAAATTATGGGGATAAAAAATAAACAAAAAAGATCCAAGGTTCCGACTGAGAAGTGTTAGCAACACACACTTTTTCAGATCGTTCTTCCAGTAGGTCAAAACAATAACCAGCTAAACGGTGTAGGTGTAGGTCATACAGTCACTTGCAAACTAAGGTTATTTGAGAGTCGCAGTTGATGAAATTTCAGCTGATCAGGTTAGAAATAAGGTGCTTGTTGTTTCGTTTGGAACAATATTCAAGATGCCAAAGTATTTTCTTGACACAACACCATTCTGTAAGTTTGGCTTATTGAAGATTCTTCAGCCCTGTAAGTCGTATTGTGTCATGCAAGTGTGTAAGTTTTATTTGTAAGAAAAAGCGGATGTTAACCGACCATTCTTTCGCTTCTGACCAGAGGGGTGGTCTTTTTTTAACCATGAGCCGCTCAAGCCCTCCTATCTTTCACCGAGAGACCAGCATAATAACTAGATTGACCTTAGCAGATAACTGCTCGGAGTATCACTTGACCTGCAGTTAATTTTGAATATGGGCCACAAGAAACGAACCACCCATTTCATTCAGCTCGAAGGGTAGTATTCGGGATTTTTTCGAGCATCACCACATCTAGCTTTCATCAGCCGCGTCGTTCTCAATTTTCACTCTTGTTCGTCTGTTGTGTTTGAAAATTGACTCATCATCCATCCAGGAAAATACTCTTGCTTTGCAGTGCGGACAAACATATTTTAACAAACTAGTTAAACTGTCACATGTGGGCTGCCCAGGCCTAACACATCATGAGTATCTGCACAAGATATCTGAGAAGATGCTGTTGGAACGATATTTCCTCATTAAATCGTTATTTGAGACATCTGCATGACAACCGTTCGGTTTTCAGGTAGTTGGCAGATAGTAAACACTTGTTCTCGTCTTCATCGTTTGGCTTCATAAGTAGGATTAACCAAACCGCTAAATTAAATGATACAATTCCTACTTCTTGATCCTACATTTTTATAAGCCAGATGAAAACTCTTCGATAGCCCATTATCGTTTTCTCCCCGCAGGTCTCATCAGGGGTTCCGACCGAGTTCCACTCGGTCGTATTTCCTTCCTACCTGAACACCAAATTTTACATAGGTGGAATTTTACGCTCATTTTTAGCTAACTATGGCAACGGGATTTTCCCGTTCCCATTCCCGTATCCCTCGAATAGCTTTCAAACCAAGATATTAGGTAGTCTTTGTGCAGCATACTCAGTTGAATGCCATAGACGACAGATTCAGTTCTTTCCAGTTGAGTCTCCTGTTAAAACCAAAATGGTGTGAAACTCAGCGTAATTCGAAAACTGAATACAATTTGGATTTAAGTAGAACATATCTCGAATATAGTATCAAATGAAGCGTTAGACGACATTGTGAATCATATTCAGTCGAAGCAGAGCATCATGAACGAGAGATTTAAGTGGGATTCAGTTGAGGGTCCCGTTAACACGAAGTGAGTTTGTAAGTGAGTGTATAACCTCAGATACGTTATGCCGTCGGAAAGTCTAAAACTCCACTCAGATCGGATTAAAGTCGTTTAATGTGGACTTGGGTCTAGGACTTTCTTTATACGGTTTCATAAGTAACCGGAAAGCCACACAAATAAAAAGTGTTTATAAAAAACATGGTCGTAAGGGGCAGCTCCTATTCCGTCATTTCGAGCAAACGTCCAGTGATGGTGAACGTGTAGCTACCTTCCACCAGTAAAATGTTTCGAAGAATATGTCATAGTGACTACATGGCGTGAAGCATTTTTGGGCGTATATGGTAGGTGTCGAAGTATTATATGGTTGTCAGTGATGGGCTTACTGAAGAATCCTAGCTACGGAACATTTAAAATATAGAAGACCAGAAATCGAGGTGCCCCTGAATGGTGAGACACGGTGTTGAACTAACCAGGACGTATCTTCACAAATTCATTAGCTCGTCATCTAGCCCGGGCAGGAAAGTTCTTAGCTAGGAGTTTGTAATTTAGAAACGGTAGTAAGGCTAGCAAGATTGTTGTATTTTATGTTGCACAGCCATAAATCAGCGCTGCTTCGAGCAATTCTCAAACTTCCTTGTCAAAAGCGCTACATTAAGATATTTTCTTTATTCCTACTTATCCAGATTCGGCAACTCGATGAGCCTGGCAGATATGATAATCCAGAAAAACGTTCCGCAGCGATCCGGTGAATGCATTTATCTGTTCACCGTCGGGAAAAATCGCACAGTCATCAACCTGTCATCTTAGTCCACTTGATCCCTTTAGGGTGAATAATAACTTGTACGCATGAGCGAAATATGGAGGGGGTGGGCTAGAGCACCTGTTCCGCGGTCAAGTTCAATAGGCGCATAAGGCCACAAACTTAAGCACGTCTAATTGAACACACAGGGGCTTGAACTTATCCTGACAGATTCGACATGCCACAATTTAATGGATTCGCCATACACTCCGAGGTGCACTGTGCAGATGAGAGTTTTCAGAACGAATCCATATATCTGATCGACTGGGCTGATCAGATATGCCCTGAAAAGGGGAAACCTTGAGAGACGTAGTACTGAACGCTAGTCACGAATGAAACAGAAAGCGATCGCCTGAGTTGAACGACGCATAAACATTGTGGCATTTCTGTGGAAGGGGGTAATGTGGTCGAGACCGACAGATTACGCAGCCCCAAAAACACACGTGTGCACAGTTGAAGGAGCGCTCATTTTGTAAATCAAAGTGCAGAAAGGGGCTGATATTGTGATGGATCTTGATCAAATCGAAAATCTATCCCCCTACCTGGGATCGACGGAGACGAAAAATGTCAGAGGGGAAAGTAAACTAGCAGACAGGGTGACAGCCAGTTTGCAGCCAAGAAGCCAAACGACAGCTGGCACTGGCAGCTTCTGTCTGGACAAAAACTACTGCAGTTTGAAAGTGACTTTCAGAGTTGTTGACGTCGTTATTTGTTTGTTTTTCTCCACCGAGAAGACAGCTTTAGGAAATGGCCCTTTGTGTCGTTGCAACGTGCGCGTGTGCACGTAAAAAAGCAAACCGCTTCTAGTCATAATTCCTCCCGTATCTTTAGTGGCATCAAACTGAGTAAACCACACGTCTCTACTGGCGCTACTTGAACTGTGACAGGTAAAACGGCGGCATAGTTAGGTGTCGCATTTGCTCGAATTTATGAATACACAGGACCAAAAAGCAGCATTCGTCTGAGTATTTATTGCATCCATCTAAAAAACGATAGATTCAATCTGGAATGCATGTTTACGGGTAAACATGGTGTTTCTAGCATTGAAATGAGAAATGGTAGCTTTACTTGTAAAAAGGAGTCTTATTTCTGGCGGTCTTGTAGAACTAAATCATATTCTACCAACCGAGGGGATGACAATGGAGGAACTCACTCCAGTCTTTCAATGGGACCACAACAAATAATGGGAGCAGCCCAAGAAAAAACAATACTGACCTGCTGTGTAAGAACATTGGGGTATGCTGGAGCCACGGACACATTTGAAGGTTGTTCTTCTTTTCGAAAGTCGGATCCACAACGGTGTGACGTTGTCTTGTTTGCTGAATCAATTGCGTTACACTCACTGTTGTCAGGGGCTTGGCGCAGACGAAGCATGTCATTCGACAGTTCGCTCGTCCCTGAGACTCCGACAGCTATCACATTTTCTGTAGCTCTGCTCCTGTTTGCCTTCTGTTTGCCAGTTGCCTTGGAATTTACCGGAACGTGGGATCGCGAATGAACTGAGGGAAGTCTAGAATCATTTGCGTTGGCAGAGCAGTCATTCTGTACCAAGCTGCTCAACCCCAGGGCAGCACTCAGAGGAGACGTGCCAATGGGGAGGACCCCATTATGTTGGAGCATCTCTTCCAGGTTCTCGATGTAATCAATAGCATTTCGCAAAATTTCCACCTTTGGCATCCTTTGGTTGGGGTTTGCACAGGTACGACGTTTCAGGGTTTCAAACGCCTCATTCACTTTACGCAGTCGTCGACGCTCGCGCATTGTTGCAGCTTTGCGCCGATCCACTTGCATAGTCTTTTTCTTGCAGGCTTTGCATGCCCACAAAAGACACTGTCCGTGTGAACCGGGTACAATAACGTGTTCCTCCTAAGGAAGAAAAAGTAGATAGACAGATGTGGTTTCTTTTACCAAATATCTGAAGGGAAAACTAAATGTGAATTAAAAATCGAGCATTGCTCCTTTTAGCTGACTTCTTTTTTTAGACAACATGTCAAAAAGTGAGACCTCCGTGTAGGTTAGACGAATCGGAAGTGTTCTCTAGAACCCAGGAAGTGAATCGCCAACTGGAGGAGACCACTTCAAAGTTATCAGCTGCGTGGTATTCCATCACACTTTACAACTTCTGCTCGACAATAAAACGGGCAGGATTAGCTAAGTTCAGCAACCTGAGGGGCTTATTGAGTTTTTTTGTAGCCGGGTTCTGAAAAACTTGTATCAACCAAGGTGCAGTTTCGTCTCAGCATAAAACCCAGCCCTGGAGTAGTATCAAGCAGAAAGAAGAGAAGGCGATCTCGCAGAATGATCATGCAGCCCACATCTCTCCTGGGGTGTGGGCTTTCCCCAGGGGAGATTAGAAAATCAGGCTGCAGCTTAACCGAAATGCTGTCGTAGATTTTAGGCTGATTGCTCTCTATTCAGAGAAGTCTATCTTGATTTTGAACATTATATACTTCATTTTTGCCTAATAGTTATAGTACCACTTCACCGAATGTAACTGAACCGGAAGTAGAGTACGGTTTTTAGTACACCGAGAATGTTGTAGGAATATAGGAATTTTGTCGACCGACGTCAATACGTCCCTACACCAGCCAATGAAGTATGATTAGTAGTGAGCGATACCTGGTCTCAATATTCCTACAAAACCGTACTGAAAAAGTCAACTCTTTACCATGTTCAGTGTGTGAATGCTGAAAGCGTAAAACATAGTAATAGACTTTAAGCTGTGTTGCCCTTTCGATACACAGCTGTCATGCAATTTGAAGGAAGCAAGGATGCTGAGCTATTGTCAGGTTGGTCATGAAAAAGCAGGACAAATCGAAAATCCATGGTTGGGTTTGGACAATGGCCTCACCGGTCAATAGCTTTGCGTCTCAACCGATGAGCTATCTATAACTGAATAAACAGGTTCCACCTGTTTCTAGAGTGGAAGATGACTTGCAACAAGTTCTGAACGCAGCAGCAGCCCGCTAAAATCTAGTGCTGCTCCGGGCTTGCGAAAATGCAACTCGACGCAACTTCTGCACACAATCAGATCGGAATGTGTGTGCATAAGTGCTCGTGACCCCCGACTGTTTACTCTTATTTGGCTCAAATGAGTAAAGATCTTCAATATGGGTAACCTAAAATTCTGGATATAGTAGCAAGAGTTGTTTGTGTTCTATTTTGACAAAGGCAGACTGCCAGCCAATGCACCAAATCGTGAATAGTCTTTGATAGAAATCCTCAACCTAAGCTTCGTGTCATCAGAGATTCTTAAGGCAAATCATTCGTCTAAAAATATACGGGGGAGGATACCTTTTACTGATTCAATTGAAGCATCGGTGTGCTGTGAAAAAGGCACTCGGAGTAATTCTTATGCTGGCAAACGTCCCTCTATGACTGACTATCTTGAGGGTAACTTCAGTTTTGTTCCTATCAGGTTGAGTATGCGGACAAGGTACCTACAAACAACTTGGAGCCTACAAGTCTTATGACCCATACAAAATATGAGCTACAAGACATCTGGAGAAAGACAAATCACACTGGATGAAACTGTGACTGCATTCTACGAACTGCTTTCCATTAGGGTTTGCGTATTCGACTTCATTGCCCATCTCAGGAGAGACCACTTTCTGTCGGTCTCTTCAGGAGGGGAAAAACGGTATATTTAATTTCTGTTGGCTGTTATACAGGATTAGAAATGCGCATAGCATGAGTAAAAGTCGTTCACTTTGTCACGGTTCTGTTTTGTTTTCTCCGGGGTTGCCACCGCAATGTGTCTAATTGCCAAGCCCGTATGAACCCATCTACGTGATTGATCGTATCGCATGTTTACAGGCGATTTTCGCTTTAGTGACCAAAACTTCTTGTCGTGTCAACTTTAGCGGAGTAAAACAGCGATTACTTTGTTCACTTGCCACAGTATGCGTACGAACGTTGCAGAGGTTGAAACAAAGTTTTGTTTGTTTCCGACAGGAAACACGCAACAACGCATACAGCTTAGAATGCACGCGTTCGCATCTCTGTCGATGTTGACAAGTGACTCGGGACGGTTAAAGGCCACATGCGCACCGTATAAGATTCTAGCTGCATCAACGCACACATGGGTCGTGCAATCGCCGACAGAGCTGTGTAAAGTCTGGACTATCGAGCTGCGTCCCTGGGATAGCGTAAATGAACACGAGTGCGTGTCCTACGTCCAAACAGCCCAGCAACCGGAGGCTGGCAAGAGCGTGCCAAGTGCTAATTGTACACGTTTAACTCACTTCACTCTTGTCTACTGGCACACATACACTTATATGTGTGTAAAGAAGAGACGAATAAGATGGACGTCGAGCTAGTCGTGATACTGGTGTTGCAGTTGGTGCTGGTGGTGGTGATGATGTTTTTTCCACGGTATTCCTCCCCGAATTTGCGGGCAGGGATTACAACCAAATCGGCAAGCAACCGGGTGATGTTTTTGCGTCAGCTGTTGTTTGCAGTTCCACTTGGGCTAAGCTTCACGTTAACGTCTGCGCACCCATACAAACACATGCCTACATAGGTATAAGGATATATAATGAATAAATGCATACATCTCCATGTGAATATATCTGTCGTTCCCGTCGCTTTGTTACTATGTACGGAGCACGGTGACAACGTACGGCAGATCCAGTGGAATAATCCGACTTGAACAAATTGTGTATGGTAGATGATATTGATCTGTGTCCATATGGTGGAACGCATAAAATGTACAGTTGAATCGATTGCATCAGTAGCGGGCTAATGTTTAATTGCTCCGGAACCGGAAAGAGGGAAGAAAAATGCTGAAGTTTGTCGGCTAGTCCAGTGCGTTGAAGCGGAGTCGGGTAGGCGTTGGTGCAACAAAGCATATCACACATCCAACTTGCAGATCCTCCTTTTCACTTTCCTTGCCAAAGACCTGTTTCCGTTTCCAGAGCACATAAAAATATTTGGAGTTCTTTAATCCAGCGAGATGCGGCTGAAAAAATTTGGGCGGTCAGTTTTTCAACCAGACGGTTGATATTCAAACAAAAAGAGCTTCAAACAGTAACTCAGTGGAGAGAGAGTCATAGTTCGTCAATGTAGTGTGCCAGTGACGTTAATACCATGTTGATCCTAGCTGTAAACGTAACCACACCTGGCTGAAGGTTTCAACAGGAGGATTTTAACTCCGAACAATGGCTGCGCTTTTGGACTGCTATTCAGTAGGTTTGGTAGCCTTCGGTGTGGATTATCCCAGAAGACTTGCCCTTAATCAGCTCTATTCTAAGCGAATCAATGATTCAGCTTGTAGACTATAATCAACACAATGTTGGTGTATAGATGTTGTGTGCTGCCGAAACTTTCACGTCCATGTAATGCATGTAACAGGTGTCTAACCTGTCGATCATGCGCCGACTTCCGACGAACTCCCCATTCGCTCCACTAGTCAATGTCTCACTATCTGCCGGGTTCTGTTCAACTTATTTTTCCACTTAATTAGGTTTTCTGAACAAGTGATACGCAAATGATGACTATAGCATGTTCAACTCCCATTCCTTGTGGCCAAAACTGACATATGCACATGTTAGACATGTGGCACTTTGGCATACTGGGGTGGGTGGGCGGATGCACCATGATCAGAATTGGCCCTGTTTAACTACTGAACTGAAAAACAAGTGGTTCCATTCACACGGATCGCTGGTTTAGCATCGGATTCGACAAGTGTCTTGGTGGTGGTAGTGGTGACCAAGACAGACTGGGATGAGTCCTCAGAACAACTTTGGAATGTAGTAGAACTGAAAGCAGTGCGGGATCAATCATCATTCATTCACAGGATGCAAGTGTTTTACCTGCTCCCGATTGCTAACTTAAGCTTGGAGAAGGAAAGTCTTCGACAAATACACACTCAGTAGCAAATAAATTTGGTTCTCATAGAAGACCCAATTGAATCTTTCGTTTATGATGTTCAACTGAATGTACTGCACAAAGGCCGCCTCATGTTTCAGTTGTTACGATATTCAAGATATCGCCGTATAGTTCCATAAAGGAAACTACTCATAAGGTTGTTGTCAAGGTGTTGAAAGTGCCTCCTATCAAGCAATGCCATGCAACATCAAAGTGGATATATGCCATCCTCTTTTCACGTCAAACTGCATTTTGAGGAACTGCATCATACCTGAGTATACATCTAAAAAATTTACCATTTGGAAATGATCCACTACATCACATGGTCATCATTTCATCATCTGAGGAAGGAAGGAAACGTAATTACCGCTCTATGGATTGTACAGACAAAGAGTATCTACAGTCGAGAGGTTTAGATTGTCACTCATCTCGTCAGTACTTTCAATTTGGAACCGATGACATCGCGTACAGACAGAATCATGGAAAGCAGGACATTTGCAGCACACGTGCCGCGACATTTCACCATATTTGAATGGCAGAAAGGGCGGCTCATCGTATCAAACTTGTATTTTACATTTCCAACCAGTTCTAGTTTATTTCAGTACCGAACACCTTGAAGCCACATTTGGTGTGTGTGAAATCATTCAAGGATAATCCCGAACTTTGCTTCCTAAAGAAGACGAATGCGTTAAAGTGCGTCAGACAGATGGAAGTAGACTCATGGTATCAAGAATGTCCATAAATCTGTAATTTACGAATGGTTTCAACTTCACGCGTGAAATTGGTGATACCGTATGTAAAAGAAAGAAGCTTTTCAGATGAGCAGTTACTCAACGCGAAAGACGAAAATGTGGTCACAAAATATCAGACACGAAAGCGAGGCACCAGCTTGCATAAGGTTTGGCAAACTCGGTGTTTATGAGCATACACATCAACTTTCATGCACGTTGAAAGACCATTTGACGTTAACGAAAGGGCGAATTTGAATGGGCAAGCAAGTTGCAGCTCAGCTGCTGGTTAAATTCAGCAACGTTTTGAGAAGACCTGTTTAGGACAGTCATCTTTTTCTCTGAAGGACTGCTCGGTTTTTGTTTACTGAGGAATTCATCAAGAAACGGTGTAGTTACGGCTGCGGTTGCCACGCAGAAGCAATGACGTAATGCGGCCTTACGTTCTAGTGAAACTAACGATTATCTGATAAGCAAATGCAGTAGCCCAGCCTCCAATAAAATTCATTGACGGACCGAAAACTCCTCGACAGTCCATGACAGCCCTTCTTGCTGCTCATCAGTTGGGCGCAGTCCTCGAGTATCCCGTCAACGTTATGTTTTGAGTGGACCCAAATTGCACGAAATTTGACAGATACGCTCACTTGCATAACCATTTGGTTTTCACGCGGAGAATAGCACAAACGACAGGTTCAGCTGGGTTCTATATGATTCCCCCTTTGAAAACCAAAGTCGTACTACAACATCATCATAGATTTTCAATAATGATGCTTCAAAATGTAAGGGGCGCAAGCCCACGACTGCGATTATCAGCATTCATGAAGAGTGACTTTGAGAATGTCATGTTTTGTGCTTGACAAGAGTGTTCCTTATGGGGCGAAGAAACCACATGGAAAAACACAACAAGTTCGGTTACAACGTGGATCCTATCTGTCTTACACATTTGTTTACTCTCTGAAATCCCACTTAAATGTTTTGGTCAACACTAACCTTTTCTGGAAGACGCCGTCTCTTGAGACAGCCGTTGACACTAAAGCAAGCTCCAACAGGCCGAGAATAAGAGGAATCTTATAATGGCAGTCTATCCAGTGAGATAACACTCAAGTCTCGAGACTGTATGAAGTTGTGTTCAGTAGATGTAATTGTATGATATTGCGTGATGCACGATTTGTATAGTGTGGCATCATCCAGCGATTTGATGGTTTATGCTCCTGTTAGTAGCTACGTTTATGATATTTTGATTTTATTTGTCCTTCTGCTAACAAATAATCCCCGATAGAACGAGAGCAGACATCATTTTGTCCACGAAGCGTATTTCATTAATCCCAGAAGAAACCATTGTTGGTCGCTCTCACGTATGGTCTGTCCACGAACAACAACCATATATGCGGCAAACTACCGCTCTGAAGCAACTCTGATTTTCATCTTTTGAAAATATTTGATTAGTAAGCTTTTATTCACTAGAGAAATCGGCGTATAACCGACGATTTTATGAAACTAATTTTCCAAAGTATTGATGGACTTTTATGTGACACGTAGGTGAAAGGGACCCTAAATATGGAGAGAAATTTTCACTTTGACAGCATACAGTTGTATGGTTAAAAAAGTGAGCTGAATGCACAGATGCAGCGGAAGAATTATCACAGACACTGACTTAAGAGGTAGCTTAGACTTGGACCCTTTAATATTAAACTCCCTCCCCGAAGCCACGAGCTCGTAGAAAAACCGACTTCTAGTCACCCCTTTCAGGCAAACTCTTAACAGGTTTTTTAAGGAACGAGCCTTTAAGAGATCGCTTCTGACAAAACACTACGCGGAAGTTTGCCGAGAATTCTTTGCTTCTGATCAAATGGAATTTTCAGGGTATGAAAATATGGTAAAATTGCTCCCTATACAGTAAACGCCTGGAGTTACCTACCAAAATTGGTCGGTTTCTCATCTAAGGTCTCAACTAAGGGCGAATTTTCCAATCATTTAAATTGCAGGGGACTAACCACAAACAGTTACTTCTGAGAAGTGGCTAGGACAGCGATAGGAAATTGCATTGGTGCTTGATATCATTGTTCAGGCTCTTAATTTGGATCAGGATTCATAAATCCAAGTACACCACTGTCGGATCTTGGTCTTTGTTGACAAGAAGGACATTTAGAAAGGTATTTTTCGGACTTGGGGTAGTCTCTTAAAACTCACAAATTTCATCCGAATTTCACAGTTCTGGAGAGTTGTTTTAATATGTAGTGAGTGGTCATTGGAAAAATATCCGTAGTCTACCTGCGGCAACTGATGGTCTGTTTTTCAGAAACAACGATCATAACTTGGTTCTAGAGTCCGTCGCGTTTAAGTTATTTTCCTGTGACCAAAACCCAATTCATTTTCATGGTGATGATAACGACACCAGTGTAAAAGATGATGCTATCATGCACAACTTTGTGGAATTAGAAAACGAGTGAACAGCTTCAACCAGAACTTATCAAGATCAGTTTTCACTCGGGATGTTCTTTAGACTTTCGGCAGATGACCTGTTCAACCTTCTTTTTTGTGTTTCCTGTAAGCTAAACAGCGCCAGCTCCGAACTAATAATATATAGGATTTTCTTCATAAAGGAAAGGTACTCACAAGGTTGCCGAAAACTCTTCGATGGCAACCTTGTGAGTAGTTTTCTTTATGAAAATATACTGCGATATCTCGAAAATCGTAACAACTGAAACATGATGCAGCCTTTGTGCAGTACGTCCTATTATAGGATATTATAAGCGGGAGATTCACTTGAGTCTCCGTGAAAACCAGATTGATATGCAAATAAGTGTATCTGTCGATAAAGAAGTTTTCTTAACGGATTACACTAGTCCCAAGTTTGTTAGAAACCCTTAGGCAGTCCACGACACACTTCGCTCTTCTTGGGAATCTTTAGGTATGCCTAATCCTGGAATCCCCGTCAAACTGAACACCAGAGTTTACACAAATGACAAAGTACGCGCGTTTGCAAAGTAAGTTGGTATCGACGGAAAACTCAACTCTGAATTACAACTGAATCTCTCTTATACTGTCGTTGACTGAAATGAAGAAAGAGGAAATTACGGCTAATATGGACGATCATAAGAACAGAATACACAGAACATGGTGAAAACAATAGGAAGAAGCAGCGGAATCAATGCTGCATCTCACTGCGAAGTTCACGGTGCTGTCTAATTCCCGAAACCGACCAGATATACTGTTTTTTACCAATGGTCTGGTAAAATAGTTGATGTGTCAAACACGTGTAACCAATAAATGGTAAGTAGAGTTCAATTTAATTTTCAGATATATATCACTCATTTACGATGAAAGAATGTCTTTGTGCTAAGCCGAATTTGTTATAAAGTCAAAATCTGAGCGAGTCCGGACCGCGTTTTAACTGAAAACAGACAAGGTCACACATACATATTTGTTTCAGTTTGCTAGCTTTCCTTTCTACCTTGACAGCTATGCGTGGTTCACGTTTGTTCATATTAGATCGATGTTAAGTAACAGAAAATCTAAGGAAATTTACCCTACTACTCAACTCTGGCTGAAGCATTCCAGAACAGATAAGACCCTAATCACGGGAGCGAATTACTCTGAAATAAACAAAATCCGATGTTATTTATGGACAAGTAGTTAGGATTGTCAATCAGTGTTCAAATTTGCAGTCCCGTGGACAGGTTAGACAATAACTTTTATCCAAACATTTCCCCATGTGTTTTCGTGATCTTGTTGATAGAAGAAAGCAAACGAGTCTTCAAAAATCAACATAACAGGGTTTTGGAGCGACGAAAGTAGCAAGGTGAACTCTATTATCCAAGGTAGTCATAACAATAAACGGTTTCAACTATTGAATAATGGTGTAAATGTAAGCAGAGAAACCATCTAATTTTCTTTCCTTGGGAATCCAATTGAAACCTCTGTGATAACTTCATGTCTGTAAAGCACTGGCTGTACGTTGCTTAATGCATGTCTTGCGCGACTATAACCGAAAAAATTCTATCGACAAAACACCCAGAACAATTCGTTGCCACTAGTGACGACAACAAAACTTATCGAAGTGCCCAGCACTTAACTGTGCTGGGATAAGCCAAAAAAAACAAGAAATTGAAAATATGCGAAACGGAAAAGTCCGACGTACTTTGACATCATCGGTGTCTTGATCCGAGTATGAACCGAGAAAGCTGTCGGAGTCGCTGTCATCGGTGGCGAGATGACCAAGACTTTTGCCACCGACATCTCTGAGGTTAAGACGGGGTCCGGTTGTCTCCACTGTCGGTACATCGGTGTTAAGACTAGATGGTTTCAGGCGTTTCTTGTCACGAAGTTTTACATCTCTGGGTAGGTTTGATCTTGTTCTGGTGCGTTTTTCATTATTTGTACCATTTTTTTTAGGAGTCTTTTGTTCCTGTTCATTCTGGTCAGGCTTGGTGGACGTGTCTTTCGGCGGAGCTGCAAGGTCGTTCGGTTGATTCACCCGAAACTCGGACTGATAAACCGACGCTGTCGTGGATGCTATCTGAGAAACTGTTACGGCACTATAAGTATGGATTGCCAGGTTTGAAGTTGCGTCTGAAAACTGCGGTTGCTTAGTGCGAAATGACTGAAAGTGTTTGCGAACCTCTTGATTCAGAGATTGCGGTGTACTTCCGCAAGACTCCGTTGAACGCGAAAGCCCCTCACCCAAAAGACTAGAGGACCGTGAGGCGGCGGACGAAGTGGATGAACTATCCAAAGTTGTAGGTGTTTCGCTTGAAGTGTGATGCTGTTGCTGTAGCGTTTGTTGCCCTTGGAGTTTCGGTTGGTATGGCGGTGAGTTCAAGAGGTGCGATTCAACGTGCGATTGCTGACTCAGCAGCTGGGTCCTAACATCGTTGGATGGATCATCAAATGGGGTGCTATGATTGACGTTTGTCCTATCAGATGATAAGAAGCAGTGTTCAGGAGATGGTGAAAAACCATTTAGATCGGCACAGTGGGACACACTATTGGCGTGCTTGGTGGAACCATTGCAATTGTATTCAACCGAGCGGACGTTGTCAGGTATCAGACTTGCCCAATTCGACAACGACTCCACTCCATATGGGACCGAGTAACCGTAGGTCTGTTCAGTTTGCCCAGCTGGTAGTACGCTGTAAGTTTCCTTAAGGTATTGTGAAAGTTGTTGTTCATCAAAGTTTGGTGTCGCTTTTGAAATCGCGAGTTCCGTGGTTCCATGTTCGTAATTTTGGGATACGGGATGGTTGCTATGCCCATGGATCATCTTAGGAAGCTCATTATTGTAGGTGATTAGCGGGTCTCTTGGCAAGTTGGAGGAAAGAGTTTGTGGGTCCGAGCCACCGTCGTGCGGTTGACACTCTCGATTAGCAACTAACTGATTCACAAGTGTCTGAAGAGGAGTGCTTTGAGCCAGTTGGGCATACTGATCGAATTGATGTATCCTTCGAAATGTTGACAATTTTGTATTGCTGTCGTCCGTGTCTGTCACCCGTCGAGACTTATCACCTGACGACATAGTTCTGTTATAAATGTTGACAGGACCCACACTAAATATGTCCGATTCGTTTGTTTCTGCTGTAATGCCCCCGTCATATTCCGGTACGAAGGTTGGGGACTTGTAAGGTCTGTTGGCCAGCAGGACGGAGTGTTGGAAAGTGTAATCTTGCTGCAACGTCGGATCATTCGTACTAGGCTGGCAGCAGTTGGATTGGGGATCGCGATGTACCACCAACTTGTAATCAGGATTGGGCTGCGTCAGGCAAACGTCCGATGTAGACCCATAGTTGGTAGTAGGACCAAACGAGTTCAACTCACTCACTCGCGGTGACTGTCTAGTTGGGCTTACAAGATGAAACGGGTAGGACAAGAAGGAGCCACTCGACCCGTTGTCGATTGTGTAAGGTCCGCCGGTCGACTGTAGTTGCTGCTGCACGTATTCGCCAATCATGCTGAGTTCACGTGACCCGTGGGGCAAGGGACAAACCCTATCCAGTGTATGCGTGCGTGTCGAACCGGTTGCAAACAGCTGACTTTTCCAAACTGCAGTTGACAGATCGATTAGCGAAATAGGGTTCTCACCAGGACTGTAATTTGTCCCAGTTAAAATTCAAATCGAGGTCTGAACAACTGTGTTGAGTGATGTGGTCGAACAAAAGTGCACAAAAGAGTCAGCTGCTCTGAAATAATTACGTCCAGTCGTCAGCTGCTTAGCCAAGGTAACACGTGTAATGGCCACGCAGTGGCAGCAACAGCAGTTCGTGTTCCTCAACACCTAAATGTGTGGCCAGAGCTAATGTTCGTCCACGCACAGTTGCGCAGTAGTGAGGTTTTGGGTGCTTTTTTCCTTGTTCAGTTAACCGGATTTTCGATGACAAGCGGGGGCTGCGAACAAAATGCCTTTAGACCGTGAGACGATCGGTCTTTCGTCAACAGTTGTTCTGGTCAGATCTGTTTCCCGTAGTGCTGCTCTGGCGAGGCACACAACACGCGAGAACGCTAATTGAAGCAGAGGCGAGGAGTAGGATGTTGGAGGCTTGCCGGTTGTCGTGAAATTTACGATGTACGTACCAGTTGTGGCCAAATTACTGGTTGTTAACAGCACAACTGGTACATATTGTGCAAGAAAGAGTTCTGATGGACAGAGTTTGACAAGTCACGAGCCTGTTACCAAGGTTCCACAACGAGTTCTTTTGTTCCGTTACGGTCTACGAAGTTTGCTTCTAAAGATGTACAACAGTTGTTCCCGTTTACCAGTGTGCTAGATTGCGGTGGTCAAACAGCTGTCTTTTTTTTCCTCAAATGCAAACAATTGTTCGTTTTGCCGCACTGCTTTTGTGCCCCTTGTTCGGTTGTCCCTCCGTTTGACAAGTCGGCGCAGTTGTGTGCCCGTTGTGCCTATCGGGATTCACCATTCAGCCAGATAATTTCATCCCAACCCAGCCCATAACAAATTATTGGCGGCACAATGCACAAATGGTAGCGACTAGGGATTTGATTGGCCCATACATTCTGTTGGCACAATCTACCCGTTCTTTGGTTAGGCGCACACCTTCTGGTCTGCTGATGATTCTCCCTCATCACCTCAGACACGGCACTAACGGCACTTATTGCTCCGAGCTGATTGGTCCCGGAAACCTGTGTTTCAATGCTTCACCGCTACATCGACCAACAAATTACCTTATCGACCATGGAAAAATGTATCCGTGTCATTGTAGAAGAAAAGATCGGTCTTATTCGTTCCAACTCCTACAGACTTATCACGTGAGTGTACTGACAGAACGCTTGAGTCAGCGGTTGGAAAAATCAGCAACTGTTGTTCAGGACTGTAGTGGAAAAATTATGGATACTGGGATTGTGGTAGTGAATCACGTTTGTCAACACTGGTAGATAGAATGTTGAGGAGTTTCCAGCATTTAGATGCTGGAAGAATGACACGCGTTCCTCATGCTTGGTTCACACGAGAACAAATGTATACAGGACGCTAGTGTTCCCACATTAGACAGTGAGACAGTGAGCTAGGCGGAGTGTACTTTGTTTCAACACACATTCCGGTACGTTCATTGAGTGCATCGTTCTGCGCCAGTTGTAAAATAGGGTTATATTTCTTGATCTTGATAAACCTTTCTTTTTAGACGAATTCTCTCCCAAGCATTGTCAACAGCTGATCCAAATTTTTTACAGGTCTACAACCCCGAATGAAGAGACTGAGATTCCTCTGTTTCACGAAGCGATATACTCTGAACGCAGGAATCTAAAAATGCTCAAAAGACATTCCCTGACACAACTTATTAGAGGACCGTGTAACAAAAATTCACAACAATCAAACTGTTGCTTCTATCAAATACAGTTATCCATATGTATAGACCTCTTTTTGAGAGTGGTTGTTGTCGGGGGAAATCTCTGGTGAGGATAGATTTCCTTGCAAACTAAGCCTCTCCTCATTTTCACCGTGTTTTTTGTTACAGGACTGCTCAGTGATTCAGCGTTTTTACGGCAAATTAATGCAGCATCGTCGCCAAGAGCCTATCGCACGAAAATACGGGCCCTTCCCAACAATGTAGAAGAATGTAGCCACCTTAGCTTCACCTTTTATTAGGGACGGGGTAATATAAACAACACCGCTCACCAATGTTTCAAACATTACATTTCCATCATCGATACTCAGAATGTAGTACTAAGGTAGTCAGGGGTGACTTTAAGGACTTTTTGCATTGATTCGGTGGTAGGCACTCACAGCACGTAGCAGTGGGACTATCAAAAACATTCTTACACATGAAGTATCAACCAGCTAGATGTCGATAAATCACCTATGTGCATTTTACCCAATAAACACTTGTGGGAAACATACTCGTCTGAGGCTGACTACATCCATTAGGGTAGCACATCTTACTCACCACCGCAAACAGTAACTTTGAAGCTAAGATTCTGAGAATGACACCACTTGTTCTAACACTCGTCTCAGGTGGTTTCCTTAATCTACTCCTCTAATCTCTGCTTCCTTGGCCATATTCCACGAAATCCGATTGTTTTTTCTCAAATAAGTCAACAGCTCACAGCGTCAGATTTCTTCAGCTCCTATGAAACCAGTAAATATCTGGTTTATCCGAACCCAATACAGCGGTGAGTATATGCGCGGAAGTTGTATTCTCATGCCCCCATTGAAGTTTGTGATGTGGATGCTAGATCTCTCTCTCTCTCTCTGTGTGTGTGTGTGTTCATAGGCGCCAACGTGAAAGCAGTGAGAACTAGCCAAGCTTTAAAGCAGGCGCTTGGATACAGATTAAGTTGGTAAGTGCAGTCTCACGAAAAGTTAGCAAAAATTACTCTATGGTTTGTTCTCAATGTTTGAAACAGGCACGTGGAACATTATGACAGGGTGGTTTGAATCCAAATATTTTCCTGGAATCTTACTTCAAAGCGACCGTTACTAAGTTACACATGGATGGAGATTTTGGCAACTGTCAGATTACTTCAGATAAACCAGTTAACACTCATAAGATATGAAAGAATTGTGATTTAAATTACAAATATCCTGAAGCACAAGGCGTGAACAAAAAAAGGATTGATCAGGTCAGTACTTAGGGTGCTATCGTAGATAAATACATAATTCCCGAAGGAAATGAGGCTGAGATGAGGAAGACAAGAGATTGGTAGACAGGAATGAAAAGAACTCCTCAAAGTTCTTTTTATTAGTTGTTTCAGTCCAAGGCCAATTTCAAAACCATGGGTTCGGTTTCAGTCATCTAATGTGGATAACCTCAACGAAGAACACTGGGTTCAGGTGAGTCTATCATGAAAACCGAATTGATTTAAAAATGAGTGTATTTGGCGAATTACGTCCACTTTGGGTTCAAACAGAACACAGGATTGACAGAAACGTGGGGATGATGACTACTTGCAGAGTTACAGGAAGGACGAAAATGGTCGTGGGTTGTTGAAGAGTTTTCAGAAAACTTATGAGTGATATGCCTCGTCTAGACAATGCAATGCGATATCACATCTACCTACCAACTGAGACACGAAGCGGCCTTCGAGCAGCACATTCTGTTTAAGAATACCGTGAAAGAGAGATTTAGCTGGATTTGATGGAGTTTCACGACAAAATCAACTTACATTGAAAATGGGTGTAGTTAGCAAACTGCTTACAATTTGGGTTCTAATAGAACATAAGGCGGAGAGAATCTCTAGACTGTGTCTACCTGCTGAACCCAAGGAGGACGAAGCTGGTTGCGAATTGTTGAAGAGTCTTCAGCAACCGTTTGAGTACTGCGTTCCCTCTAGAAACTCTACCTTTTTGACTGCAGGCAACCCGAAACGCATCCAGCGCTTCGACATTGTTAGTATGCAGCAGGCATGTACCGGTCCGTTTGGTTGTGGTCAAAAATAAATGTTTTGACGTGCATACTAATGGCTGCATTTCCGTTTCATTTATCCATGTGGGTACGGACACACTTATTTTTGTAGATGCAGTCTGAGGTGCTAGAATAGACAAGTTATCTTTCCTCGAGGGAAACGGAATTCTGTCTTTTTTGTGTGAGCGGGTTTGGTCAGTCCATTTAAATGCGCGAGGTTAACCCATTTGAAATAACACTTAGTTTTGGCTTAAATGTCATCGTTCTCAAAAAAAAAAAACGAATGACTTTATTTTTAGGATTAGAGATGATCTGCAGCTGAGAAGTGGGTTAGGATAAACAAAAACATTGGGACTTCATCACCTTTAGGACAACTTTGACGATATTTAGATTCGATTTCAAATGCAACGCATAGAAGGAGCATACGGATATAAGTTCGCTTGCAACTTCCTGAGACGGAACTCTCAAAGCCTGAGTATTCCGCATAGCTAACATCTGATAGAATTTGTTAGCAAAAGGCCCATTCGGTTCGCGACCAACTAGCACGTCACGAAAGACGAGTGTGCTTTTTTTCTATGGTCCGGTAATAAACTGGAAGTACCCGTGAAGCGTATTCAAAGCGATAAGTATCATTTGTGCACATGTAGTTTTTCAGAGGGAATCTGTCTCTTATATAAGCATCAGTGAGTACAATGAGGCAACCCGTGTATATCATCTCATACCCGATCAGCTGAATCTGATCTACCCACAAGTCAAAGTACCGGCATCTCCTGTTTTATCACGCCCGTATAGTTCACTTTGTGGGTGCGTACATGGAGCGTAGAGTTGCATCCTGATCTGCACTACCCAGTTATGTTGTTTGCCTTCCGGCGCCTTCCAAAAGTGGGAATAACTGACACCCAATTTACTTACAGTTATATCAGAATAACGCATCCCCCTACCTGGGTTTGACCTCTCGAATGCTGCCCCAGAAATGCGGAAAGTTTTCTGTCGAAGCAGTGATCGGTTGATCGTGTGACCAGATGATTGGATACCCGGTGATTTTTCCAAACGACTACTTCTGACGTGTTTTTGCGTTAAATCTGGTCATACAGGTACGCGTCAGTCGCTGCATACTTGAGTTGGGAACAAAGCGGTGTACCAATGTTAACATGTTTGAACGAGGTCACTAAGACCACTTGATGGCGACTGAACAAGCTCCGTTGTGGGGAGCGAATTTGTAAAGTTGTCCTTATCTTCGCAGCTCACGCTATCGAGACAGCATGTTCGCACCTAATCGATCACGAACTTAGTGCTTCCACTTGAGGATTTTCTTGTCCGGTTTTATTGACGTTTTTTAGGTTGTACTCCATTCGAGCTTTTTTCCAGGTGAACTGTTCCTACAGGCGAAAGATGGGAAAAATCTTACAGGAAGCCTACCGTAATTACATTTCGTGTAACTGCCTAGTCTCAGCCCCAGTCCGACGGTGAATCCTGTATTTTATTCTTTATTACTCTACACACAGCAGTAGTTGAGGCTTACCGGTACCTTAGAGCTCAATCGTGCCTTTCCTAGGGTTAGCCCAGTATCACGCGTCTCGGGCACACGAAACACCGTAAAGTGGTCAGAGACCAGGCATATGGCTCAAGCAAAAATATATGATACCTGAAAATAGGACTCGCACAAAATACAGCTGACGTAGTGCATGCGTGTGTTCCGGGATGCCAGGATAAAGATTTTATTTTCTGTGTGAGGATGGGATGACTCCGTGCGTCAAAAAATTGTGTGGGGATCTGGGATCGACGATGTTCGCATCTCAGTATGAGAATCTAGCCTCTGTACGGCACTTCAATACCTCTAAGGCAGTTGTATCCTGCATTTACCGATTGATTTACGCAGATATAATCGCTACTGGATTATGCAAGTAATACCTTCTTTCCCGCATTTCAGAGCTTAGTCATCTTCTAGGCATAGTTCTCGCGGGCTCGGTGTTCAACTGATAATGCTGGCAGCCGGACTAAAGCGTCACAAAGCGGCTTTCAGCACCTCAGTTATTGAGAACTCCGTCACCATAAGTCGATGAATGGGAATTCTGCAAGGAGGTAACGTGGTCGTATGTTCGTAGAAGTGTTAAAGATAACGTTTCAGAGCCTTACCTATGATCCTACTGAGAGCTTTCGATAGAGGCTGTCGTCCAGCTATCGGAACGCAAGTAACATGAGAATTGTTTTTATCGTTTTTCTTGAAACCCACACGTCAGAGTGCACCACTGCGATGTGAAATATTTTCGATTCCATAGTGCTTTCTCCTTATGGGCGACAGCATTCGAGGACGCTCAAAGTGTGCCTTACATCCACGTACCGCTTACATTGTGGTTCTGCCAACAGCAAACCCAAAGTTCAACTAGGCTCTGAAAACTTAATATTCTAGTTATTATGAGATTGTAAGGAAATCGGTAGAGAAGATCCCACCGTTAAACAACTTTCATGTCAATAATCAAGAAAATATTGTTTTAAGACTGCTACTTTATTCTTGAAGTCAAACAAACGACCAATAGGTGTGCCTTTTTGGTTTCCCACAGATGCACCTAGTCACTTCAACCGAATTTTGATGGACATATATGCCTTTATTACACTGTCTGCCGATAACTCCCATGTTTTTAGTTGCGAGCCAGACTTGAGTATAGCTAACCACGCATTTCCGAAATCTTTTGATTGCCTGACTTAGGCGCACAGCTTTGTGAACTTCGGGCAGGGCACTGTTAGTTCCTTATGGATGTTGACAGTGTTAGGAGATTTGGGAATGTTTTCGATTGAGATTTCACCCCGTAATTAATGATAATCTATGCTGAAAAGCCGGGAAGCAGTGTACAGCTCTTTCTTATTGGGAGTCATCAGCAATGCGCATCTCATGAAGCTCCAGGGCGTTTGGGAGTCGCAACCTCCTGTCTAGCATATAAAGACTAAATCTATTGGGCAAGAGCGGTTGCTCAGCAGTGTGGTTAGTTCTCATTCAGATAGGACCTAGGGCCACTCATCCTTCAATCGCAGAAACCACATAACGTGGTTATGTACTGAATGGCTCCTCGAGTGGTGAGGAGAGGTGAGGTACCAACACTCTGCGAGCAATTGAAGCAATGTCTATTTGAACAAAGAAGTGAGAACAATATGCTTTGCGGAGAAATTCATTGTTTGCACTTTCGTCCTCCGCAAAACGTGTAAAACAGAGTAGGTCACATAGCACAGCTCGGTTTGCGACATGGATATAGTTATAAAACTTGATCGATCAATACAACCGGCATTCTCAGAGTGACACTTAGGTCTTTCTGGGCGCAGATAAAAAGCTTGAAATGAGCAATCAATATGACCTCAAGGAACTTCAGCCTCTCTGGATGCTAGAAGAAACCTTAATAAGTTCCCCACATATCCTATCTTACACACACAAGTCCGAAAATGCAAGGAGTCTGCTACATCCGAGAACATCTGGTGCATACCCTGTTGCATAATCGTATTTAGCAGAACTAATCAGTGAACAAAATCAAAAGCATTCTTGAAGTCAAGGAACACCAAGATTGTGCTCGTACTCTAACCCTTGACGGACCGTGAAGATATGAGCTTCTAGACCAGGTTCTCGCTTGATCATCTTGGGGTATGGGATGCACGCTGTCGCAGGACGACTAAAAATAAGCGGCGAAAGTGGAAGACAAACCATGGTTACATTAAAGATGGACAGAATTATGGATTTGTTCCAGTTGATGGGGACGATTGGCTTCTCCAAGTTAGAGGCAATTCCTCATTTACCGAGCACCTAACAGACTACCAGTGTCGATCCAACGGTGTTGCTTGACTACAAATGAAGCAGTCGCAATATGATTGCAAAATCCGTTACCGTGCTGTCAAAACAATTCGTACGAGTGGAGTCTGGCCATTAGACCCGAATCGATCAATCCAGTCGCCCAACGGCCCTCTAGACTACCTCATAACATCCACTTAGATGCGACTTAGAGTTCACTGACAACCAGTCGTCCACATTTCCACGTTTTCCAATTTACTAACCAATCTTAACTATTTATTTCAATATTTACCCCTATCTTAACCATTAGGTGTTTACAAACCTGGCAACGAGATCCCGAAAACATTGATGTTCATTACTGTGCTGTTGTTGAATATACGAAAATGTGCAAGCGGTCCGTGAAGGTTTTGTCCCCATCCTCAAACAGCGCAGGCGGAAATTGTCCGGAACAGTATCCGGGATGATATGCACTCAGAAGTTTATGAAACCTTCAAAGTTTCTAAGGTCATACCAAACAATGTTTGGCTGAAATGTTGATCAGTGTTTGGCCTAATGGTGAGAGAGTCAATTACGTCCACTGCGGACGTTCCGTTCCATTTTACGGGTAGTTTGGACAGATTTTTTTACTTGCCATAGTTTTCAGTTCTCTCCATTTCTTCAACATTCTGTCAGTCGACACAACCAGACTTTCTGTTGCTGTTTTACACTGTCATATTGTATCGGGTTTTCTGTCAGCCGAAATGTGTCCAAGCGTCGGAGGAGGTTAAAATATTGTTCGAGAGTCAGCGTACTGATGTAGCTGGCTTCATGATATTCCAAACACATTGTCCAGCAAATTGCAACTATTGCTTTTTGGCAACCGTCAGAAGCCCTATTAACAGAAAGAGACTGCGGTGGGTGGTCCTTTTAAATGCTCTTCACATAACAGTCTGCGAGCTTTTAGTTCCTAGTTAAGATGTGGCACTCATCATAATCCCACAAAATGCAGAGAAAATTAGCAACAGAAAAGTGCATGATCATAATTCACACAGGTGTTCCAGAAGAAGCGGCAGTCAGTAAACGATTCAAGTTATTGATGGCTGATGGAAAGAAAACCTCGTCTATCGGTTCTTTTGGACAGTAGTTTATTTGAAGCATCACAATATATATATATATATATGTGCCTTGAAATCGTGGATATTATGCCGCGCTATGCTTGCAGCGGTGCTAGAGGTAACTTTCTGTGACCATAGCTGTACAGACCAAGTTGACTAATAGCTAGCCGTTGACCACCAAGTGACCCTTTTCATGTGCCATGAGGTTCAGATGTTCCGCTGTATCCACCCGAATTGTCAATTATCGGCTATCGGGAGGGTATGCCGCAGGCTTTAGAACTATCCCCTCCATTTCACACTCGGTCTTATTCCCTCGGGTTTACACCGAGTATAGGGCGTTCAGATGGATACACACGTGGCTTAGTGAAAATAGTACTTCAACTTACTTATGGTGCTCGGGTGTCCATCGGCTCAGTTTGATGTGAGAAGCCAATCAGAAAACTAGTGCCAGCCCATCGTATATATATATATATATTATATGTATATATATATATATAATGGGATGACAGAAGGCATCCCAATGGGATGTTAGGAACTTACTTGAACTCTGGGGATCCTGTCAGACAGTTGCTTAATCTTAGTGCCCTTTCCAGTTTGTAGCAGCAAACATAAAACTCAAATAAGGAATGAAAGAAAAACTGACGGTGATGACCCATCTGTTATACTATACTTCACTCTACTATACCAAGCTATACCATACTGCTATACTACAATAAGTCATTACGCTACGCTATCTTATTACCTCAGTTTCGTGGCTAATATGCGCGGGATGTCGACACTGAATCCTAAGACTAAGGGGAGAATAGTTGCAGGAAGGTCCAATTAAGCTGAATATTGCACCATTGTATCAACTAGCACCTGAGTAATTTTGCGAGGAGGAAAACATGATACTTTTTGTTTCTAAT
The DNA here is from genome assembly GCA_004794785.1 of Opisthorchis felineus. Classification (NCBI taxonomy): domain Eukaryota; kingdom Metazoa; phylum Platyhelminthes; class Trematoda; order Opisthorchiida; family Opisthorchiidae; genus Opisthorchis; species Opisthorchis felineus. The sequence goes on along the minus strand of SJOL01006800.1, from coordinate 883,527 downwards.
GGTACGGAAATGCACTTTGAGATAGACAAGAAGCCGCGCTCTTGCGTGGGTTGACTATACAAAGGACGGCTTGCCTACACATCTGTTCGCGCTGTGTAGGGCTGATCAGTACGAGACACTATTGAGTTTAGGCTCAAAGTTCAAAAGTAAATTACGTTTAGAAATGATATAACGAATTGATTTTATCCAAATCATACAAGCATCTTGTTTTTCCATGATCATTAGTCCAAGGGTTACGTGTTATGGAGTCATGGCTGAGGGGTTTCACTCCTGATCGGAATATGTTGGATCTGTGATACAGAAATTTAGCTTACAAAACCCGATTAGCTTAATTGACTGCCTTCTCAGGAAGTGCAAAGGACTTGTCTCTCAGAGAGCTGGATGAAGTCAACAGAAGAAGACAAGGTTCAGCGGGACGGTACCACTTCGCGCAAGCTTATCAACCGCAAACGTGTGGCATTCGATATGCAGATAGGCATAAAGAATGTTCTTGTAATTTCGAATTTCCGCCTGTTTCTTCTTGAAGAAACGGTTGACTTTATCTGTAACTGTGGTCAAACATTGCCTAATAGTATACTTCATCCCAGAGTGAGAGTACCACAAGCCAAACACCACTACTGAGGTTTCCATCGAAAGTTAACATGTGGAATGTGTGGTTGAGGTGTGCCACCTCATACGCAAAACTTCCATTTTTATTTTGAGGGAAACACAGACTGACATTTTTATGCCAGAAGTTGATGAGCAATCCTGTTATTATTATTTCGGATCTTTATTTTCACAAACGGTTTATGAGTGACATTTCGCTTTTTACCTCCGACCATGGTTTGAAATAATTTTTTATCAACGTAGATAATGTTCACCGTAACTTGGTGGTGTCACACGAGGTTTAATCGGATGGAAATTTGGCCTTACTGGATGTTCTCATGACTCAACGTCCAAACACGACCTTGTGACGTACTGTCTACCGTAATGTCGAAAAATTAGACACTATCTACCCTTCAGTAGTTTCTAGCCCATTATGTACAAGTGAGGCTTTAGTAAAAACTATCTAACAGGGCTAGAGGCAGATACACCGCAGACTAACTGGCTAAAGAAGTCCTCCTGAAACATACTCTGGCCGGAAAACGGCCACGCGGATAGGTTCAAATCCATGCTAAACCAAAAACACCCTCTGACATGATTAGCACTGCCTGGGAGAGAAAACCATTCTTACCGTTTAGGGCTGATCATATTTCCAGCAACATAAGACAAAAACTCAAATCAGCTCTAAATCGCATCTTTCCAGCTGGTCAGTTACAACTGCTCTCTATAGCCAGGGGACTCGTGTTCCAGACGAGGTCCAAGATTGTGCCAAAACACTCTACCTTACATGTCATCCATAAGTTCACCTGCATTTGCATTGAAACATACATAGGTAGAATATACTGGTGCCCTTCTCAACAAACTTATGAACATTTAACAGAAGAGCTGTTGTGGACCATGTAGCTGATAGATGTCTGGGGCTCATCAACTGTCCAACACATATGTTAAACAGAAAATATAGTTGACATCCCTCAAGCCTTTTGGATCCTGCTGCTCAATCAAAACCAGAAGGCGTGAAGCAACGTTAATTAGAATATAGCAACTAATACTCTGTACACAAAAAGTATTGAGTCAAGCTGGATCTGCCATTAGATATTTTGTGGATTTCGATATTCAACCTTTGCCACCATGCCTTTCAACCATAAGCGTGGAATGTTTTACCTGATGAAATCCGTTTGAGCTGACAACATCTCACAGTTTGTCTTATTGCTGTTTTGATGAAACTGACTAAGGGGACCCAATTTCTCTGGTACATTATTCTTGGTCCGAAATTAGAAGACTTCATTTTACTATGCAAAAAATTGTCGTATTTCGCCTTCAAGGATAAGAATATCATGAAAATTTCTGAAGCAGTGATGAATAATCCGTTGGCTCTAATATTATGTGAGATTTTACTTCAAAGGTAGAAATGAAGGTCACGGAAAGGTCGACGGACCACATCTGTATTGGCGCTACTTGGACGATATATTTGTGGTTAAATGCGACAAAGCACATGGTAGTCTGGATTTTGAAATGTTTTGCTCATCTCGACTTACTGCATTCAAATCCCAGCTTTACCGGCGACTTCTATTGCTTTTTTGAACCTTCTGAGTTACAATGGTGAGTCACTCAGTTCATCGTAAGCCTAGCTGGAGTGGAACGTACTAAAACAGGTCTTTTAGATAGGGTGTATTCGATCACCGGTGGATAAGTTATTCCACAGAGCCGGAGAAATATGCTAGCCAGAAAAGTTGGTGAATGAGTCGTGGATCATCATTAGGACACTAAGAACTAGCAGGTACCATGGTGGGTTTCTCTGCCACCAGAAAATGACTTGGGCTTCAGGTGAACTGACGTCAGTGGAGAACTGCACTTGTGTTTATCTGCCGTAAAGGGATGACCTATAAAAAACTTATTACTTATTATTATTCACTGTAATCAAGTGAACGTACTTGTACAAATAATATAGTTTTACCGACCAAAACGCCTTTAGAAGTGTTCCAAACACCAAGTTAACTTTATTCATTCTCCTGTAATGGCAGTGAAGTTCGTGTCGGAAAATCCGGACAAAGACAAGAAACTTTAGCAAAAGAACATTTGCCTGAATCTGTCCTACGTGCGATGTGCTAGACCAGACAGATGTGAACGGCACTACTAGTGTAACGGTGGGTGCTACTAATGACGCATGCGAGTAGTACGTGTGTTCTCGTAACTTCGACTTAATCTAATGGAAGGTGGGATTTATTACGGAATTTGCGGAACTACTTTGAAGTTTTTGCTTGCAATTGTGCGATCGTCAATGAATATCCAAGAGAGCTCAAGAAAACGCGTTCAAGAAGAAGACGGATATTCAGTTTTTTAAAACAACGTGCAAATGAGGGTTTAACTTTCCTGTCCAATAGTCTGTAACTGTTTAGTTGGCGTTTCTTCCAATGAAGAAACTCGCACCGAAGGGTTTCCCCCCTCAAACTCGAACCGATCATCAGCCACTTCGTTCAGCCTGGCCGCACCATTGAACACAACCCATCTTTTGAAGTGATTGCAAGTCGTCGGTGTGTGCACCTGAATTTACCTTTACGTTCACTCCGGTTAGCGTGAACTAGGTCATAGGATACCTAGTCACCCTCAGCACATCTTTGAATCGTTAGTTTTAGTTTGGGCGTTACACGTTTGCGGTGTATGCGAAACGATCCGCATGATATTACGGAATCCGTCTACTTCTGATATCACTGTTCAAAAAGTGGGAAACGAATACGAAAGAATCGGATGTTAAGGTGAAGGAGACGTTCATTCTAACAGAGGAACCAGAAGAACACAGTTAGGAAACGAATTCATTTGCAATACTCTCTTGGAAGGGGAGCTATGTTTGTCATATGCTGGGGCAGTAAAGTGGCAAGTGAGAGAAATGAAGTTCGGGAGTTCTGCGCTTGTCGTGAATAACACAAACCGATGACGAACTCCAGTGTAGATTCAATAACATCCTTCGTCATTTCAAAATGCACGATTTTCGAATGAGAGTTGAGTTGAAAACATTGCGAAATTTAAGTATGTTCATTCAAAAGTAGCTTACATCAGCACATCCTCTCATTTGTATACGAATTTGGTTTTGACGGTAAACTTAACCGAGTCTCTCATTTATAATGGCCCTTGATGTCTGGCAAATTCCGTCCAATTTGGGTTCAAGTAGACCATAAGGTTTAAGGAAACTCGGGAATTGCGTCTACCTGATGAGCTTCAAGAAAGGTGGAACCGGTAGTGGGCTGTCGAAGAGTTTTCAGAACCTTAGGGGTAGCGTGTTACGTCTAGAAGTTCATATTGCTTTTGGAACAATAAATAAAATAGAACTGGATGACTTACCTTGGTTGGGTTTCACAAGACGTTTTGAGTTGTCGCCTGTATGGAAGACTGCGGTTTTCCGCACTACACATATGAACATTATGGTTCGTTGCGACTCATCAGAAGCAATGCAGAGGAAGTGAAATTAGCATGCAGCCTCGGATCAGTTCCGCAGTGGCCTATGACTTCAGACTGTTCTGGAAATTCTTAGTGCAGTAAAAAGCAGCCTATCAAGCGGAAGCACCGCTGCCCAGGCATGAACACGTCCAAGTTGTTCAAACCTAATAATTCACCTGTGTCTAGCTTGCCCTGGTGGAGTAACGGTAACACACCCGGCCTTACATTTCGGATGCCCGGGGTTAGAATCTCGGAAAAGTCAAGAATATGAACCACAGGTTAGCTCTAATGAAAGGGAAATCCGAGCTTAGTGGTTCTTCTCTTTACTGTAGACTGTAACCGGAATAATCGTGCCGGAAGTGGAGCCGCCGTTCAAACCAGCGTGATGTGAATGCTAACTATACGAATCGTGCGACAACCCACAGCACGTTTGTTTACTCTGAGATCTTACAGGAAAACAGCAGTGACTTCGGCGCACTATATGGTTTATCGGTAGCTTGTTTACAGGCATTTTACGCGAGTTGACTCGAACAGAAAGGGGTTTAAATAGGTCTTCAAGTGGACCAATGGCGCTCAGTTCAATTTTGGACGAAATTATTTATATGCATATTTTAGCTTACTTAATAACTTAAACAGTACTTACCAATGCTTCTATCCGCGGTCACACGCTGGGTGTCTTGAAGAAGATCACGCTTTTGTCGGCTTAATGTGAAGAAACAAATCACTGATAAATTTCAGTAACTTCAAACCAGTGCCAGAAGAAATCACAGGCAAGTGATTAATAAGATTCGATGGGTTATGCTGGTTGGCGGGCTTTGAAACTGGTTTTGGTCTTCAACTTTGGAAGTTCGATTTTACAAACTTACAACTGATTAGCTCATACTCAACTGAACGCTGTGGTTTAAAACATCGTTTTCAAGGTAACAATATTGGTCTTTAACACCAGTCACTTGTAATCTTTGTTCTTACGTGAAGTCACTGAAACAACTCCATCGGATCGTGAGAACTCGTTGAGAAGGTGCTTTTCTCATAGATGTTGGACAGAATAAGTAGCGCCGTCCTGAGTACAATCGTCGCAGATGGGTGTAAACATCCGGAAATCTGAAGACCTTTCTGGTAACCCTCACCAATATTTATTTGCTACCAGGATAAATCGTACACTTATTCGGAAGTAATGCGAAAGGATAAAATACCAGAGTATGCTAGAAGTGCTCGTCTTCGCTCATCCTTTGGAGCTGGCGACAGCACTTTGCTCATACAACAGATAAAGGGCGAGCTTTTCGCATCGTCTGCTGGATTACTATCAGTCTGTTACAATTTGTGAGAGTCCGTCTTCTGTCTGCCGCTGGGACAATCGCGATCCGTCTTCGCGATCTTGACCTTTGTGTTCAAAAGAAGCAATGGAGTAAGTTGCACTCAGATTTGGAGTGCCATACCATTCAGTTGGAGAATCATAATAGATTTCTTGTTGACCGTGCTGTCAAATTTAAGAAAAGAGTAGTTGGTATCTCGCTCTACGATTTGCGTCAGTTGTGGAACTCTTGAACGTAAGTCTTCTCTTCCTACACAATCAATGATCGATTTTCCTCAAAAACTTATGCAATACACTTGGGATTCCAGTTTCAAGACTACTCAAAGTCACTCACACCCATTGTGCCCCTACTGTAACTTATTTAGATAGGTCTTTTTTGTCGCAATCCAGGTATAATCACTTGTCGAATATACGGGAAAACGTACAATGTAGGAAGGTCCTGTCTCCCAGATTGCACCATGGCACCTCGGAACATGGCTGCTTTTAAAAGCTTCTATTTTCTATGGACCTGGCCAGTATTCGACTAAATATCCCAATCGTTATCTCAAACGTTATCCTTTGGAGAGCAACCGCATCAGTGCCGACAGTTTTTCTCATCCACTCCCTGTACAGCTTGAGACAAAAAGTGCGTATCCCACCAAAAAAGAGCCCACGCCAGCAACTGAGCCGAAAGTTGACCGCTTGAATAAGCTCCACTTCAAAGCGGCTTACAATGACAAAGCTGAGGTGAAAACGGTAGGCCTTGAGACAGCTGTGCTGCGGAAGAACAGTCACACATGGCTGATGATTTTTCTTCAAAAGATAGCCAAATTTACGGAAAAATGCAATATTTTAAGTCAGGTGAGGCATTTTCTCCCAACTACTTAGAGTCCTTGTTGTCCAAAGGATGTGCTGACGCCATCGCCCTTTTCATTGGGAAGTTTCCAATTTCTGGTGAAGGGCTAAGATAATGTCGATTCCGAAGAACGGGATGACAGGGATATCCAATCAGTTATAGCTCCATCCCTCTGGATCTTTTCTCACAAGCGCTCCTGGATCGAGTGAAATGTGCCATTTTGAACCAAAAACTTGCATTGCTATACATAATGTCAGTCGCGCTCTTCAGTAGATGTAGTTACAGGCCTTGGGTTGACAAAGAGCAATCATCACAGCTTTTTAGAACAGTGGGCGGTGAACAGTGCCTGGTTATTTGACGTCTACACTACAACCGCATGCAGTGGAGAATTTGTCCTGTGTGTGAAGCCAATCTATGTTGGAAAGCCGAGAAGTACTGTGCAACTCGGAATGATTATGGTAGACTAGCGCTAATTCCCTTTCTCATCCACTTTTATTATTTTATTCACAGTAAGGCCTTCATATAAATTGTGGCTACACGGCAGTGAAGCATCAATGTTGAATAATAATGTTGTGCTGTCGGTGAGGATGAGGATGATGGCACAACTTTTCCATCCTTTTTGTGGATAATTAGCCGTGTGCATCTCACGATACTCCAGGGAGTCTCAAACCTGCAATCTCCCGGCTGCTACTGGTGTGAACACTTGGCCGTTCGGCCATCAACCGCTGATCAGGAGTGTGACTAGCTCGCACTCAGACATGATATAGTGCCACTCCTCCTTCAGTTACATAATCCATGTCATGTGGTGTTCACTGTCTCCTCATTCGCAATCGTGGATGACAGCACCCGTCTTTCATTGCCAACTAAGTGTGGTGACTTCTGAGGTACTCTTTCCCTCTTTATCACCTTATGCGTAAAGGAACATAACTATCCCTGCTTTCCTCAACCAGTGGAATGCCATGCTGATAGTGACTGGCCGTGGTCATCACGTACCTGAGCACATCTGCAGGTTTGAAGTTCACTGAATAAAGTTAATAACTAGTTAGATGAATGGTTTCTCGCCCTCGATGTTGTAAAATGCACTTCCGGTCAAAGCTGTAAAAGACTTTTCAGTAGCCATCAAACCATTTGTGCTCCCAGTCTCCTTTTCCCAAAAGCTTCCACTATGAAACATCTACATGTGGCCCTTTGTTGTGAGCCATAGTTGATCCCTTCCATCCAAATTTGCCGATAGCCTAAATGGTTCGCTAAGTACTTGGCGACGACCTCGCGTGTCACCAACTTTTGCGATGCTTTTTGGATATTTTAGGTGTTATTCCACATGTGTGGAACTATTTTATCATCTTTACTCGGCACCCTGGTAAGCTTGAATGTAACCTATTCACCTCAAAGTGACCACCAGCTTGACCTGGTTGGCACTATTCATTTTGCTAAATCGGACGTTTAGCTCAGCATTATCTTCATTATTATTACTACTATTATTAGTCTTAAACGTTCGTCACCTTGCGTTCGGCCTTGCACATCTATTCGTGTGAATTCTATGTTAACACAGCGAGAGCAGTCAAGCGCATTGGAATCAGGTGAGCACGATGGTCATTGCCTGGTGACATTTATCCTGCTAGACTGAACGCAGGAAAGCCTAACGATACAGTTGCAGAACTGGTCATCATTTTGAAACCGCATGCTGCGGTATTATTGTAGAATGAGGCATACCGCTTGTGTGATAACTGGTAAGCACACTGAGAAATTTATTACTGAACCCATCTTTATTTGGCAGTTATCATGGGAAAGATGGTTTGTTTCGGTCGACACATTTGCTATAATTTAAGCGCTATTGGCCTCCAAAAGGAAACTGAAAATTTAGCAAAGTTTATGAGGCATTTTCTAAGCAAGTTCTTGTCAACCTTGAGATTCGCTTGAAAATCGCCCCAACAGCTTTCGAAATATCAGAAGCATAACGAGACGGACGGATGAGGCAAACACTACCTGTGGTGCATTCTGACACCTTTGAACAGATATGTCAGAACTCGGTGATCAGACATTTTTTTCGTTTGTATGTAGGATTTTCATCACCTATTCAGAATGGTCTGCTAGAAATCTACCCAAATACATATATCCCGATTGGGTGTGCAATTCAAGCGTAAAGGACACACTGAGTCTTCTCACTATAGGGTCTTTAATAGCTTTAGGAAAAGCGTTGGTATCTATTATCTATCAAGAGTCATTGGCAACGGTCCATGGCAACTTTTCGAGCATTTTTAAGTCGTGTATAAAACTGCACTACCGTAGAGGGTCAAGGAAGTATCGGTTGCAAAAGCTGACTGAAAAAAATGATTAGTTTCAGTAGGACTTCCCGTATTATGGGCGGCTGAACGTTTTAATAAAAAAAAACAAGTTTGACAGAAAAGTACATCGTGATCTTTGATCTTTGATCTATGATGTAGTGTGATACTCAATTTTTTGTTCCGATGCACACACTGGGTGCGCATTAGAACTTATCCATGCATACGGTTCCATGAATCAATCGGTAGGTTTTGTAAGCAATTTGTTGTGAACAAAACCAGTATTGGAATGTTTTGTGAACTTGAGAATGTTAACTGAGTCTCTTCATGGCTGGTGAAATCGGGTATTTGACAGTAATACTTGCGACGGGAAGTGAATGTGGGAAGAAGAGAGCGGAATCGGAATATAGCTTGGCTTCATGTGAAAACTCAGCTTGACTAGATTTTCTACGGATATGAACAAGTTTTTGCATCCTCACCATTAGGCTTCCCACATGGAAAGTGTTTATTCAGAGGAAAATGTTGGTAGGTCAAGTAGCGTAGATGGTCACTGGTTCGTTCGCTGAGCTGGGCAATTTGATTGCAAACGTTTCATCACCAATTGAGGTGACATCATCAGTGCGTTGTAAGGGAGCGTAGTGGGGTGTAGCGATGGGTTGGTGGTTGTGCGTTGGATAGCGTTGCGTGTGTGTTAATAAACATGCAGCTAGCCGGGGCTGAACTTTGATCACGGTTAGTTGTTCGGTCGGACGGTTCCATTGGTTACTCTGTTATCCTGTGCCCTGGTTCGTCAATGTCCACGTGGCTTCTGAGCTTGGCATCCCCTGCCCTCGTACTCTGGTCGATGCTGAAGTGACCTCTGTTCTTGACCCTTCCTAGTTCCGGCTTGTGACCTTTATTGATCTAACTCCAAGGCGTTCCTTGTTTCTTTATTTTTGAATCCGACATTCGGTTCTCTTTGAGTATTTTTGTTGAGATGTTGGTCCTTTGAACGTAGTGGTACGTAAATTGGATCCAGCTCAATGCATCGGTTGATCGATTCCGCCGTGGAGTACCATGCTTCCAGAAATTCCCTTCCGTGTCTCGTGTCTCCATGTGCCAAAATTTTTGCGTTCTGCAGATTGCATTTTTGGCCTTCTTGGTCCTCGTGTATGGATATTAAGGATAGGGGGTCATGTCTCCTAACGGCCACGCTGTGTTCCTTTATTCGTGTGCATAACTTCCTCCTGCTTTGTCAAACGTAGAATTTGTTGCAGTAATTGCAGTTGATCTGGAATATCACATTGTTCCTCTTGGTTTTGTCTCGGTGGTTCTTCGGTCTTGAGATTAGTTTCCTTAGAGTGGCATTCGGTTTGTGGGTCACGAGGATTCCTTTTTGAGATAATAATCTGGTTGCGAATTCTGATATATTCTTGATGTAGGGCAAAAGCACCCCTCTGGTGGCTTGTTTTTGCTGTTGCTGTTGTTGGGTTGTCTTCTTTTTCAAGCTTCTTTTGATAAAATTCCTTGGATATCCACCGTTCTGGAACACTCTGTATAGATGGTTTTCTTCCCTCTTCCATAGTTCTGTGTTGCTGCTGTGTGTCTCCGTCCTCTTGACCAGGGTTTGAACGCAGCTCTTCTTGTGGTTTACTGGATGATTGCTGTTATAGTTCAGTATTTGATCCGTATGTGTCTCTTTCCGGTGTACTCAGGTTTTCAGAGTCCCTTTCACCGTTCCGTTAACCAAAACGTCCAAGAATGGTAGTCGGTTGTGCCTCTCCAGTTCGATTGTAAACTTGATCTTTTCAAACGTGGTGTTGAACAGTTCATGTGCACTGTGTTCTGAATCTCGTTTCATGATGAAAAGGTGTCGTCTGCGTAGCGGATCCACAGCTTTGGATTGATTATTGGCAGTACCGCGAGCTCTAATCTTTGCATTACCACCTCAGCAATAAATCCTGATATTAGAGATCCCATTGGAGTCTCCTTCAGCTGTTGATATATTTGTCTATCGAAGGTAAAGTATGTACCCATGCAAAAGTCCAACAGCTTGCATAGACTTTCGGGTTCCATGGTTTCTGTCGTGTTTGGATTATTCTGAAGCAGCTCCGCTATGGTTTCTCTGGCGAGGTTATGGTCTATTGAAGTGAACAGTGATGTGACATCAAATGAAAGCATGATTTCATCGTCTTCTACCCTGACGTTCCGTAGTTTACGTAGAAACTGACCAGCATTATTAGTTGTGTATTCCGATCCAGAGACTGAGTGTTTCAATCTTCTCCATAAGTCTTTTTCTAATTTGTAAGATTGGGCTCCCGGAAATGAAACGATTGGTCTAAGTGGAGTTCCTTTTTTGTGCATCTTTGGTAGTCCGTAGAATTGCGCAATATTGGTGTCATTGGCTTTCATTCTTCATCGTTCCTGCCTGGTTACCTCATGCGCAACCTGCAATTTCTTTAGCGTCGAGCTGATTCCATTGATGATGTTTTAAGTTGGATAATGATCGATTGGCTTGTAGGTCGTCATGTCATTTAGTAGTCGTTTGGCCTTTTCAATGTAATCTGGCTTGTCCATTGTCACCGTAATGCGTCCTTTGTCCGCCGGCAGTATTATGATTGTTCCATCCTTTTGTAGATTCCTGAGTGCGTCTTGTTCTTGTTCGGAAATCAGTTGTATGTTTCTATTCCGTGTGATCGCCGGAACGATTGTCTGTCGGATATATTGTTGAACCTCCTCGGACATTTCGTTTGCTTTCAGGACGTGTTCTAAGCTGGCTAGGTAATCTTTGTAGGATGCGTCCTCGACGTTGAAGTTGAGTCCTTTCATCAGAAGCTCTTGTTCAGCTGTGCTGAGTTGGCGGCCAGATAAGTTTTTGATCCAAACGTCGTGATTGTTGTGTTTGTTGCTCCTCGTGAGTTCGCGCAATTTTGTTTCCATGGCCGTTCTACGTTTGATCTTGGCATTGTCTACTCGACGTCCGATTGCTGCTTCAATTTATGCATGTGGTGTGGACCGGCTAAAATCGGTCAAAGATCAAAGACGGAACACCTAACCGTGATCAAAGTTTAGCCCCGGCTAGCAGCACATATATTAACACACACGCAACACTACTCAACGCCACCACCAGCCCATCGCTAAGCCCCACTAAACCCCCTAACAACGCACTGATGATGTCACCTCGATTGATGATGAAACGTTTGCAATCAAATTGTCCAGCTCAGCGAACAAACCAGTGTTTCTTGAAGTTAACTCAAGTTTAAACCCATTCTCAGGGACCTAAAAACAGTGGTCTTTGCTGAGAGAGACTTCCCAAGGAGATTATCGTTCCTCGAAAACGTTGCTAAGGCATAAAAACGTACGGAAGTTACCATGAAAAACTCTTTGTATAATTAAAATTTCACCAGTCCCTTTACCCCTATATGCTTTCGGGTAAGAAAATCACATAAGCATCATATACCCAAACTTAATCACCTTCTCCACAAGACCAGGGGTTGGAAGACTGGCTACTGGAGTTCATTTGTTTGTATCGGGACAGATTAATGCAGAAGAAGATTAAAGCAAAGTTCATACCCATCATGTTGAGTCCATGAAGGACTTCTGTTTCAACTCTGCACCATTTCAACAAACCTGACGACCATAGACCACAAGTAAATGGTAGGTTCAAATCTGTTTATGGAGTTGTTTGTCTTTTAAAACATGCCGATAGGTCCCCAACACGGTAGGGAATGTCTGCTATTGAGGAGAACTTTGTTAGCTCAGGTAGCCTAGATGGTCGTTGGTTTCTTTGCCAAACTGAGCAAACAAACCAAAGCCCTTGGGGAGTGTTAAGTGCGATTTGTTCTAAGCTACTTTTGAGACCATAAGAGCACCATTTGCACGAGTACCCTGGAGAAGGTAGCTCAGGGGGAGGGGTTAGTTCAAAGGCAGAGAAGATGGCCAACCTGTAGCCCATAATTGCCTTGTTAGACGAAGACAACTGGTCAGTTGTATCCCACATGAACATACACTTACTATTGGTTGACTGAATTTAGAGTTGCAAAAACACATTTTGGGTGATACTTTGCGGACACGACGCTGTCGAAACGCAAAAGCTTTATGATACGCAAAACGCGTTCATAGGTTTCCATCTATGCCGATTAACACGCTTCAATCAACTATATTGTGCATAATGCCACTATGGGTTATGAAGAGGGAGGTTTCTTAAAGAAGGTTACAATTTTGCCTCAGTTTGTGAACATGCACTTTCATATAACTGATTTTATAGATGCCATATCTCCTAAAAAGTTTTTACCCAATTCTTAGCTAAAATCTAGGCTAGCACGCTGAAGAGTTGAAATTACATAAGTGTTCATTTATTCATCCAAAATTTGCATTGTTTTGCAGAGAACTTCGTACTGCTCCTTTGTGTCCAAGTCTAATACCAATGGTGCCAACATCAGCGCACCATAGCAACCCGATTTTGCATAATAAGCGCCTTCAAATAGATTTCCCCGTATCGATCACAGATCGCTAACTAGAGCCTCGTAACTGAATGTACCTTATTGTTATATGCACTTGGTTCCACACATGTACAAGTAATACTCTTCTAGTGTCTATCCGCATCCAATGGTTCAGCCTCGTTTTGGTCCAGTTTCCTACCCTGGTTAATTGAGAAACAGTTTGTTTGCCTCGCGGTAGACCAAATGTTTATCATATGTTTTGATCGCTGAATCGTCAATATCTTGTTTTCCTCTGAGCACTCGCTGAATACTACCGCTAGTCACATTTTGCATCATTGAAATTGATCGCCAAAGGCGTGGATATGCAACGAAGGTTAATTTTCCAAGTAATTCTTTCCCAATCAGTAAATAGAACAATCAACCGGACAGAGAATTGGTGGACGATAGAGAACAAGACGTACAGGATGTGTGGCGGGTATTCAAATAGGTTTTTAACAGAACAGTCGTAATAGACAGTATATAGTTATTGCAAATCCTTCTGACACTACACACTGACAGTTTGGCCTCCTAATTATGTCTGTTCAGCGTCGCTAGCATACTCGCGTGGAGGGTCTAGCTGCATGGTTTTGAAAAGTGACAAAAGTCCAAAGTGAATCGTGATCAATCTGGAGGTGGGCTTGTGGAGATACAGAATTATGGGTCCTTAAATAGGAGACTAATTTAGCACCAAGTATACCATAAGTAGACACACTAATTTAATTCGTTCTAAACCAAGTTTCAACAGCCTACCGTCAGAGACAGTGACAAATTGGTGAACGAAAATAGGCTGGCTTTATGAAAAATTCCCGTACTCAAATTCCTAATCCTTTCATTTGTTTCAAAATAATGTGTTTCTCGAATCCGATGTCGTTGAAAACCTTTCCGTATCTCCGGATCCATATGGTTTTTTAATGCAATGCGCAATAACTGTTTTCGCTAACCGTTCACTCTTAATTGCTGCTTATCACTGAGGGTTAACCTAGTTTATTCCAAACTGACATGTTTTGCAACTGATACAGTATTTTGCTTTCAGTGGGTCCACTGAAAGAACAAACTGACGCAGTGCAGCATCTAATTTTCTTCTGCACTTTAAGCTTCCAGCAGTCTTCCCATTCTTTTCTGCTGGTTCTCACCCAGCAGAGGGTAATTTTCATAAAGCTTTTTTTCTCTTGACCCATCAAGAGGGCTCTTCTAGAGGGAGATGGTCCCAGAGTTGCTGCAAATCATGGCGGGAATTTATATCCTTTTGACGGCTTCTAGCTTAAGCTTCGCCATCCAACAACCACGGTGCTTTGTTTGACTTCAAGAACGGCTAAGACCGCTTTGTTCAAACTATGTTTCAAGGCGTTATCGTACAAAGTACCTTAGAAAAAGTGGCTGCCACACTTCGACCACATGAATAAACATTACTCTAGCTGCCTTGCGTGCCGTTTCGAATGACCAAGATGCCAAAAATTCGCTTAAACTTTGGTCCGAACATCTGCAACTGCCGTGTTGTCGTCAAGCTCTTCTGCTGGTTGAAAGTCTTCAGTTACGGTCACCATCCTAGGTAGACGAACCCTTGGAAAGAGCGCCTTTCGGAAACATGCGCTTTTGCTGAGGGGTTGAGTTTTAGTACCACAGGAGAACATCATTTAGCTCAGATCAGAGACATCAAAATTTCAAGAGCTCGAGGGGCTCAGTGTTTAGAGCGCGAACGTACAAACTGAAAAATCCGTGTCCTGTTTAGGCTTGGACAGTCCGGCAGTACTTCAGCCCTCATGCAGTCCTTGAGTGGTATGGCACCTAGGCACCGAATGAGTGTCAGAGCTGAACAATTCGTATGATTCGTCGATAAAATATATGAAAATAGCCTCATATTCTTTGGTATTTTACTGTCACACAACACTCGCTAGAGTTGCTTATCAATTTTTTGCTTCAGCTGGCTTAACTGCTTGGAAAAAGCATAAACGCTTGGGCTCCAAAGTAACTTAGATTTTGTGTCGCAACTGCGGTAGAAACTGCAAGGTATTCATAAGTTTATCTCACAGGATACACATAACAATTTCATGCAAAATTTTCGATAACTTCCGTTTTAGGATAGATCACATCTTAGAAGAGACATGTTCTAACTTGTTCTTCAGATGGACGTCTAATGGGCAATAGTATGTGCCCGAAACTTAAAGTGTCTCCCTCATTCGAAGCGTTATCCTGGATCAGAGTAAGTCATCCTTGATTGTCCATTAAATTTCAGAGAATGCAGTTTTTCAGGAAATGAAATAACCAAGAAAAATTACTTGATATAACCCAAAGCATTACCTATAAAAATACAGAGCTGATCTCGGTAACTCAGGTTTCCTGACGCGGGTACAAACTGTAGACACTGAAATCCGACACCCGGCACCCTAAGTGTGCAAACACCACAGACTCACGTGATTTCGTGGTTGATACACAAACCAATCTTATCGATAACTCATATTCTGTTGGTGGGTGTTTTTTCAGCAAGTCAAGTGTGTTTCGTGCATTGTTTGCTAAGCACTTCAGTTAGGAAGGTACCTATCTGGTCGTAGACCAAATTAGTGTGAATATCAACAAGCAAAGTCAGGAGGCATCAAAGCCGATCAGTAAACTTTTTGAGGCTGGTGAAAAAATTATCTTCGCTTAATTTTGGCACAGACTACTTTGCACAGACTAACTTAAAGCTACTTAGTACAGTGAAATATCAAAAGTTTGTCCCCAGGAAGCCTAATTGGACTCGTCTTTGGCCCTGGATGTAGTGGCGCCTGCCTAATTTGTCCAGAAAGTTTATTAGCATTCGGACAACAACCGGCTTGTCAGCTGAATTGATTTCTTCGCCGACACCTATCCGGAACACATCTCGAACTAGCCTTATTGACTTCCTTGCACCCAAATGTTCCAACAACGCGGGACCGATATTTCCTTGTTTTCTAGCGAGGCATCTCCGTACGACACTTTCTATTCTAGTTGATCAATCCGTTCACCCTGATGAAATCGACCAGTTTGGACGACCGGGAGGTCGTCGATTACGCGATTACTTTTTCCCAAGGTTGATTGACCCATAACTTCTTATTGGCTGTGAGGGTTTCGGCAAAGCAAACTTATCCGCATGAAGACATTTACTTGCCCAGATTTTGTAATTCAGGTTTACCCAGTGTGCGCTGTTGGAATAGTCGCATCACGCTAGCCTAGTATGTGAGGTTCCTGTGGTTATGATCTTGGAATGCCCAGTGACAATCCCCGCTGGTAGATTCTTGTAATGGCAGTACTTAGGTTCGGTGCAGAATAACCGGAATAAGTGCGCCAGGATACGAGAAGGACCGTTCAACTGATAGCGGTGTGAATAAAATCTCTTGTCGTTGGTCATCGTTCCTTAGAGTGCGGTGCTCCCGAAGGCTCCATGGATGAATTTCAATACCAAAGTCTACATGCAGTGGTGCACTGTCGAGCCGGAAATACTGCGCTCAAATTTCGCCGCATTAGTGGAGTGTACTACGTTTATTGTACCTGAATCAGGGGGTGCAGATGCAAGCGAAATTTGGTAGGCAATTGGATAGTTGGTAATTTGTACTGAAAATTTCCTGTGCAAGCAACTTTTTTGGTAAAAAAACTCATCGATTTGAAGAGCATTTCCCTCAAAATAGGATGATTCGGTTGTTCTAATGTCGTACAGTGGTGTCCTATATATTTGCGTCCGATATCTTACGATAACAAAATAGCTTTGGCTGTTTAGTGCGTGAATATAGTGAATTTAAAGTGTTTTCAATGGATCAAAAAATGTATTTTGACCGTGCGCTTGAGTCTGGAAAAACAAGTGTCCTGTCGGTTTAAAGGTGACCGAGAACCAAATCACTTTAAGCCATACTCAGTGAAGAAGGGGAAAGTTAGGGGATTTAAGCTTTTATCAATTAGCCCGAAGTCTTTCGATTTTAGCACGGGGGAGAATGGACAATTTTGTTAGCATGGTAGACGGTTTGGCGGAAATCAAACACTGCTAATGGCATTAACGCTTTCTGAACGACCACCCATTGGTACTCGGTGTGTCTGTCCCTTTCCATTATAAACACACACCCTCGCCCCCGATCTATCACGTGTTCTGTGTTAAAATGAAGCTTGAGCTTCAGAATTTCAGGTTTTCTCTAATTTCGTTCGTAATTATGAGTGCATACCAGGCAATATAACGAAAACGTAAGGACAGTGGTGCTGTTGGGTTGTCCATGTTCGGACTGGAACGAAAAGATCGTCAGTGGTGTATCAGGTATCGGTCGGAAGTTTACTCTTTAGTCTTGAGGCTTTATGAAGCTGAGGAAAAGAGACGAAATTCAACAGTACATGCACTCCATAACCTGAATTGTCGAAGTTGCTGAATAACCTGACCATATGAAAGTTGAAACTGCCTTCATAAAACTGAAATTCCTTGAGCTTAAACTTAGAACGAAGTAACTGTATGACTACTTTAACCCCCCAACTCTGTGACATGGGCAGCCTATTAGTTGTTGGTGTGTGTTGAGTGACCTTCATTAATAAAATTGAAATCGATCGGTACCATCAAGTAGGATGATACAAATAGGGAACTCTGGTGTGTTATAATCTGGATAAGATCGCACATGGTACTCTATGGAACCGCCTTCGTTTCAGGGGTACGATCCTTTCGCACGGATTTTCACAAAGAGGTCCTTTCAAACTTTGTATGAATTACTGTTCTGAGCATTTTTATAAGCCATTCGTAAGCGTTTGGTAAATTACACTCCTTATTCGCTCAATACGCTTCCTTAAAAGCCTGCTTATACTTAAAAAGTGCTTGAAATACACTCATCTGAACAATTTGGTTTTCACTAAAGGTTCCGCTGAATCTCAAGTGAAACTCTCGTTTACGATGTTCATCAACTGAATGTACTGCACAAAGGCCGCCTCATGTTTCAGTTGTTACGATATTCAAGATATCGCCGTATAGTTCCATAAAGGAAACTACTCATAAGGTTGTTGTCAAGGTGTTGAAAGTGCCTCCTATCAAGCAATGCCATGCAACATCAAAGTGGATATATGCCATCCTCTTTTCACGTCAAACTGCATTTCGAGGAACTGTATCATACCTGTGTGTACACCTAAAAAATTTACCATTTGGAAATGATCCACTACATCACATGGTCATCATTTCATCATCTGAGGAAGGAAGGAAACGTAATTACCGCTCTATGGATTGTACAGACAAAGAGTATCTACAGTCGAGAGGTTTAGATTGTCACTCATCTCGTCAGTACTTTCCATTTGGAACCGATGACATCGCGTACAGACAGAATCATGGAAAGCAGGACATTTGCAGCACACGTGCCGCGACATTTCACCATATTTGAATGGCAGAAAGGGCGGCTCATCGTATCAAACTTGTATTTTACATTTCCAACCAGTTCTAGTTTATTTCAGTACCGAAAACCTTGAAGCCACATTTGGTGGGTGTGAAATCATTCAAGGGTAATCCCGAACTTTGCTTCCTAGGGAAGACGAATGCGTTAAAGTGCGTCAGATAGATGGAAGTAGACTCATGGTATCAAGAATGTCCATAAATCTGTAATTTACGAATGGTTTCAACTTCATGCGTGAAATTGGTGATACCGTATGTAAAAGAAAGAAGCTTTTCAGATGAGCAGTTACTCAACGCGAAAGACGAAAACGTGGTCCCAAAATATCAGACACGAAAGCGAGGCACCAGCTTGCATAAGGTTTGGCAAACTCGGTGTTTATGAGCATACACATCAACTTTCATGCACGTTGAAAGACCATTTGACGTCAACGAAAGGGCGAATTTGAATGGGCAAGCAAGTTGCAGCTCAACTGCTGATTAACTGCAGGAGCGTTTGACACGTTAGACAGATTTTACCCACGGCTATCGAGAGTTATGTGGGCCGTCATACCAATGGCAGAAAGGCGGACGCAAAAATACTGACATACGCACCCGTTAAGTATCATAACACCAGTGTTAATGAACTAAGTCTAAGAACAATACTTGGGTTTTGATCAACCTAAACACAGGGTCTGCTTTAGCTTGTCAAGAAGTTTATACGAAGAATGCTGGGGTACCTTATCCCATGCCACAAAAATATGGAACTCCTTTTTAATGGCGACTCCTGAAGCAGCTCATTTTGAATAAAAGACCTGAATAACCGGTGCACACTACTTTGCGGGTCATTGGTTCACCAGGGTATGTATTCCGTTGTAGACACTTAAATATCTTCAACAGCAAATCTGTCGGAGGAAATGACCATAGATACCTCAGCTATTTTGGTTGGATAGAACAGCCGGTATGGTAAGTGGACGAATGTTATTGTTATGTTGGTGGGCTTGAAAACGGCGGGGTGAGATAATTTAGTTGATTTTTAGGTGAGAGTCACTGCGGGTCGCTCTACCCATAGGTACTTTTGTTGGAGAAGCGACCGTATTCGGTAGCTTTATTCCGGAGCATGGATACATGCATTTAATGACAAAAAACATCTAATTCTCTTATGCCGAACGTACTGGGAGGGTACACGTAACTTATACCGAAAGACACTTAACCGAATAAGTCCTCCGACTGACCTCTTCATCCGTTGTTTGGAAATTCATTTTATTTACGTTGTGTTCAGTTCACAGAAAGAATTTTTGAGGCTTGTCATTAAACTGGATGGAAGTTAACCGCTCCGTTTTGGTTTTTTAACACCGTCTCACTTAGACGTCTGACACCCTGAGTCTTACACTCATGAACAAACCCGATACTTTATGTGCGAAGTTAGAAGCGCACAGAATTGACAAGTTTGCAGCAGCTTGATATACAGGCAAAATTTTTTAGTTTCTTCTGATATTTGAGCAGCATGCACAATTTTACAACCTGAATCCCTGAGTGAAAACGCAAGTTTCCTAAAAGTTGGTCGACGGAAAAAGTGAACGTGAATCAGCTCAATGAGAACTTGAAATGCAGGTCAATTTATGCCAGTTTCACAGATTGCACGTGCTGTTGTAGGTCCTATCTTGGCTTGTCACTTTGATATTTGCACTCGCTGTAACCAAATTGTGAAGATGTACCCACACAACAAAAAATACGGAAAATATTCGAGGGAGTTCGAGTTTATATCATAGTTCGTTCGGATTATCTTTGAAAAGAAACACGTTTTTAATCTGCAGTACATCGAAGACGACTCAGTCGTTAGACTGTTTACTCCGCTGTTCTGTTGGAAACAGCTTGAAACAGACGAATGGTAGGTCTTCTATCGAACGGTAAAAAGTTACTTTGAAACTAGCCGACTTGTTGGCTTAATTTCACCCGTTCCTCTCTGGTGATATCGTTCAGCGCCCTGAAAGGTCCAGTCACCATGTAAGTAACAAAATTTTAACCATTGGTTTGTGAGATGATTGAACTAACCGACATACCACGGATCAAGAATTGAGGACAACATGATCCGTCGAAAAGTGCGCAATAGTGAAATGCTGAAGACTAGACTGGTTTTTGTACCACATAAAAATAGAGTCGGAGATAACTAAGGAATTAAAAGGTATCTTGGATCTTTGTGATGGATTTTTAGGAACCACAGGTGTGTGAAAATTGGTCGGCAACACGACCACTGCGAACTTTGTTACAACCCATGTTTTTTACGTCGGAAAGTTTGCGCAATATGAATCACATTTGAACACGGATACATGCCTTTTCCCATGCCCTCAGAGCTTCGTTTTTCGGATATACGTGTCTTTCTGTGAGAAAAAAAGGTGGATGCAATCTACCTTTAACTTCCGACACAGCTCAGCAGGTGTCTACACAGTACCACTTCCATACCTATTGGTGTATCGCATGATGTAGACCGTACAACCTCCACGGGATGTTGTCCTAACCAGCGAATCTGCAGGAACTTTGAAATACTACTGCACTGAGTAATATAGCTTGGCTGTTTCACGGGGACCTTCAGTGTATAGGGTCTGCCTTCCCAACGAATAGCTTTCAGTATTATTTTCATTTTGAGGGAGGAGGCAATTTAGAAGTGAACACGAGCACCCTATTTTTTGAACTAGCAGTGGATTGAACATGCCTGCCAGAAGCGTCGTCGAAACAGATCACGTTATCAGTCTTATCAAAGAGCTTCACTTGATCTACTAGGTTGAGTGCACTTTAGCTTGAACTTTAGCCGGTCCGAAGGCACGGCTCAGCAACGACCTAAGACAATTTTATTTTTCTACCGTTTGCAGGGAGTGTAGAAAATAATAGGACACGAAAAATACCCATAACGAAACCAAATGATCCCCCTGATTTTTAAACCCTGATTTGGTAACTGAATGGCTGAAGGCGCATTTTTCGTGCGGTGATTGCGGACCCTGAAAAGCAGTCGACAACACCTCTTTCAAACTATGCCGGAAGTTCATTTCTCTATATTTGGTGGCCCCAGTGTTTTTTATATATCGTTTCTCACCTGTCTGATGCCGGTATTTCATAAAAAAATTAAACATAGTTATATACTATTATACTATAACATTGTGTTTTATGTCATGACCGTAATTACAATAAACACACTGCGGGATAAAATCTCGATTAAAAGGACAAAAGACCCTACCCCTATCCTTGGTTGCTGAGAAATCTTCGAGAGGTATCTGTTATAATAACGGCAATGCATTTAGAAAAGAGTTATTTTCTAAAGCGGAGATGAGTTTTTCTGTCGTATTACAGCGCAGTTCTATTCAAAATCCCCCACTCTAGCAATACGTTTCGTTGCGACTGTCTACTCCGATGTACATTCATAGTATGTTCAACTACTTAATGTATCCTGGTTACAAGGCTTGAATATAGAATGAAACTGATGACGCTTAGTGTATACAGGTGATATGTTGGTTACGATATTTTGAAGAGAAAAAGCGTCTTAAGTAAATTAAATAACTCCACTGAACAGTTTGGTACGCACTTCACGCCAGCAACGCCGATATTACTGCTGCAAACTGATGAGAATCAAACTCAAATCTTACACTTCCAGGCCGACCACTCGGCGTAGTATATGAATTTGTTTAACTGGGCCGTTATATGAGCACCAGGAGGCTAGCCGAAGAGGAGACCACTCTTCAGATCGGAAAGTTTTTGTCTACATCGGACACCTATGATGTTGGCGTGAATTCAGTTTGTCCGTCAAGACAGTGGGATCGCTCATGCCTAATGGGTCAGAAATATGGTTTCTACACGCAAGGGACATACGAAAACCGTTGGCATTTGACCATCGGTGTTTCCAGGACACTGAGGCATTGGATTAACATAGCTGAGGTAGACTAGACGGTTTTAGGAATAAGAAACTCTTTCGCGATGGTCGAGCTGATCAACCTTCATAGTTTGCGCTGTTTAGAAGACAAAGTTCGCATATCGGAGAACCACCTAACGCGTACGACTTAATTGCGCATCCCTTTGCTGAGTAAAAACTGGCGAGGAGCCGATAGTGTACGGCCTGACAACGAAGTATAAAAATCCTAACCGGTAAATTCGTTTGACAATTGCCTCCTTCCTGGATAGGATGCCGTGGCTCGTTTGCTCAACGGCTGTTGACAGTGGCATTCCGACATCACTGCTTTGAGGCACAGCTTCTTTGTCAGGTAACTGGAATAAATGAACGCAGCTTAAACGATTAGTCCGTCGTTTCCAATGTCTGGTTAGTCATTCCCTAGTCTCCCATTTTTCATTGAACGAAACTGTAGGAGCTGGGATCATCGTTCACTAGGCACGTGTTTCATAGCTGAATAACTGAAGCAAATTGAGCCGAGCTGAAGTGGACTAAACTGAACTGAACTTAGCTAAGCTAAGGGATGTCTTTGAAAGTCGGCGGTGCCATACTCCGAATCGGGTGAAAGACATTATCTTTCCAAAGTAGTGGCCTTAATTGTATATGCTGGTTGTTTCGATGATTCGTAACAACGGTCTGTTTATTTTTGGGTAAGATTGGTACGCCGTTTTCTTGATTCATATATTCAGTATGACTTGAGTTGATAATGAAGATGCGAAAAAGGTCGGTTGAACCGAGGTTGTCGACAACCCAAATTCAGTGGGCTGTTTCTGTGGAATATTCAGCCGAATTCGATGCTGAATAACTTCTCCCGGTTGCAACAATTAATTTAACTGTAACGTTCCTAATTATACACTCACTAGGTCCCTTTTGAAGTTCTACTTACTTAGTGAATCCGCCAACAATCGGTGATGGAGTTGACGTTGACATATCTGTAAAGAAATAACTGTTTATTGGGACACGTCCAATCAAAGGACAGTTTAGGAGACCAGTTTAGCCGTCTAATCACAGCAAGGCATGTCATACGCCGCATGAATCCTAAATGGAATTCACTGCGTGGTTTATGTTGCCAGCTGGGGTGAGCAAATAGCTGGTGTAGGGTCGCCACATTTAGTTAACCGCACTTTGGTACTTTCCGATGGTCATAGTGAAGACCGGAGTAAATCGAGATGCCGTTGTCATCAGATGTCAACTAGAAACAATTTGTATTGGTTTTACCTGACAAATCTGCTGGTTTATTGCCTGGCTGAATGGAGGATTTAAACGCATACTGTAGGCGATAGCTGGAGGCATGCGCTTATCAGACGCGCGCAGACGCAAGTATGAGGAATGGCACCTGAATTGGACAGTGTGGGCCTTTCAGCACAAACATACAGAGCCCGGCAAAAATTGTGGAAGCTAATCCATCTCCGAACCCGACACTGCCATGTCAGTACCATGGAATGACTGACAGAATTACATGAAGGTAACCCCCTCTCTCAAGTCAAACTTACACCTTCTATGTGTAAAGCAAAGATTTGCGACTAATTCAGAATACTTGACTTGATCTCCTACTGTAGTTTGGTTGGTAAAACTCCCGGTGGACAAAAACTTATCAACTTAGCCAATCTGGATAAACTTTTCGGATGGAGCTAACAAATAGAAGAACCCACGTATCAGGTCAAAAGAACCAAGCACTGTAGAATATCGCTTATAGTAGAACTGCAGATTCGTAGTCGTTGTACAACGCATCTTTGTACGGACCTTGTCACTCGGTGGATTCGTCGAGCGGTCAAACACCTGTCTGATAATGTAACAATGATATAGCTTTTCTAAATAGTCATCTAAACAAGATTTTCTTCCCTAATTTGGACAAAAACACCAGTCTTGACTAGGCAAATTGATCAAGAAAACCACTTGTTTAAGTGAAAATTTTCACTGTCCAAATGCGCAATCCTGTTTTCAATGAAAATAGTGAAGAAGACCACGAGAAATTTTCTAAGGAATTGCTGCCTGGTTCCCATATTTCTGGCATGAGTATAGCGGTCATTATTATAGGAAGTGTGTAAAAATTTCAGTCTTGTAACTGGTATCCAACTTTTTCCCCAATTGGCCTTCAAATAAGTTTGCGCTCGTGTCCACGACGCACTGCATTCCTGACTTGCCAAGCAACTTAATCAAGCGTTCTCCCGTCGTTCTAGTGTCATTTGTCATGTAAATATTGGTTAAAATCTAGTTGTGATATTTTCGTATAATATTGATGATGTGCTGCTCTGGCAGTGTTCCCTCGAAACTAAAGTCTCTTGTGTTTACTCGGGTTCCTTATGGATACAGAATGGCATATTTTGATGCTCGTATACCCTTTTATACAAACCATGCTTTGCTGCCTTCTAAAATGTAGTTACTGGAAGACTCAAATTTCCCTTTTCTTGTTTAATTGTGTTCTTTCACATATGTGGGCAAGAATTCGTGTGGCCTTGTTTGTATCAGACGCTAGAACTGCATAAAACAGCATCGAATTCCACATCAATGTTTGTTTGACTGGTTGCTGGTTTTCCCTTGCAATCTTTGGGCCCGTAGACCTATTTGCAAGTAGAACGTTTGGTCCTGAGATGTAGGGAGGCTTGCATTCTGAAAAGCTGCAATCGATCAGAATCTGAACACTCGGTGACTTACACATGGGAATGGTTTGAGAAAACCTATATGTGCGAACATGTGAGAGTACGAATTCCCATATAATTGAGTGTACTGTTTATGATGTCAGTACCATCGTCCCATCAACGAATTGTCTTCTTACATGTAGGATGACAACATGACATGTAAACCGATATATTATGTACAACTTGAAAAGCAATTCAAAACAGTTTTAGTTTGGAAGGTATAAAGATCAACTAACATCATATTTGTCTGTTTTGGTAAGTTTTTTCTAATAGGCCTAACGGACCTGGAATACTGATCCTAGATTTTGTAATCAGTCAAACAAAACGAAATTGGCGTGAATGTCTATTTCAAGGATTCGGCAAGCATACCTTGAAATATCCCATGCCATACCCCTCTGGGTTGTAATCGAGCTTGAGAGAAAAATATATGTTTGCCTGCTACATGACGAGAACTCGGCAGCAGAGGCACTGTACTTCCATGCGTCGTCCAATATGGACGTATAGGGAGACGTGCTGCCTCTCTCAGAATGCCTGTCAGGAAAACACGATCAAGTTTAAAGGGGTTGTGGACGGTCGAACACGAATACCATAAACGGAGGCTTTGCATTGTAACGGCAAATCCACCTTGTTCCAAATTACAGTGTGGCATATATTGTGGGTTAGGCCATTCCGTTTGTGAAACTTCAAAAGGCTGTTGAGGTTTTCGTGGCTTGGGTCTTCTTGGTCGTGCACCAACGATGGTAAAACAGTAAAGAGGTTTGGGGCCTAATTCAACAATATTCTTCTGTGCGGCTATAAAGCTCCCCAACAAAGGAATGTTCGGTATAAGATCTTGCTCGATGAAAACCACGTGACCAGCTTTGCTATCACAGTGCTTCAATAACCACTCAGCGGTTAGCAAGTGTAGTCTACTTCGGTTGGTTTCTGAACCTGTCACTTTGAGTAGAAGTATGTCCCGCTCTGTATCCAATTCATCTATGAGGAGATTCGCGGGGCTTGGACCCAATGCAGCGTTGCCGAAAAGACCAACAACAAAGAAATAGTCGATTCTGGCAATCCTGGATTCGCCGTCGAATTTGAAGTATTGAAGAGAAGCCCAAGTGTGACGTATTCGGTTGCGCTGTTGACTGTGTCTTGGTTCGGAAAAGATCACAAACAGTAAATCTGTGTATGGTAATTTACACACAGCTGGCATGATGGACTCCGAGGTGAGTGGATTCACACTGTTCCTGGATAGCTTGTTTAAAAGTGCAGCGGTTTCTGGTAGAAGTCTACTGATGGGTTCCAAAGGTGTCGTAGGTACTTTGGCGTACTTGGGTGATGTAGTGCTGCAATGGCTTGTTTTGTGCAAATTCGTATAGTGCGTTGATGAAATTGCAGTTGTTTTCAACTTGGAAGAGCTTGTTTTCGAAATTGGTTGGAAGGGAGCTGGTTCTAACCAGGCACGTTTGGTGTAGTATAAGTATTTGGTAAAGTCCACGAAATCTTGGGGTGGTGGACTTGTAAGAACTGGGGACTTATGATATATTTGCGGTTGACTGACTAGTGCCACAATCCACAATCCAAGTAAAATACAAAAATAACAACAGATGAAGCACGAACCAAACAGGAGAATTATACGTAAGCAAGTTCCAATTGCACAGGCACGTCGACGTGATAGCATTCTTCAGAGATGGTAGTTGAATGGAATAGAGCAAACTGGCTCGTTTGAATAATGAATAAAGCCACACTTGTTCAAAGCGCTGCTGAACACCGTGGGACATTTTCCTTATATCATTGGGGGCGAAATTCTCAAATTTTATCAGTCCCGGTTCTTGTGATTTAGCAGCAACTCAGGCGTGCTTTGTGATAGTCAATTGTGCTTGCATTCGTTCTCATGCATTTGTCGGACCAAAAACAAGTGCACCGTGCATTTTGACCAATCTGGCAAGGATGTGAACGTGGTATTGATCAAGCCCGACCAATCAAAGATCCGCAAGAACAGCGCATGCTTCGTGAGCTTTACGATTTCACCTGGAATCAGAATGATTTCTGATACGGTTCAATGTATCGATGGTCATTGGGCAGATCCAAGGCAAACTCAACCTCAGGAGTTCATAATTCGGTCAGGTAGCAAGCCCTGGTGTGTAATCTTGGGGATGCAGTCGTACATAGAATCTTTCTAAACCACGATCGTCCTTGGTGGGATTTTCGTGTCCAATCTGTTTTACAGAAATTAGAGAATGCCAAACGAGTGACTGATTTACGCAGGCACTGCGTAATATTGATCATTTACATAACCGGACTTTCCAAGATATGAATGACAGCAACGTCATCAGCAGGAGGAACTTGAAGCTACACAACCCCCAGTCTGTCACGCCTGGCTTGGGAAAGCCTGCTGGAATGAAGTTAAACGTTCATTTATGCGTCATTGGGATGTTGATGTCAAGGAGAACTGCAGCAGTTTCACAGTTGTACTGAACAATGTCCGAAATCGAAGTGCTTTGAAGACTGTCATTAGAAAACCCAAACTTAATAATAGCCATTTGACAAATAGGATGATGCCAAACAGCAATTTTAATATGCTTGTTCGCCGTATTTTTTGGTCTACCTTCGATGGTACTGTCCAGTAAGTTTGGTACAGTGGAACCAGACACACCGAAATGAAGTCGGATTTCAAGCTTTCTATGGAAAACTGAATGAACAAGACGGATGCATCTGCAAAGAACGCAACTAGAAGAACGTGTGGCAAAAATGCTGGTAGTTACAATTTCAGTGAGACACGTTGGCATGGTCTTCTAAAATTTTTTAACCGGAATAATGAGTTAACTAATGCCAACGGCAGCCAACGCCATTCAGTGCATGCGAATGTCGAAACTTAACTCATCCTAACAACGCATGAAGGAGCAGAGACCTGCTAAAGATGTTTAATGCTTGTTAACTAAACGAATAAGTCTAAAAACTTGGTGGTAGAAAATCTTTCCGGCCACAACTAAACAGAGCTAACCTTTCAAGAAATACACTCATTTGCAAATCAGTTTGGTTTTGCGAGAGACTCACCTGGAACCCAGCTGAATCTCTCGTTTGTGATGTTTCCATGCAACTGAATGTGCTGCACCAGGCCGCCTCATGTTCCAGTTGCTACGATATTCGAGATATCGCGATGCATGTAATTTTGCGCAATGTACTACTCATAAGGTTGCTGAAAATTCTTCGACAGCCCACGACCGGTTTCGCCCTTTGTCTTATATCCCATCCATATTGCTAAGTATTCTGATAGCAAATCAAGCGTGATTGAACGGAATTCACCAAAGAGGAACAATTGCGAGACTGTAGTTGCTTACCTGGTAAGTGGCGTATAAATAATGTGAAAGTCAGATTGTTGAGCCATATCGGTTTTGCGTGAAACTCACTATCAATCGAAAATAACTTGACGGAAACCGGCGAAACTATTTCATATATTGAGGAGTTCTCAAAAGACTGGTTGCTCTTTTACCCTCGGATAATGAATAATAATAAAGGTCAAATAATAGTGCACTGAGGTCCCCACCATATGGAAAATTCAGTTAACGAAAAACGATTCATAGCACGCGCTTTCTGTTTGCTTTTCTTGTCATGTTGTTATTCGTAGGAAGACTTTTCTCCCAGGGGACTCTCTATAAGAAGCGTCACTGCTGCTGGATTTCTCCTTTGTTGCAAATTAGGGTATGCTAATTGGCATACGTGGAAACGTCATTCACAAACTATCGCTTCTTTAGGCCATCAAAATGTTTAGCCAATAAACATGATCCGCACTACGGCATCCTGAGTTAGTAAACCGCTGTGTTGGCCCCGCAGCAAAAGCGATCAGTGGCTGAATTTCAGGTTCCCAATGCAATAAATAACATGCATTTGCTGCTTAAATTTCCGCAACCTAGACATGGATTACAGACTAAAAGCTGATTAATGCTGGTGAGGGGCCTGAAGGAGCAAAACATCAGTGAAAGCTCAAAGAAGAAGAATTTTTCCGAATATTTTTAGACAATACACATACTAGTGCATAATGAATAAATTACCGTAGAATTTGATAAAAAATCTTTATACCGAGAACGCTTACGAAAGTAAGAGCCTTTATCCGTGTAGATTTGTACATCAAACACGATTCACCCAGAGAGAATAATGCACACCAGAGCATAAATGAAAGTCATTTATTCTAACCTGAAGGATTTATACATGCAAGATTTGGAACAAGGATCAAACGAAGAAATCCTCCATGTTCTTTTAAGTTGAGAAAACCAAGCTGATGATGAAATGCAGAAATAAAACCCTCAAATGTTTAAAAGGTGGCCGCTGGTCTGTCTGCTTAGCTTGGCAGTTGGTTTGCAGGCGTTTGCCACCATTCCACAGGAAGCTGCCAGCAAACGGTTGGATGGACTTTTCTCAGAATTCCAAATACAGTTCTGAGCGCCCACTATCCTGTTAGTCCCAAGCTTCGAGTGATTCACTAGTGACCAACATGCTAACTTACGCCGAGGAATGCTTTTCCACAAAAAACCATGAACGAAAGATAGCTGTTGCCATTTCGAGGCATGTCCGCCGGCGAACGCTTCCACAGCCTAGGTTCATCGAGAGTACTCACAATGTTTCTACGAATGATGACGAAAGGCTTCCAAACCAATTACCAAGCTGGGCGAACAGATGAACAGTCGTCTGATCAACAACAATTTAAGACACTCGTGTTATGAAGATTCCAACAGCCATTTAAGAATAAAACCCATTTCAAAAAAATAGTCAGGTTTTGTTATATTGTGTGCTAGCAAATGTGAGCCCATTAAAAACAAGCGCAGAAGTAGAACAGAATGTTCTAATCAGAGGATTCAATTTCAACACTAAAGATGCCACAAACCTAGAATAACTAGCTAGTCTAGAGGCAGCTATGAAGTATATTCAACTTGATGAGGACGCTCAGCAACATCTCCACCAAACCGTGGTCCCGGCCATCACACGCAACACAGCATTCAGTGCCCTGTCAAGCAGAAAAAAGGAAGCAATGAACAAGCTAAAGAAAGACGAGACAATCGCCATTCTACCGGCTGACAAGGGACGCCCGATAGTCATCATGGACAAGCCGGACTACATCAGTAAAGCAAAAGCTCTACTAAACGACACGACTACATATAGCCACATCGAGAATGACCAAAGCAAACAACTAGCGAACAAAATCAATAGAAAACTGAAGAAAATCCAAGAGCTCCAAAGGATCACAAGGGAAGAGTACTGGATAATGAGACCTCAGGACCGGGCGATGCCCCCGCTCCGACGGACTCCCGAAAGTACATAAAGAAACAACACCGCTACGACCAATCGTACCACTCTCGGGGACTCCAACCTACAACCTGTCGAAAGAAATTTGGAGGAGGTTGAAATATCTCATCATTGGGTCAAAACACTCGGTCGACAACGCAGGGCAATTTTTGGAGAAACCGAAGAATATAAGCGTCGAAGAGGATAAAATAATTACTTCCTTTGATGCAAACTCACTTTTCACATCGGTAGACCTAGACACCGCCAAGATAACTGTCGCCGAACTACTGGACAGACATGGCAAGCCAAATGGATCCCTGGAAAAAGAAGACCTCTGCGAATTGCTCAGCTTATGCCTGACCACATATTTTGAGTTCAACGGCGAGTACTATGAACAACTACAAGGAACACCAACAGGGTCTCCGATTTATGGATTCATTGCAGAGTTCTGATGCAAAAACTGGAACGAACTGTACTTCCGGACATAAACCCCACGATATGGGTCCGCTACGTAGACGACACTTTTGTCATCATCAAGAGGAGTGAACTTCAACGAACAAGTCAACTGCTAAACAGCGTTTTTGATGATATCCAATTCACAACGGAAGAAGAAACGGATGGTAAGCTGGCATTCTTGGACGTCCTCATCACGAGATTACCAAACGGACGACTTCAGACGGAAGTCTACAGAAAGGCAACGCATACAGACCAAATTCTCAGCTACCACAGCAATCATCCGAACTGTCACAAGCAGAGCTGCATCCGGACTCTTTTCAAGCGTATTGATACGCACTGCAACACTACGGAGTCAAAAGTCAGAGAAGGGAAACGCTTGTACAAAGCTTTTCAGATAAATGGATATCCCAGAAATTTCATCTGGCGGACTCTCAAAAAAATCAACTTGACCAACCCAACGGCACAAGGAGAAAGCAAACGGACCACACTTCCACACATCAGGAATATTTCGGAGATCACCGCACGCGTGCTACGACAGTACAACACAACAGTGTCCCACAACCCTGCAAACACCCTTCGGAGAACGCTATCGAAACCAAAAGGGTAATTGGACACAACGTTCAGGACCAACGTCGTGTACAAGACTCAGTGCGGAGACTGTGACAAACACTACGTGGGACAAACAGGGAGGAAGCTCTCTACCAGAATACATGAACACGAACTTGCATCAAAGAGGTACGACCAATTCTCACTCATCTCCGTGCACGAAGATCAAGATGGACACAAGTCCGACTGGTGTACCGCTCACATATTGGCTCAAGCGAGAACAAAGAAAGAATGTGAATTCATTCCACTAAAAAACCCATCAAAAACCCATCGAAATCGACCCAGTCTATCGACCACTGCAAGCAAAAGAATTACGGAACTACAGAACGCAGAGATGGACAAAGTAAAACAAACAACAACAACAAAAGGTCGAGGGGGAAACCCCCCTTCCCCGGACCACCATCAAACCGACAAACCGGAGAAGGACAAAGGTCAACTCAACAAATTGACCATCCAGCTGCAAATATATTGGCCAATACGAGAAGAAAAGCCTGCACCAAGCGCGGAAGTACAAGCGGCCAATCAGACTAAAGCAAGAAAACTACCAAAAATAGAAGTCGCCATCGCAACCAACCAAATTAAAAAAGACAGACCACAACGCAACACAGACCGGGAAAGGACCAATCGAAAACGCACCTGAAACACCCCAAGGCAGCCATCCAGCCAACCAATGGAATACGAGACATACAGACCACAACGCAGCGCAACTCACGATCGGGCCAATAATACTACAAGAAAGGTATATGCCAACTAACCGACCACACGACAGGATATTAGATACTCTTCAGAAACTATATAAACGCAGCCAGGCACGGAGGAAGCACCCACTCAACCGCGCACTGACGATGTCTCCTCGACTGGGGACGAAACGTTTGCAAGCCAATTGCCAAGCTCGGCGAACAGATCAACGACCATCTGATCAACCGCCAAGTACGAACATAGTGTTATTGGCTTCCTCACTACTCGCGAGTGGTTAACACACAAACGACAATGTGTCTGGACAGGGAAAGTTGAACTGATGGTGCTCTACCAGGTTGTGGCAAACCGATGAACATCTCAATAAAATCGCCTTGCTAGAACTTCGAGGCAAAAGATTCGTAACGAAAACTGTTCGGTGGGACAAAGTAACGGGTTCGGTCCCGAATCAATAAGGGCAGTATGACTACAAAGTGTGATGTCACACAGAGGCGAATGATTAGCATATCTCATTACGTAGGCAACTTATTGCCAGTTGAAGAAAACACTTCTCATCACCTAGATTGAAGAATAATATCGTACTCAGCCTACACACCCAGTGAAAGATTGGTGTTCTTTATAACACATTTATTTAATCATTTGATCGTTAAACGTAGATTATACACTCATCTGCATACCAATTTGCTTTTGATAAGAGATTCACCTAGAATCCAGTTTAAGCTGTCGTTTATGTTGCTCTTAATCGACTGATTTTCGTGCACTTTGTTTTCAGATAGAACATAAGGTAGATGGAAATTCGGGGAGTGCGCCTACCAGATAAGCCCCAAGAAGGACGAAACCGGTCGTGGGCTGTCGAACAGCTTTCAGCTGCCTCGTGAGTGGTGTATCGCATCCCAACAATCACTTTTTCTCCTTGGCCTTTTCAGTGAGGCCAGTGAAATTCCAAACTGGACGTGAATTGGACGCACCTCCATGATTCGTAAAAATGTCTATGTTTATTAATGACACTTTGAGTACAACCCTTGTGTAACCCTGATTGCGAATCAACCGAGCTATCTGCTGCATATTCGAAATTTTGCTGTCTGCTTCTACTAACAATTGTGGTATAAAATATCTTTTCGGACACATTCACAACTAACGAAAGCTCCAAAAAAACAGTTGCCGTAATTTGTAATCTACTAAGTATCTTCATATTGTGAAACCTCACTGCGGGGTTGTCAGACGTGAAAAATAGCGGTTTACAACAAGGTGGGTGTTATGCGAACTTTGGAATTCTGCTCTGGTTTTAGGGAGCAGGATGTGTTTACCCGTTCGGACATTCCGGAGTGCATTGATCAGCTTAATTGCAGGTTCATACCATAAATATTCAAAAAAAAGTATTTGTTCACAACGATATACATGATGTTCATTTCATATGCAGAATGAACCTGTTATTGTAAATCCTCCAATGTGGTTAGACTGAGCACGTGTGGAACTATAACCTGATCAATAAACCTCAGAGTGACATCTGTCGTCACTCGTCGGATATCAAAGAGTTACCAACTGTTGGCAGCCATTGTATACCCTCAGTCGGACAGTTGTGATGTACTTCTACCCGGTCTAACTCTAAGTAATAACGTCAAATTTAAAGGGCAGTGGTGACAACAGAATTAGTACACCCATACCGAACTACATTGTATGCAAACTGTCTCAAAGTCCACGGTCATGCGGATTTAGACACGGCTTTTATACACTCATGGTTGGTCATCAATCACGCTAGCAAACAATGCTTCCCTCATGGCTATCCGAATTTCTTTGAATATACCGTTCTGTGTGTTATAACAAGGCTGCCAGCCTCCGTTGATTAGCTCGTTCGACTGACATTATCATCATTCTAAAAACCGGTGCATTCGTCCGGTCATTTTATTGTTGGCTAGGAAGTTGGCCGAACTGCTTTCCCAACGACAGTATTAAGTACACATGTGATTCACAGTGCCACTGTCAGCCAGAATGTTGCTAGTAACATTCAGGCCAGTCGAACAATCCAGTTGAAGTCAAGCATGCAAGCTCAGGGTCGCCGTTTTGTTCCACTGATATGGGCTTACATTCATCATCGTTGTGAGTTCAGACCGGCCAAAGGGCTTGACTCCACGACATGCACGTCATCGCTTGATCCAGCGAGCACAATCCCGATTGTTTGTCCTACCAAGGACGCTATTCCATGATCGACACTTGAGTAATGTACAGCCGCACTGAGATAAAACAGGATGACCAGTGATTTCAAAACTGTGTCTTAACATTCTGCCTCCATTCTCATGCGAGCACGCTGTCTCTCCCTTAGTCGGAGGGAAATTACTTGGACTCCATGTCAGTGGTTTGGTTTTATTGATGAGAACCAACCAATGGAAAATGTATAACACAAGCGAGATCGGTTTTCGTGTTCTTTGAGTTAATCTGCCTGAGGTTATTGGTTCGTGTTTTGGAATTGACGTCACTGCTCTTGCGTTTATAATTTATAGACCAGAACTTGGAACCTGAACTTGAACCTGAAACTAAAGTGCTACGGATAATATGATGATGTAATAAGTGAGAGCTTATAATACTGTCTTCCAGCCGCTCATTGCCGAACGGTGAATTTTTCAACCGCTGATCGGACGGTCGCTGCTTCGAAGCTTCCTGGAGTTTTGTGAGGTGCGCACTGCCGAAAATTTCCAATAATGATGGAAGAACCCTACAGTGCTTCTCTGCCTGCCAGCACAGATTGGCCTTACATACAGGAAGAAATCCCAATTGAAAGTGTGATTTATTCTTCTCCAATTCGAACGTTTCCCGGTCTTTTTCCCTATCGGGTATCTTTGTGCGCCAGTGGATCACCGAATGTATGCATAATGGAGGCGTGCGTGCTGCACGGATGTGTTGCAAGTTAACTAGTCATTAACGCATTACTGGATATAATATAGTTTAGTTTCGTATATTTCGGCACTGCACTTGAATGGTCGTGATAATGAAAGAACTATCACAGTGCTAATTAGTCAACAATATGTGCACGCTTCTTGTCTACGAAGCATTCCAGCGCTAAATGTATATTTAATTAGATGGTCGACCATCTACGCTACCTGAGCTACCAACATTTTCCTCTATAGTATATTTAATTAATTGTGCTGAATTTTTTCCTTAAAGATGTGTTTCTTGGTTACATCCAATAGGTTTCTTCCACATTGCAGTTACACCAGAATCAGCTAATGTATCTTCCGGTATGAGTCTTTTGCCTCGATGTTCTATCGAGACCTTAGTATTCAGATGTTCATCGGTTTGCCGCAACCTGGTAGCGCACCACCAGTTCACCTTTCCCTGTCCACACACATTGCCTTTTGTGTTTTAGCTACTCGCGAGTAGCGAGAAAGCTATAACACTATCTTCGTGCTTGTTTTTATTGGGCACACATTTACTAGCAATTTCCGACTATTTAAAAAAAGGCAGATGTCTGTCGGAATATTGGTAACACGAGTGTCTTAAATGGTTGTTGATCAGACGACTGTTCATCTGACGATTGGTTCGGAAGCATTTTGTCACCATTCGTGGGAACATCGTGAGTCTCGCTCGAAGACGGTAGTCTAGAGAAAACTTCCATCCACGGACTTGTCTATACACAACATCTATGTTTGTCACATGAAGTTGCTTGCTATAACACGTTCTTTGGTGTACCTTCGCCAGTTTGCTGTTGCTGGTAAGACAGGAGACGAATGGCTACACTCATGATAACGTACCCGCCTGACCTTATTGTGAAGTAAGAAGCACAACCCTCTGCCGGTGCGCACTGGCGACTTTTTATGGAATGATGGCCAAATGCTTTCTAGCCTAGTGCCATGTACAGCGGTCACCTGACCGTCATTCAAGTGTTTTACTCCTGTACCTCCCATTAGTCGGTATTTTTGAATTGAGAATTATTTATTTACAGTTATGTTGTGTGTTCTAAAATAAGATGATAATTCGGAAAAACAACCTAGCCGATCAAAGAGGTATTGCAGTTTAACAGTCAACAAAAACAGGAATCTCAGTTTATTGTAGATGTTAGTAGCAGCGCTCCAACTTATCTTTGGGTGTAAATTTGTCGGTGACTTTACCCTTTAACATTGTTTATTTATTTATTTATTTATTTAACCACGTGGGGCTATCCTCCCTCAGACCAGACGCACCATCTTCAGCTAAGAATTGGATTAGCCTTCTAAATCACAAAATATTGCCACTGTTCATTTCGTCTTGCACGAAAGTCTTTTTTACTTCCAGACAGATTTTTGTAGAAAAATTTCACTAGTAGAGGCTCTCTCGCCTCGGTTCGCAATCTACACATCCTACTTGACTTGTAATATGACAGCTGTTTGCACTACTATGGGGACGCTTGTCGTCCAAAGTTTTTTGTGGGCAACGGAACGTGATTTTCGTCTGCGCGGCACCAAACGTGCTGTTCCTTTCGGAGGAGAGTGTGGGCACCCAACCAGCGGTGTCACCTGAATTGATCCCAACATTTATTCAAGGCTTCAAGAAAACAAATTAATGTGACTAATTTGAAGGCAGGTCTCTTTAAAGAGAGCAGTTGCAGCCGAAAATATTTTTACATGGAAGTGGACCATGAGAGATAGGTACTTTCAAGATTTCAAAATGACGTGCAATTGATTCAACGACACGGAAGCATGTGTTCCAAGAAACAATTGCTCACGAAAGACACTGTGGTGGCAAGGCTCAAGATGACATAGTTTCAGTTATGGAGGTCAGTCTCCATCGACTCAATGCGTCAATGGCGCTGGTTAAGTTATCTGGTTCAACTTGTACCATTGTTCAGATTTGTTGTAGGAGAGAATGCGGATAGCCCAGTGGGGTCGCTCACCACGGGAACCAATAATAGTTCAAGGTCATCCCTTTCAGAACCGCGTAGCCAAACTCGTGTACACCACTACTCAGCCAGCAACCACCAGCGCACAACTCCACTTCCCTTCACAACAATGCCTAGTGATGTCACACTTCGACTGGTGACGAAACGCTGACAACAAAACTATCAAATTCAGCGAACAACTCCACCACCAGTTATTCGGAATACCACTAAGTTTAGCGAGTTTCGAAGCGCAAATAGTCATATGCCACTTTGCTACGATATGAATTCAAACGGAAACTTCATTTAGGTGGGAAACGCTAAATAGCATAAAAATCCGGATCGGAATAAGCGATCATGTGTTGAATGGGCTTGCCATGCTTCAAGTCCCCTAATTTCAAATGGTGATCTCTCTGGCTTCAAAAGGCAGCAAAAGGACTCCAGTGTTGGTAAATTCAGTTAGTAGCTTCGTAAAATAGACTAAATTAAACGATAATACTATTTTCATATCCAGCCCATCAGCAAACTTTCTGGTGCAACCATTTGGCGAATAGTGCACAGCGAACGGTTCGTCGCCTCTGGCCGAAATCCATTTTGAAAAAAAGCATCTCCAAAATAACGAGATGCATGCACAGGAACATGGTTCGTTTTAATGTTACTGACAGAAGCTTTTGTGTCTATATATTCCATCGCCTAGATTTGACAATGGTTTGTGAGAATAAACACGACTAAATGCGTTAAAATTTGATTGCAGTTTCTCTCGGATGGTACTGCATGTATACGTCTAGCTATCGGCCTAAACTTCACAAACAGCAATTTCCTAAGCCTTATGATTAGATAGGTCTAACCATGGGTTTCGTTACTGTTCTCGAACCAAGGTTTTGCTTCCACAAGCCATCCGCCAAACGCCTTATCAACACAGTACCGGGGTTCAGATATCGAGCCAGGCATTT
This sequence comes from Opisthorchis felineus, assembly GCA_004794785.1. NCBI lineage: Eukaryota > Metazoa > Platyhelminthes > Trematoda > Opisthorchiida > Opisthorchiidae > Opisthorchis > Opisthorchis felineus. The sequence goes on along the minus strand of SJOL01006800.1, from coordinate 845,894 downwards.
GAGTCCTTACGCTGGACGGATTAGAGACGAAATGCCGACGGGTGACGGGACCTCAGCTACCGTACTGTTTGTACAGGTCATTCTGATTCGGAAGCCTAGAGCAGTTACTGGTTCTCACCGTAGTGTTGTTTGCAGGGAAATGTAGCACTATCAGTACAGCAAAGTTTAAAAGCACCTGTTTCCCGTGAGATAAGGTTCTGATATATTCGTAACGGTGTCATAACTACTCCGTTTGCCCCAGAAAAACAATTCTAACAAAGCAAACAGCTTATTTCGCAACATGCATCATGGCTACCACCAAGCAGCATAAAGCGGTTGCTGATTGCGACGCACTATGACACTAGCCTGTCAGATGGTAATGCTATGATTGCTTAACTGTCTCTAAGGGCTTACGTCGTGAAAAGAGATTCGCTGATTATAATAATGAAACACTCACAGTTAACAGTCATTTTCGGATGCAACATCTTATCTGAAAGCTAAAAGGCTGTCATGATCGACTTGCTTCCAGTTTTGAACACCATGATCATCTAGTTTGTTGATCACGTCCAACCTAGATCATAGTAAAGAGAAGCTTAACGATTTACGTGTAATTGGCGGCTGTTCAACACATCTTACCACAGATTCTTTAAATGCATGTATGGAAAACTGTACATGTTAATCCAGGTAAGGGCTTTGTGGTAAGTTTTTGTGCATTACTGAGTGCCTCAATTTTTTGTACTTATTGGGTCACCTCTGATTCACACTGTGGCAAGACTGTAAAAACTAACCCCATTTTATCAAAATAAATGCCGATAAATTTTCGGGGTGTTTGACTAATCCAAGATGGCGCCACCAAGATTGAGTAGTTTGTTTGTAAGCAGTCCGATTCGCTGAATCGAATGAGGCACAACACTCCATATTTTCCCTCTGAAGGGTGGTTGAGGAAGTGTACGGTCAAATTATACCTCAATGGTGGTAGTAGAATCGATTTGTATTGATCATTCCAGGGCTAAGGCAACACAAAATCATCCATATTCAGCGGGCAAACATCAAACCATACGACCGTATCACACTAATTAGCCATTGAATCAACCCTAGTAAAGCTTTTGCAGTGTTGTCGCACACGATTAACCTAAGTTCATCCACATAGTTCCACCGTTAAAACTACGTGCACAGAAACTGTTGAAGCACTACATATCTCACCTCAGTAGCAATTTGGTTCCCCGTAGAAATTAACCAATCTGTGTGTAACAACCTTTTTACGTAGCCTACATACTTTGTTCGTGACTAAAGAACTCAAACAAAACGGTGAGGAACAAAGACATACTACAACTTTTTTTATTGAATCAATTGAGAGCACAAAATGTGTTGGAATCATTTTACTCATATGATGATTTCTGTCCACAAGTACTCAGGCAAACGTAAACTCTGGGCGGATTACAGAATGAGTGTGTGAGGGAGAGAGAGCAACACAGAGTAAACGATCGTTTCAGGCAAACTTACAGGTGCATTTCGAGTGAAACAAATCACAGTTCTGCGTCATTCATATGTTAATACATGTTCAGTAGAAATAGGCGATGATTCCAACCGAGTCAACTCACCTGTGACACCATTGTGATCGCTCTAAAGAGCTTACTCTTGTCCATAATCGGACGATTTTCTAGATGCGAACGGTATCTGGAGACAATGTGGGTGCTTCCAACGCTAATCTTCTCTGTTGGTGGTTTGAAGTTTTTTCACTCTTTTTTCTTTCCCGCAAAGTGAACAAGCTCCTGGTCGTTGGAATCAGCATATGATCTGTTGAAAAAAATCTCATCAAAGGATGCTGATAAGTTTGAATCTAGACTTCAAATTTCACGTGGATTATTTGTACGTTTCTCGACTGTTGTTGAACTTTTACCCCCATAAGGAGCCACTAATATGCCACTAATATGACCAAAATTATTGTTAGATCTAACAGTATGTAGTCAGTTACGAACATGTGGTTGTGAGCGACATTCAGCTAAGCTAAGCTGAGATATGCGGTTAGGAGAACTTATTATACCCTTTAATGTCACTTGCTTCGCCCGTGTTTTAGGTGGTTATAATTGGGTGAAGGTCCTGTGCTTGTTGTAATTATGCGCATTACTGGTCTGTCGTTCTTCTGGTGCCTGAATGTTTGACCCATCGGCAGCCTATATCCTGAAGAACTGCTCAGTCTCGGATGTACTGTGGATTCGGATCAGAAGAGCAGCGTAAGCGAAACAGGGGAGTCTGTCGCATGATGATTTAAAGAGTAGTCAAACCTCCGTGACAGTTCTGACATTAAAGCATTGCGGAAACAAAACAGCCTGTTGTAGCCAAGATAGGTCATCACAGATAGTATCGGATGCTGTAGGCGTAACGCAGAAGAATGATTTACAAGCAACCGAATTTGAAAAACAGCTAGCGTAGATTCCATTGTGGTTGGTTGGTCACCATTTTACCCAAATATTTGTTGAACAGTTTCCGCGGCAAATACAGCCTAGTAGTAAACTTGTTTTGAATCCTATGTTGACTTGTTAATATATTCACGTGACCAGTGGTGGATACTCCTATTTTTGAAAAAAATCTGAACGGTCATTGCTTCTCGTCGAGGCGGGGGGGGGGGGGCTGCTGAGTTTTCAGGGACCCGACGAAATCTTTGCTAGATACGGTCAAGTACTCTGAGTGGAAGAATATACACTGTCTTGAGTGGGCTCCATTAGTAATAAAGTACTGGAAGGTGACAGTTTTTAGTGAATCTGGTGAAGTCTTCTAAATGGGGAGACATGTACCAAATTACTACTGTAATCAACACTGGTGAACAACACATTCTCGGTGAACCAGTATGCTATTTTTTGCTGGTGACACTGCTCATTAGAGCATCGCAATCATAACATTGCACAACAGATTAGAGTCCTCAGGTAAACAGACTGAAACGGTATTTGGTACTTGGACCGTTGCAATATTCTTCCTGATGCGATATCGAAAGTGTGGACTCACGTGGCAATCAGTGCCAGAATTATGACACGGGTGGAAGTAGTGGAGCTTCTTCCAAAAGCTGTCACGCAGCTTGTTGATAATGAGCAAATTGGGAAAAATTAATCCATATGTCATTTTTTAGTCGGTGTTAAAGAGAATAGAAGCGCTGTCAACTTGTTTCATCCTTATTGAGATGCATCAGCGCTGTGGATCTCGTGTACCTCTATGGATATTCGAATCCGGTTGAAATTTTGAAATCTCTCAAATCACACAAGTTTAATAGACCTACTATGAAGGACGTCACGCACGCAGCCGGTCCACACCTGATCACGAGATCTCAGTTGTATGCTTAAAGCATTAGTGGCGTTTTGCCCTAAATGCGGGTAGATCATACTGCTGATCAGCCAATCGTAGCCAAATGGTTGTGTTGAAACTACTAGCCGGGAGGTTACGGTTACGAAACTCTACAAAATTTCTTTAAGTGCGCACTGCTGAATATTTTTAAGAAGGATGAATATGATGTACAGTGCTTCGTTGCTTTTCGGCCTAAACTGGCTTTACTTAGAGGACGAAATCTTCATTGAAAATTCTCAAGTACTCTCGTGCTACTAATAGAATTTGTTACGCGCCTTTTCGGCTGAAATGTTTCCCATCTTATTATATCCTAGTGTACGTTCTTCCACATACGTTACTTGCATTTCTAAGTTTGTGTTCGACACTAAACGATACTGGTAGTAGGTTGCAGTAAAACATGTCGACATTCGGAACAATACCGAACTTGAGGTCTCACTTGGCGCTAAGTACCGGTCCAATCCAAATCCAGAGTACTTAAACCCCAACATCCATGTTTTATAATTAAGCGCTTATTTTCAGTTCACATGGGATCAAACTTCATACCATCCCGAATTCTGTGGAACAATCAGTAATAGATATCAGGAGCGATCATACGAGGCCCATCTAATCCTGGATAGTGAGAGACAGCAAAGCGAATTTATCCAAACAATTACAGTGCTTGCAGAAGTACCTCCATCCTGTAAACATTCTAACTGAGTTTATCAGCCCAACAATCAGTGTCTGGGTACGAATTATGAAGAACACAGCACTTCTAAATGCTATAAAACAAGGTCCACATTTTAATCTGAATAAACTTGAAGGGCATTTCGATATGTCTGGCGGATATTTGATAGCAATAAGTGTACGCCTTTCTCTTCACGCCTAAGTTACGTCATTCTAATAGATGGTCGGCTCATACAGTACGCTTCATCAAGGGCAGCTGCGCTGTCCACTCGACAACAGCGAGAATTTCTGTAGAAACTGTTATTTTGTATGTATGTGCGTACCATCCATCTCTGTATGGCTATTGTCATGTGCTATTCTCAGTCGATCGATTAACTCATTTATCGATGGCAGTGTGAGGAGATCTGGGTATTTTTAAAGAAGTGAAGTCACTCCATGCTGAAAAGCCATCCTCGGTGGGAATCATCAGTAGTGCGCATCTCATGAAACTACAGTAGTAGTTCTTGAATCCACGAACCCCCTCCCCCGGGCTAGTAATCTGAACACCTAATCCTTCGGCCACGAGCAGCATTGTGATTAACCCGCACTTTGACAGGATATAGCGCCTCTATTGCTTCAATCACCGGATCCACTTCACAAGGAGACGGTTAACTCATTTATCAGGGTACGGTGACTTTGTTCTAATGGCGTTCAATGCATTCAGCCAGAAGTACTGGGTTGGTCGCTTGGTGCAAGAAAGCTGTGTGCATGATTGGTGCTATAACCATAAAAGCCCAGTAGTCCTAACTACTTCACGGGTTCAGCCACTACTCTCCCTGGACATTTTATCTGTTCTACCAGCTGTTGTTGTCAGCGACATATCGTCACAGGTATTCGACAAGGCTTGGGGTCTATCGCGGTGGCATTAAACAGCGGAACGTAAAACACCAGCTGCTTAAAAACCGTAACTATTTTGGCTATCCATTACTTGGAACTGATAAAGTACACCCGATTTAGTCTGGAGACTATTTGTATGCCACATGCCTGACACTGCAAACGTGATAATTACAAGCCATCACTCAGTCGATAAAGCCGTAAGTCATTGTTGTAAGAAAGGTCACGTGATGTGCATTGATTGGAATACCGGAACAGTGTTATGTGAATAGCACTGTACCGGATGCATGATTCACAGACTCACCTAATGTAATCCGGATGTGTTGTTCACAGGGGGAGACCATCTGTTATATATTGGTTACTGTTAGTTCGTGATTGTGTTTGCAGGTTGGATGAGTTAGATTATTTGCCTTTAGCTCTTTTACGTCTAACAATACATGCCGAGGTGTGTCACGAAACACTCTCTGACTCCCCATAAACTTAACCGGAATCCCGTCGTGCGGATCAAGCAGACTTTGGTTAATACAACTGAAATGAAATTTATTCGCTTCAACTAAGGTGTGGCAAGGGTGCAAAATTCCGCTTGTGGGCTGTTTCATGGAACTAAATACAAATTATAGAGGACAAAAATTGGACATACGATCGCAGTCTCGTAAGGATATATTCACTGTCCAAGCAAATTTGAGGTGATGTGCCTGGATGAAAGTCAGTCGCGACACATGGCCTAAACAGGCCTAGTACGAAAGCAGTCCTTTTTAATGGGCTGCTCAGACTAACTGTAAAAGCAAATATTGACGTCCAGACCGACTATTCAGGCAGTTTCACAACCAGAAATTGACGAAAGTTGTACAATCTTCCTCCCTACCCTTAACAGTGTCTGAAATAATCATTGGTTTTGGAAAAACTGTGATTTGGATTTAAGACGAACCAAAGTATCCAATGTGCTATTATGAGGACAGGTTGACTTTTTGCTCTATGTGACTGAGTTAAATGTGTTCGTGCGTATCAATTAGTCACGGTCCATACGTCGCATTGATTTTTCTGATGGGCTCTTAATTAAATGCCGCTCTCCCACTGTCTAGCGTTGCTTTTTTTCTGAGGTCAATTGTAACTCCCGTTTGGTAAGTACAAGTTGCAAACTAGTGTTCATTATATCAAGCTAATTTGACATCAACAAGGCGAACTTCCAGAGCTAAACACGGTATTTCGGGGAATGCAGCAACAACGAAAGCAACATCAGCTTGTGAAGCAGCAAACGAAGCTCAAAATGAGACAACATGGATCAATCCGGCAGAGGAAGCAGAATGATCTTGTGAAGAACAAGTAGTGGCGTACTCAGTTTACTTGATTCACTTCAGGCTAGGGTGGGTGAACTAGAAAGACTTAGGATACTGGGCTGGAGGAATTAACCAGAGATGAACGTGAACATTTCAGCGAGTTTTCTGCCTCAGTTGTTAGATGAGAGAAAGAGACGAAACAATGCAATTTACGTAAGACGCTTGAGGATAGAAAGATATACACCCACTTTTCTAACCCAGTACCTCGGGTGTTCATAATTTTCAAAAGTAGTACTTGATGATACGTTGCTTGTTTGTGTACCTCGCCGGACCATCTCGAGAATGAAACCCAGTTTGAGGATCTACTCTACCAGACCCTTTAGTCAGCACTTACATTAAAGGAAAGATTGGATCAATTTAGGACTGAATTAGTCAAGGCTTGTTATCAATACCGTAGCAGCCACGTATTCCATAAATGTCCTGTTTAATCAAAGTAAAAAACAGGAATTACAAGAGTTACGAAGCAGAACCGACGTGATTTCAACCCGACTGGATGGAGGACCTCGAACAGTCCTCCGCAACAGAACCGAGTAAGTCGACAATTTGTCTATGATACGGTCCGATGAACACATTCTCAAGGAAAACCAAAAAAATATAAGGGGAAAGATAGAGACCCAGTTAACTAACTCCCCGAAACATTTCAGGAACAAAGCTTATATCAAAAGTTCACTGTTCGAAATTATGAGGCCAACGGGCACATGTACCCTTTGGATTTACGGGATTCCAAAAATACTCGAATGAGGTTGTCCACTATCTTCCATACTTGACATGGGTGGATCACCGTATCATGTGACTGCGGACTAGATCAAGGAGCTGTTGGAGTCTGTTTGTAGACAACTGTGCCCATGGCCTTCTTGACACTTTCGAGTTCACTGACTGTGTCCAGAAAATGAATGTACTGGCACCGAATTTGACAGGTGGTATCAAGGTGTTAATCGAAGTCTAATCTCAAATGAGGGCGCTGAATGACTCGGGTTTGAGAATGGGTATTTTTTCCTAATGAGGAGGCTACAGAACAGAACTATCTGTTTGTTACTTGTCTGCGAGAAGAAGTTTGGGTGAGCACAAATGAGTGCACGCAACAGTCAACAGTATGGCTAAACAAACGTAAGCTATACGAGTATTTATAAGCCTAAATGTGAGCCAGTATTTGAAGGATGCGCGCGTGTCAAGAGATCTAAGCAGTTCGGTCCGCCTTACACCAAGCTGTCTATTAAGGAAAACCGTACGTTTAGCTTGAGTGATTGGATGACAGTTTTATTGAGTTTCATTAATCTCGTTTTAAATCAGTCGCTGAATAAATTTTAGAGTCGTAGACATTTACGCCCGGGTAAGGTCGGCTGTTAATATGTCAGACAGGTTCAAGGTCCGGTTAGAAGCAGGACCATCAGCTGGCAAATCTGAAGCCTGGATCCAATTGATGGAAACCATCTTTTGGTGAGGTAAGCGGTGGGAATCATTGTGTTGTCAATGTGTTGCATACTCAGTCTTCTTATATGCTAGGAGCAGTCGACAACAACAAAATATTTTTCTTGATTTCATATCCTCCGAGGTCGAGAACCGACAGAGTCCCTCGTATTCAACAGGACGATGCTGTTCTTCAGCATAATGAGTAGCACAAGGGTATCTGGAGATTCCATTGCGAAGATATTCAACAAAGCTTCATTTGTTTATGAACTAAGTAGTATGAGATACCAGCTCGAAATCAGCAGAAAACCCACTATTGTCTTCATCCTGTACTAACGAGGTCTTAGACGCCAAGTACTATAGAGCGCAGGGGATTTCGCTAATTTGCATTGATTATATATTTTCCAATTCAACCCGGAAAAAATTAACTTTCCAGTAAACAAAGACATTTATAGCAGTTGTCCGTTGTATTTCTGATCACTCTGGTTCAAAATTCACATATCTACTAAGACAACTAGTTGTGTGCTAAAAGAGCGCGAAACAATGTTAAGGTCAGCCAAAATTAAATGCAAAGACAAACGCACTTCAAGGTGTGCGACCCCCTAAGAACTAATGAAAGATAGATTTTTGGTATGCTTTTTATTCACTTATTCAGGACGTTTACTTTCACGTCCTTCCATATGTTCATGATTGCTGTCTTCAGTCTGTCCACGGTACAGAAGGGGGCTGTTCCAAATGTATGCTTAGCGAATCATGATGCTCCACATGATTTTGAGGGGTATATCTCCATATCCATGTCCAAAGCTGTTTGACAAACGAATACTCCATGGAGCAATAGTAACTTCGTCCATCAGACAGTACGGATTTTGATATCATAACCATTCGATGCTGCTATTCGGTACTTAGAAGAAAATTGAAGGCGGTGATTATTTGTCGTCTGCTCAAGTAGGGGCAATTTTTTCATTAGCTATCTACTTTGAAGATTTACCTGTCATCCCTCGACTGGATCAAGCAAACGGTTGTTTTGTTCATATCCAGAAGATAGCTCGTCAATAACTACCAATTACCACCCAGAACACTGCACCGCTGACTGACTCTTTGAGTACTGCGTTTGTGGTGTGCAGCTTCAGGTTGATACTACTTTAGATCAGCAAGACGGACCTAATGAAGCTTCGCATTTTCTCAACATGGAATACGATGTTTTATGAGTTCCGTGCGTAGCCACTCGGAACGAACCTTGAGTTCAGTATGCAACTTCTTTGCACAGCGTGGTTCGAACACCTTAAAGTTCTTAACGGAACCCAGCTAAACTGATTTTCACCTCAATTCAGTTTGAACCGGACAATCGACAGAATCTAGGTGGATCTCTCTTTTATGGTAGACCCCAAAAAAGGTAAAACTAGTCGTGGATTTTTGAAGAATTTTCAGCAACTTTATGGGTGGCGTGTAATGCCTAGATAATGTGCTGCGATATCTCGAGTATCGTAACAACTGAAATGTGAGGTGTTCTGGTGCAGCACACTCAGTCGAAAAGAACGCCATACTTGAGAGTTTTACCTGAATTTAATTGAGTCTGCTATCCAAAGCATATTAGTGTGAAGTTTTAATTTCATCAGGCGCGGGGAAAACCGTGAGCGGACGTACAAGCACAGCGGCGTGTACAAACTATTTTGTTAACTCACTTATCTTACAATCTGATATGACTTCAAGTCTCCCTGAAAATGCATCTGGATTATGATAACAGCTCCATGTGACGGCCGGTAAAGGGCCAACGATTCAGCGAGTCTTGAATAGGAGAAAATGGAATCAGACGGTCTCACTCAAGTTGGAGTTTGGCTTGGAATCAGCAGTGGCTTAATGTCGTCATTAGTGGCGGAAAGAAAAATCAGCTTCGATGTTACGGAAACCCGGAACTGATTCGAGTATAAACGTACGCAAGCTTCGATGAAAACCATGGGTTTGCCAGTTCTGTTTCGGCCTACTAGATTATTGGACTGAAAATACGGGGTGGTATCTACGACTCTGATGCACAAAGCCAAGTACTAGACCATGTATTGTCATTGCTCACTGCAGAATTTAATTGGAAGCAGATGATGTAGCAACAATAAAATTCAGCAAATTACCCCACCTAGATCTGGCTTTCGTTTCATACAGAGGACTATTATATTATCCGGTCTAAAGTCATGACTTGAGGCCAAATTTGAGTCTATGAGATGCAGTATCACACCGAATGTACAAAGGTTCGGAAGTGCTGATTGCTTGTTCTGAAACAGGAACTTGGAAGCTCAGAATACTCTCCATATACTCTTCACGTCTTACCTATTTACTCTTTTCCACTCTACCTGAAAACTACTTGTACGTACATGGCACAACAGTTAACTGAAGAATTTATCCTGTTTATGGATGGAAATTATGTCTCATAAACAAGCACTGTAAATTGCCAGCCGTACTAGACTCAAGAAAACTTCCTCGATGGTAGCAAATGGTCTTCTCCTTCTTACCATCCACCACCATCTTCAGAAGTTGCGAAGTGTTTTAGGGGCTTGGGAGTTCTTATCAGTAAAGTAAGTTTTTTGGAGTTAAAAACTCATTCTCATCAACCTTTTAAGTATGAGTGTATCAAGGAAGGTTGGCTCTGCTCACAAGGCCACATCATGACGTTGGTAATCCAAGGGTCACTAGTTGAGCAGACATTAGGAAAAATGAACACTCTTACCATAACAAAGTAACCAAGCAGTTTGCGGGGGAGAATCTTTGGAGGACTTTGATCAGATACGTCAACATCATACAGACCTATCACGTGACTGGATGAAACAATGAATGGAAGAAACAGAGAAGTCTGCGACACACCCAAAGGTATAGGAGTCCTCTGGATTGTACGAGTCTAAATTTCACCACAGTGCAAGACGGCATGTCTCAATAAAACATACCTATCACACCGAATTCAGCCGGAATATTTCATACGCCTCTCCATCCTCATTAGGGCAATACAGGTCCAGACAGACGAATCCTTTGGGTGAACGGAGAGGAGCGGTTGACAGTGAGTAAACAAAAGTAGGTCAAAAGTTCTCGCACTGGATCATTCCGCTCGTTACTAGAGAGAAATCGCTCAATCCATGCCGAAGAAACGGGACAGAATTGTCACTCCAGATAGCTGCTGGCGGTAGGCTTGGGGCAAACATTTCGGGTGACACCAAACTATTTTCCTCCAAGTTGTTGGTAAAAAAAAACAGTTGGAAATAGCATGTCCTAACCCACGTGGACTTCACTGCGCCTAATTTTTGTAGAAAAATTCTGTAACCGGATGACAATTGAGCCCGTATTTCCTGGTCTAGACGAGGAGAACTGCCCGGTTCCCATACCTAAGTAGGGAACTGTACAGACCAAAAGCACTGAAACTTCAAGTAAATCAAGCTAACTTTTTCTGAATATTTTTTGTGCTAAAAACCCTAATGGAAAATTAGTGAGGTTTTAACTGATAGATAAGAAACCACTGTATTTCCAGATGACTTATTCTGTCAACAAGAAGCGTTACAGTTTCAAACGAGCCTTGTGCGAGAGCAGACAATATACAAGGGTCCAGGAGTTTTACTACTGCGGGGAGCAACTCTGAAGCACTCATTCCGGTCAGGGATACAGCTTTGTTTTAGGCCGCTGTCATGCCTTGGTCCATGATTGCCTGAACAGGCTAAACGAAGGTGGAACACGGAAACCGTAGTTCTCTGTATAGCACAAAATGTACGCACAAAGTTTGCAAGCACATGCGGTCACACATCACCGACATTTTCAGATAATGAACTTGAAAACCATTAAAACTTTACGAATAGTTCTACCGTTTTGACCCGGCGAAAAGTTGGGCTAGGAAAAACTTTCAAATTGATTTTTTGAACTTTTATTATCCGTAGGAAAAAAATCGATCCCAAGTATTGTAACTATTCTGAAAATACTAGGATATTATTGCTAACCAGATTCATCTTTTCTCTTCAAAAAGCGCCATCTGTATCAATCAGATGTTTAAGTTGATCGAGTCAGATGGTCCTTTTGGAGAAGAAACTGTTAAATAACAAGACTTTCCTGGGAAGTAATCCTCTTTAGCCAGTAGCAAATAAAATAAACCCTGTTAAAAAGCCGCGAACACTTTTTACGATTACTGGTCCTAGGTATTACGTGAATCAACGGAGCCGCTCAACTAGACTTCACAGTTCCAAAACAAACAAAAACGCGGATAGTTTATAGTTTTGTTTTTGGCGATAGCATTCAAACATTCCACAGCAATTTCATCACTTTCGAAGAGTGACAAAATGGGTTGAAAAGGGTGGCCACAAAACACGCGTATGTATTCTTATCCACCTCTCATTGGAGACTTAAATGAACTACGCAGCTTTCGTCCTGGACCTGAAGCCAATCTATGTTGGAAATCTGAGAAGCACTGTACAGCTGTTTCATCCTTATTGAGATTCGTCATCAGCGCACGTTTCATGAGGTGACGGGTTCGTGACTCATTTACGTTTCGTGAGATGCGTACTGTTGATGATTCCCGATAGAGGTGAAACAGCTGTACGGTGCTTCTGTGCTTTCCAACATAGATTGACTTCACTTACAGAATGAAATCTCCACAAAAATTTCCAAATCTCTTCACAACCAACAATTTAAGTGTTGGGGATGACTAAATAAGCAAATAAGCTATTAAGTACGCAAGCACCATTTAAAGAAATTAAGTAGTTGGATATATGGATATATGGGTAAGACCGCGTGTCAGGCATTTTTAACTAGCGACAGTTTGTGTCATGGTCACTTCCGTTCTATAGGACGACGCCCGGTTTCTTAATATCACCATTCAGTTTCTAAGCTCTAAGTAGAAACAAGCAACTTCCGGTCATCACCATCAAGTTCCGCCCCACTCTGCCACTCGTAGGTTGGTTAGGTCACGATTCCGTTTGAAATTTCGTTAGGCCGCCCGACAGTTGCACCACTCCTTGCACGCCACCTGGTAGGCTGTATTCATTTGATCGATCGGTTGTCTACGGCTTTGTTCCAGCGTCTTGTCACGTGAGACGCCGCGCAATACATGTCCGGTGCATATCTCTGTCTACCTTCTCTGACCTAGCACGCGCAAGAAACACTCGACTACAGGGTGTGCATTGGCAGCTATAGGAAATTTTGACTTCGGAAGTCGTTGCTAACATGTATATGGAGGAGTTGGACTGTGAACCACTGATCTCACAGAAATGTGAGCAAGTTGCTCACTGAGTGTAGTTTTAAGCGTTTTAGACGGACGATGTGCATTGCGCATGGTTTCCAAAAGGTTGTGTAGCAATAAAAACGTGGGAATAATGTATCATTGTCGACTGACGAAACTTTTGAACCTCTCAGTTCAACGTGCGCTAAAAAGAATCTAGAAATTTACAGGAAAAAGAAGCGCGTCGGGCCTCGCAAAAAATGACAGAACTGGTCACGCGATCTAAATTTCGGACAGAAAAACCTCATTCAAATTTACGATCGCCATAACCTATGAGTGAATGCACATAATTTCGTTTTTTAAGCAGATTCTGTTCATCTAATACGTACTGGGTGACTGGTTGAGCCACACTGCACAGAACGATAAAGTCCTGGGATTTTCCTGCAAATTTTATGCTAACTGGATCATCCGTAATGCAATCTACAAAGCATGTTACGTCATGTCAACCACTCAGTGAAATGTGCTCAAAAAACGGAAGTCCATATATAGGGAATTTAAGTAAACCGTCCGATTTCTCGATCTAGTCAATAGTCAAGTTTTTTCGCGCAGCATAGCCTGCATTCGACTGAACAACCTTCCTTATCTTCAATGTTATCGCACATGGTGCTGTTCTGTTCTGACTTGTGACAATGAAAAACAAATCTCCCCCTTGTATTGTACACACAGCATTGAGAAAAATCTTAAGACTTTACAAAGTGAAGAACCGACTAACTAAGATAAACGATAAAATCGGGCAAACCTATTCTGAAATTGTCTTCTCGTGAGCATCTTAAAACTCCTGGGAACCATGCAGACCGAAAAACGAGAAAAAGTTGAAGAAAGATTCAAGGGGGGTTTGGGAGCGAATTACCACCATAATGCTTCCAAGAAGTAGCGCGACTGTTCTTCGAGAGGGCGTTATGGCAGGTTATAGACACTTGTAAAACCATCGTGAAGAATTAAGAGACATTTCAGTTATCTATAGAAATCATTGACTGTCTTTGTGGGTACATGCTTCACAATCAGTATCATATCACTGGCGTGACAGTTTGCCGTCTGCCGATAACAACGCTGTTTTCCATGTCTAACTCGGAGTGGCAAAAACCTAGAGGTGAACAGAATATGGCGTGGTAGAAGGGAATGAAGGATTTTACGAAAAGCTAGGGGGTCGTTGATGCCGTTCGTGCTCCAAGATGGGATACACGTACCTCTTCCTATATTTGGCTGGAGACAGTGAAATGTGCTGCAGTTAACCGACGTCAGCGACTTTGGTGTTCTATCCAGATGGTCCAACTGAATGTTAGAGGTGTAGACTCCTCTTATGTTTGTCGTAGGCTAGCCCTAGGCTTCCCTCGCTTTTCCGGTTTTCCTTCCATTACAGGGCTTTAGTCAGATAAACTGACGTGGTTACAAGGCTCTATGCACCCGTGCCGTTCTCTGGTGTCGCTGTCCATAATGATGCTGATGACACTGCATATACTTTTGGGACCATCCGATAAATCCAGTCGAAGTTGTCGTTCGGGATGGGAAATAAGAGAGTGCTTTGTTGATTTTGTAACTGGTGGATGTGCTTTGAACTGAAGTGTTTGTATATCATGTGCAGTATGACACACTAATCTCTCTATTTAACAACCAATATTTAGCGACCTCTCAGACGTATTAACGTTTTTGGTGCGACTGAATTCACCTTAATTTTCCAATCCATATTGCTGTTTGTTAGATCGCGTTTGGAAAACTTCTTTCCACATTTGAGTCATTTTAGGACTAAAGATCTTCTGCAATGAGAAATAGACAGATAAAAGCAGTGGGAGATAAAGTACCAGCCTGTAAAGTGCATCCATAGAGGCGTACGTGTTCTTCGCACATACTTTCAGTGATCAGGCATACAAATTTCCGTTACCAACCCTAACAAAATTGCAGCTTTTTAGTTATTTTCCAACAGCATGGTGGGCTAAGCTTTCACGCTTTAACGTTTGTAATTCGTCAGTGTTGCCCAGGAATAAGGCAATATCGCACCAGAACCTCCACCTTGGACGAAATGAACAATCTGTATTTTGCTTAAACGGACTAGAACAGTTTTCCTCTGTAAGGCTGTCCCGTCTACTACACTGGTAGCCACACAAATTTTTCTTTAATGAGTGCCTGAAAACAAAAGTCCTTAAGGTTTTCCTGTTTCCTAATGAAATAAGTCAACCTACCAACATCATACCCAAACTCTTCTATACGATGCATGGTTAGCCACAACGTGGACAAGTCATGTGAACATATTATACTATGTTCAGAATCTATACTTGGGTCCCGAACAGTGTATCGCTCCATAGCTACATAATCACCGTTGGTCACGATGGTTAGCACTAAGTTTGCTGATTTTGGTCGGGAATTGAATTGTTGGAAGAAAAAGTGTAGAAAATTTCCAGTTCCTGTTGGACTATTTGGCAGCCTGCCGAGGGACCAAAGTAACGTGGCCCCCCGGCGGGGTTCATATGGGAGAAGACTAATCAATACTGATTACTGGCCACTGTAGTCAACAGTAGCTCTAATGGGATGCGACCGATGGCTCCCTGATTGGGTATTGTCGTCTGTTGGCTTCAATCACTGGGAACTCCTATTTGGCAAATGAGTCACCCATCGCCCCAAGAAGTACAATTTGTGGTTAATAGATGACACTATGAACCTGCGCAAGGATTTCGCAATATGGACAGGAAACAGCTGGCGGTGTAGCGTGTAACAGTGTGTATTTTCGGTGTCTTTATCACCCCAGGATGAAAATGTTCAAATGAAGACGGCGTTGTCTACGTTATGTACCGCAATTAACTTTGCTACTGTGTTTAAAAAAATTCCCGTTGCAACCAGTTTTGCTTGAAGCATAATAAACGCGTTAAGACATGAGGTAAAACCCAAATCAGGTACAAACATTTTAAACCTTATTTTGTATGTCACGATAATGGAAGATCTGATGCTTATCAAGCCAACTTCTTGCAATGATAGTGGAGGACGATACCGTAATTACGTGGGCGTCTGTAGGAAGCTATCTAGGACTTCCAGATCGAGTTGTTTGTAGGGAAGTTAATAATCTGTACCTATTGATTCATTGTGTCAAAAAAAGATGGTTCTGCATCTGCAATACGAAGCTGTATTATTTCGTCCGACAATTTTGCTATGGCTAGGTGTCATCAACAGTCTCGGAGAAGGCCTTTGTATGATGCTTAACCAGCTGGTTTTTATGAAGTTTACCACTCCTGCAGCCATGGCTTCAGTAAAAAAGATAGTCAGTAATTACTGGCCAATGTTATTAACTGATGGCTAGTCCAGGTATCCACCTGCTTGCTCATATTGTGGCTTTTTATTGCCTGTTGTCAGGGGATGTTGCTTCCGTCGTGACCTCGACCCAATCCGGTTAAGTGTTGTTTTTCGTCACCATGTCAGCTGCGACCGAGTTTCGGTAGCTGATTTAAATGCTTGCAAAATTGTTTCCGATACTTGACGTGCTTTTCTGAGGAGTTCTCTCTCACTCTCCATTTTTTCGATCACTCAGTAGACATCTTTTGTGAAATCCTACTGACTAGTCGACTGGCAAATCACCAGCACACTTAAGACAACGCCGACTGACAACCAAGGTTGTCTAGTCATGCGACTGTATGATGGGTTAGCAGTGGTTACTGAGTCTGCAGCTATTAAAAATAAAAAACTAGTATATATCGAGATTTCCGTTGGATATTGCAAGACAAGCACAATGGTGAAAATCCTACGTGTTGTATCGAACCTTGGCAAAATCCTACACAACAAGCAGTAGGCAAAGTATCACGAGTTCGAGACCATCATCCATACTTCAGTTCACAATATGTTATGTGAGTTATGCAAAACGGTAAAACCTCTCGATCGAAGGCACCTCTAGAGGATCACAAGTCGGCTGTCCATAGTTCACGTGTAGTTACGGTTAAAATTCCAGCAAGACTCAAGGATACCTTTCTGCAACCCAAAAAAGAAGCAATAAGCCATTGCCGTCTGGCTGATGATACGTGGACGCTACGCCTTGCATTAAATGATCAATGACCTCAGATGCACAGTGAATTCTCAGATTCATTTTGTGATGAATGAACTTTATCTTATTGAGTAATTTCACGTGCATTATCACCGCTGAAAGAGGTGAAGTTCACATCACAAACGACACGTAAATTCTCACAGACCGTCATAAGGCCGTCGTGGTTCACTGCACCTCGAGCGCAGTATTAATGACCAGTTACAGTCCAGCTGCATGCAAACCATTCTACCATGGCCTTCTTGTTTAAGATTACGTAAGTCCGATGAATACATAGATTGATTCGACCCCAAAAAATGTTACCTGTTTCGCACCTACCGGAACAATATTATGTTGATCTTTTCTGAGCAATAAAAACATTCCCTCACGTTACCGCGGTCGGACAACCTTAAAAAGTCCATATCTAGGAATATCCGAAACCTGGAGACATTTTGGTCTTCCCCATAGAGGTCGCTTGTCGCTATTGGTTGCTAAGGTTTTTCTGAAATTAGTCTGACCACGTTGCTCTACTGGGTAGTAAAATTTAGTCTCACTTGTCAGTTGGCATTTTTCATACCGTCCCGAAAATTTTACACATTTTGCGAAATAAAAATTATAGGAGGGAGGTACAAAGGAAAAATAGTGAAACATATTTGTCGAAATGAAGTATATAACCAGAACCACCAACCGAATCTCTTTTTTACGGTGGGATGGAAGGGAATTCGTACCAAAACTTCCTTGTGGTGTGTGATTACAAAACAGAGATTAGTAACTATGGGCTATTCTGCGTAGTGAACCGAATGCTGCGGGCATTATTGCTAGTATAAATAATAATAATAATAATCGCTCAGCTGTAACTCTTCTGGTGCTTAACTGTCATGCCAGCAGAAAGAAGCACGAGGGCTGAGATAACGCCAGGTTTCCCAAGCCTAGACAGGAGCAATCTAGATACCGGGGTTGGATTCGAACCACGAACCTTCCGGTTATTTTGTACCTTAGCCAATGAGCTATATTGGGCTCACTATCGCTGGTATTGTTCACAGAGCCAGTAAGACGGAGCACAATCCAAATGGCAAGCTAAATTTTTTATCATATCGAATGGTTGCGACGGGAATTCATGGCGATGCACGCACTGGTCGCCTAAACTGCACAGTGGCCGCCTAGTCACTGGTATACATAAAAAGATGGGTTGCGTGTTTGAACTCCAAACTGCCGCAGACTTTGGTGATCGCCACAGGTACTGGTACTATTCCCTCGGTTAAATGCAGGCAGATGTACTCAAGGTCGCTCAGCTGTGCATTTGAGCAGATTACCTCTTTGAAACATAGTGAATGGCAACATCGTCAAGTAAGTCAGATGGCTGAGGCTTAAATGCGATGTTCACGATGAGTGACGGATGCTCTGGGGAGCAAACAACGGTGTGAGGAAACGGTGAGGGAACGGCACACGAAGGGGCGATGACGTTTGTCGACTGATAGACGAAAATCGTAAGTCGATGCTTTTCAGGTTTATAAATCCTTTTGATGGACTAGTTATATCAGTTGGGCCAGTGGCATAAACGGCTTGTGACGAATGATGTACTTCGAATTACTGGGTTTAATGAACGCGCATCAGTCAGGTGAAAACCATTCAGTTATCAGACACCGGTGAGTGTCACTTGCTCAATGCAACTAACCAGAGACAGAGAATCTTACGATGAAGGGTTAGAATGTGAACGGAGAGAAGACAGACTGTGCGATGATCTGACCAAAACGCGTACACACTATAAGGTGCAACGAAAAATGGATCAACCAATTAGAAAACGCGTAAGGTCTCTGCCTGATTGGTGAATGTCTAGATGCTAAGTGATCAATAGCGTAAGCAATGAGGCTCAGCAGTCAGTGGCGGCCGCTGTGACTATCCCCGTAAGTACTAAGTCCTCCACGTGATGATAGCTTTGTGGAGGCGGTCTGTGTGTACTTCCGGGTCCAGCATACACATATGCTCAAAAGGTGCACCGGGTGGCCAGCAGTTTGGTCACTGAAAAATCAACAAGAATAAATTTAGATCACCGGGTGTGTTAACGTTATTGCAGGAAGTCTACAGTGAGCTTAACTGATACACTGGATGATATGTCTGTGCGCTTTCACAGCGTCTTCTGCCTCCAATAAGATGTTCTGGATGGGCTGGTGGTGAAAAGTTTTCTTAAAATCTGACCGGTCAATCCTGTGAATAAAATTTGGCAAACTCCGTTTTACCTGTCGTTCTGAATTGCCTGGATTACGCAATGCATTTGGATCCCTCAATTCAGCAGCGACTGAATCCAAAGACTTCACTTTATTCCGTAAATATAACAAAATGTGCTGATGCGTTTACTGCATAATCCCATTCTGATCCTGAGAACTGCCTTTTGTTTTGTTAAGAATTCCCTCTGTCTCTCCGTAAATTTTGCGTGGTGCTTTCGTCACTGCTGTTGTCGCAGTAAGCCGTATAGCGTGGGTTTTACCATCCCTGGAGAAGCTGTTGCAGCCCGGGTTGTGAGGCAGAGCTCACTGTGAATATGGTGTCCTGCATCCAAAGCATGTCTGGTGCCAGATATCTTAGCTTCGCAAGATGATGAGATAATATATTGGCAGTGAATTCTGTGGTCTCGAAAACTAGTATCATGTAAGAGTCTAGGCTCCATGAAATGAACAAGTATCATTGAGGGAAATGAGCACATTGGGAAAAAATTCAAACCCGAAACGTACAAGGACTTGTGTTCGTTTCCTTGCCATTTTCCTGATACGGCTATTGGAAGCCTCATGTTTGAAAGACGGTATGCTGTTTTCTTCCATGATCCTGCAACGAGGTGATGGTCATAAAATTGTGAGTTTATTGAGGTGTCGATGCAACTTATTTTTTATATACGTATGTGTTTCGAGTGCATAGTTCCCTCAGCCCGGGACAATACTACATATAAGTCCGAAAATCTCCTATTTAACTGATTTCCGATCGGTGCTGCTTTCCTTTAGTTGCCCTTTCCGTGGAACAGTGATACTATCTGTATCTGGTTTATTTAACGTCCTTACAAATGGCGTGATTTGACCCAGAATTCAGAATTCGGCTGCGGTGAGCCATTTTACGTGAGCATTTTCAGAATGCGGCAGCTTTTAATGCCGTTGCCTATCACATAACCGTCTTTCATTGTCAGATTGTCACTTTGACATGCTACAGAACTTCGACAGTTAGGAAGTTCGAAAATGGATTTTTGAATTCAGGGGGATGAGATGAACGCCACTGGAAGTTCTTCAAGGAGCCCGGTTAACATATTAGAGACAGTTCGTCTCAAACTGCGGACCCCTCATAGTTGGGACTAACGTTTGTGCTATGAAACTGAAAACAGCCACCGTATTTGCTTCTTCCTCCTCGTAGATCACTCTTCAAGTCGGTCGATTCACTGACTTTTTCTGTGTTCACTGTCAGGGCTTATATCCATCTTTGCACTCCAGCTTTCCACATCTTGGTAGACTAAAAAAATAAATTAGTTTGTTCTGCAGTGGTTTTTTAGACAAACTTGGTTAAATGTTCAGTATCGAATAATACGTTTACTCGCCATTACACGGGACAGTTTTTGACAGCTTCACTGTGGTGCAGGAGTCAGATTTAGTTATAATGGAGGGAGAATTCGATGGTCATATGCCTGCACAAACTTTGATTGAAAGAGAGTCAGGTGCGTTTCCTTGTTTTGGTCTATACATTGCATTTTAAAAACAAAGGTTCTACTTCAGTATTTTCTATCTCACTGAAGATCCAGCATGGTGCACTCGAGTTTAAAAGTCGGTTGTGTTCTGTCACAAGCACCGTTGACGAAAGGTCCACTGAAGGTGAGCTACTGCATGCTAATGTGAAACGAACGACCCATCCTGGCTGAGGTCAACATGAATCTCCTTACTTGTGTTTGGAAAACTCATATGACATAGCCCATAAACTTTAGACACACTCTCACTGTCTAGCTGGACAGCTGAACTAAAAATTTTATGTTGTTTGCTGGGCTCACGTTAGGTAGATTTCACAGAGACTCTGTCGATCTGGCTAGTAAAGCCTCATTCGGAAACATGTTCATGTGTTTGTTTAGTCCTCTTCTAAGAAGGAGAATCATGTAACTGATATTTTCCTCTGAGGAAATGGGGGTTCACTACGAAGACTTTACTCTGCTCCTTCACTACGATATCTTAGATGTGTAAGTCTGTGGCCTGGCCGGCAACAATAAAGGATCGGGTTAGTAGGAGTGACCAGAATTGACATACTCATTGAACAAGAGTAACTGGGTATAGAGATTCTTCTGCTTATATATGGTTCCGTAAAGCCTCCAGTCAACTTCTTCCCGGCTCCCTTTGGCTCTCTCCTATGTTCCGCCATTCACCTTAACTCCTTCATGGACTAAGCGTAGTTCAGTCACCAGAAAACACAGATCAATATGCGCTGTTCTCCGCGATTGTTCCTTTTTCGTTTCTTTCAGGTGTTTGAATGGGAGCAAGCTTGTCTAATCATGGGGAAGAAACAGGTATAGCAATGAAGTTCCAGTAAACTATTCACATTGAATCCAGTTGTCAGTAGCTTTGCCGAAACCAGTGATATAGGCCACAAAGAACCCCCACATGTTTTCACTGAATCAACGGCGCTTGGTCCGAAATTCGTAGCTGGGTTGACCCTTGATAAACACGAACGGCAGTATTACTGATGCCGGGTTGCATCGTTGATGTCGGTGGGGAAGTACTGACCTGCGCAGGAGTTTACAGTGTTGAATCCAAGTCGAATTGGCCATGCGTGTTGACTTCGTCCACTACTTCTAAGGACCGCACTGGAAAGAGTCGTTTAGAGTAAGGCGAAGAAGTAAGGCGACAGAAGAACAGAAGCATCTCGATTAAAATTTGAGTCCAACATCGATTGATGACTCAAAGTATATCATGTTTGACTGCATCATGAAGAGGAAAGCTCCAGTCCAGCACATATAGGCTGCACGCAGGAAAGAAATCCGAGTCACGATGAAGACACAAAGTAAATAACTTACACATGTCTCCTCCCACGGCCGTGGAGACGAAAGTTGCCTGCCTACAGGGCAGAAGAAATTCCATCGAAAGTCGACAGGTGTAGTGACACTGAGCAGCATGGATTTTGCCTTTTGTCCCATCCATCCATCGAAATTCTACTACATCTCAGATTCCTTGGTAATATGATGATGCAGTGGTTGCACTGATTTTGGAGGCAATCGATTGCGTTAGGCGCTCATTTTTGGATTTCCGTTCAAGACAGGCGTGTATTTTAAAATTTCACGGACCTGTTGATCGATCACTGTACGGTTGAAAAATGATCTTTGCGTTTTGTATAGTTTGTGATAGCCTCAGGTGTCTCTCCAGATTATCTCTGTTTACGGTGTGGTGTAACGCTTCAACAAAATTGTTGGCACGGTAACCGGAACTCGATACTCGGATTCTGGCATAAACCCATTTGGTAAGACGTATAACCAAGCCGAATGTGATATGGGGTTCAAATAGAAGCCGGTTTTTGACCCCCGGTTACAGCAAACCGACAGAATACCGCCAGTCTTCTGTTCCACAAGTCCAAAGAAGAAAATAGCAAAGAGCACTTAGAAAACATGCTCAGGTAAGGGGACTTTATCACTAATTCTGAGGACCCAGTAATACTGTAAAACTGTCGTATCGATTGGGTGACTGTGGAGCATTATAGACTTTGCCACCAAGTGACCGCCATCTTAGCTTCGGGGGCTGAGTGTAGGTGTCTTATGCTCTCTATTGGGAGACCTTCTCCCGGATGCTCAGTGAATTACACAAGGATTGGCATCGTGAAATCGGAGACTGCAGGCAAATTTCAGTGCTGGGTTTGATCTCTCCACCACGGGCAGCAGTATGTAGGGGAACGAAAAGTGACTTCCGGCTGGTGCTCGCCATAGTCTAATCTGATTGGCTGGTTATGAGTCGCTCCAAAATTGTGGACCCTCTCGCCTTTAGGAGTATGATTATAGCGACCAACCGTCGCACACCGCATATTTTGAAAGAGTATATCCAACCTGCCTGCCTCTCATTTTATCAATCATTTCATCTGCACTTGTGATGATACTTAGATTCGGCCATCCTTGCAGAGATTATCTAATTACGTGCCAGAATAACAGCTACGAACTAACAGCAAACACCCACACGCATACTAGATGAAGCCCACAAAAATCTATTTCTATTTAAAAACGAGTCAGTCATGTGATTTACTCTGTTTACTCTTGATTTCCTTAAACGATCCAAGTCATATTATCGGATTTCAGATAAGCCATTCTGATCAGTACAATACGCATCGGCCAGAAACGCGGGTCTGCTGTCACCACTTTTTCGCTGTTTGATAACAGTTGCGTCCAGGACTAACAAAACGAACGAAATGTCAACATCTCTTGAGGTATTTTGTTACCGCATCGTAGAAAAAAAATATTAGAAACGGCTTAGTACCTAAACAACCGTCTGGATTAATCCAGCTCTCTAATGACAAAGGAAGGTGCTTATTTCGGTGCACTGGTAAATTCAGAGGAACCTGAATGCGACAACCTAATAAGCTTAGCCTTTGTGTGCTGTGCAGGTTTAGGCAAATATTTTGTTAAATGAGAAGACAGGATTCTTGTTGCCCAAACGCGAAGAATCGATTCCAGGGCGGGAACGGTCAACTTCTGCAGGTTTCTGTAGGGGTAAAGTTTGCTTTATTCAACAAGCTATTACAAAATAAATGCATCTTCCCACAAAGTGTTCGGTTTGCCCGTAAAGTAGAACATTTCACAATAAACATCTACGTAATACTATGACGTTATTTTTGCCGCTTGACAACAGAATCACAGGTCAAACAGTACACATTCCCAATACAGCCACAAGCATGTTGCTCATCTAAAACTTTCAGATAACTAGAAAATAAGATAGATTGCTGATTTCCACCATCATGTCCTCAAAACCGTAACGCGAGTATGTCCTCCTCCTATTCCCACATTCTATTCGTTGGTCGACTGCCAGTTGTATCGATCAGTGTAGTTTAGACAGACGCATTGGAAAATCGATGGAGCCGTACAGCTGTTAGGCAAAACAAATGAGGAGGCGGACACATCACTGCTCTCCGCATAGGAAGGAAGCTGCAAAGATTGCTCGTAAAACTGAATTCCTAAACTTTGCTTCTTCCATTCATTTTTGAGGTCATAACTAATAGCTGGTTTGCGCTTAAACGACAGAATCGTTATTTAGAACATGATAATGGCTTTATTTTTAGGATTTGGCTGTTCATTGCATAAATTAGGTGTCACATCCATTGTTCTGTATGGAAAAATGCTTTGTCATATCGTCAGTACAGACGAAAATTAAAGGAAGCCTATGTCACGTTGGTTTCTTCCGACACTTGTAGATCAAAGTTAGTTATTTCAGGTTTGGCGCTTAAGATTCTAGATTGTGTTTGATTTGTGCTATGGCCGCTAATCTGCCAAAACCTCGCGAAGTTCCAGATCACCTTGCTGCGTGAGTTCAGTAACAGATTATTTATCTACTGTCAGTTGGCCCAGCTGGCTTGTAAAGCAGCACAATCTGGATCCAAATGGAACTAAGTGGTTATTCAACACAACTGATATCCCAACAACACATGGAATTTGCTCGTGTATGTACCTCTAGCCTTCGCACATTAGAGTGAAGCCCGAAAAAAGGCATACAGTACGCCGAGAACCGCTGAACAGAGCAATCGGATCCAAAAATTGATCTCAACCCTCCTTCCTTCACGCACCGTTTTTCCGCCCCATTGTAGTTTCGTCACTGTGGCGTGCCATTGTGCATTGGTAGTCACATTCAAACAGCCAATCAAGGCCAAAATTGAAGCATGCATATCAGGCGACAGATAAATTGTCCCAAAGGAGCGCAACAAACGTCTTAGTTAGAGGTCATCCTCTGCAACGAATCGCCCACTACGAGTTCTTGAGTTCAAAAACAAGGCCCCATAGTAGGTGTGGTATCAAGTGGAAGTGATTTGTTCTGGAAGAACAAGCCACTGAACATCCCGAGTGAGACTCATTAGATGCGTGCAGCAGGAGTCAGTCGTCTGATGTTCAGATCCATACATACAGATTCATTCATTCGTACTACTATAGCCACCAACACATTGCCGCAACCCCACTTGTGTGCATGTGTGTATGATTCAATTTACTTTTTATACATGGTTTAGAAGGCGCGTTAAATCGGTTGGGAACCTGACCAATGGCAAATAGCGGCATATTTTCTCTCATTTTTAAAGGAGAATCTGGTATTGACTAGGCTTGGGAATCACCAGCGGATACTAAAAAAGTACGAATATTAAGTCCTAGAAAAGCAATGTACTATGCGTTTTGTCCTGATAGGTCACTTGTGCTTTGTATTCTCAAATTTAAAAAAAAACAATGGCCACAGTTTGGTACCCACTAGATCTTTTGTAAGACTCACGAAAAGTTACTAACAACCAGATGAACATTCACATAAACAGACTCATAACAAACTGGGTGCATGATCCGAACCAAGCAAAATTCAGCGCCTATGCATTAGTCCAGAGTGGCCACAAACCTTGGTAAAATTCGACATTTGACAGATGGCCTGGCGAATCGCGGTCCGCGCAAACTTGACAAGCTTAAAGGCGCAGCAAATCCTAATGCTCGAATGCGAGCGCGACAGCCGAAACTTCTGCACAATGTCAAGTACAATAACATCAGTGCACATCTATAAAACTAACGGGCCTGAGTAGAGTCGGACCCGCCGGCCACTAACGTACCTACCCAAACCACCATGAAAGCACCAGTGATTGGCTCGGTAGTTTTCTCCAATATCTAATCGACATTGGCCAAAGGTTAGCTTGCTTCGACTTCTTATCAACACAAGTTTGACAGCTATATTACGGAGTAGCCGCACCAGTAGTCATCCGATATGTGGTTTAGCTCCCAGCTACCTGTTACAGTCCAAATGAGGGCGTGTTTATGGTAATCAATCTAGACGACGTGCGATATCCTGCCGAAACATAGACAAGTTGATGAAGTATGTCAGTGTCTTCATGTAAAAAAACTAATACCGGTCCAGAAGCTGGTTGTTAGATCTCAGAAGTACTCTGTTTGTTGTAGTAGTTTTCAAGAAGTGGGAAACTCCCTCGAACCCATCGCTGGCAAGCCTATCGTATGTTGGCCTGCCAAGGCATATTCTCCAAGCCAACTACACCACCATCAAGACCTTATACAACCAGAAGTGCAAAGATGCAGTGCCTGCCGTGCTCGATGGATAGTAGAAGGAACTATAGAGATGACAATGGAGCCTACTTTCAGATGCGGGGCATTATTAAATACAGGTCCTCTCCGCTCCAAATCACGTGGATAGCCGGCCAAGTCGCACAGTGCTGTCATCGGGTTGTAGCTGGATTGAGCCAATAACAAGGAAGGAAGTTGACAGTACGATCCGCTTGATGGGTACACGTCCCCAGGTTTGGAAAAGCTCACGCCCAGAATACTTCTCCGGCTCAGTGTTAATGCTCTTACTGGGTATTTCAACTTGCTGTTATTATCAGGTTTTTTTCCACCACATTTTGTTTGAGCGGATCACCCAAATTCAATTTCACCGGACCAACTGAAACAAATGTTTCGCCCATTCTTGTTCGATGCCTTCATAAAGTGGCTGCTGATCGCCGGAGTAGTAAATGGTGATCACAACTCAATTTTGTATTTCTGCACCGGGACGGTTGTTTAGGAGCTGCCTTGGTTTTACACAGTTTGCTTCATCACACTTTAGTGACTGCTTGTAACCTCAGTTTGGTGTCCGTTTTCAACCCAAAAGCATTTGATTTGGTTCCTCATGACACAACTGTCAGATCTACCCAGACATTTGCAGGACCATCACCCCTGGTTCGATATACCACATAGTCTTGTGAGAATGTTGTAGCAGTTTTCCCTCTTCGGATGTGAGGCAGGGGATCTACTTTCCACAGTATTCTTCATCATGACGATGGATGAGGTTCTTGGAATGTCGATGCTGCAATTGGGCCACCAGTTCCATGACACCTTAGTGGATGGTTTTGTCTTAGCTGACGACTGGGTCGTGTTTGCAGAACGTCAGACTCACCTTAAAGCGGAGCGCGAAGCTGCCGAGGTCAATTTGGATAGAACTATTATGACGATCAGCTCCCGAAAGGCGAAAGCACAGTGATTTATTGGGGAAGAAGACATCGGAGACTGTAGTTTCAGTCGAATAATTTTACGTTTCCGGGGGACTCATTAGTGCTCTGGTTCCAACAGATGCTGTGATTGATTTTGGGCGTTTGCCTCACTTTCATGGAAATTAGAGCCCGCAGCCACAGACAGCAGCGGCTCGGTGAAGTGGTGCATGCCCGGTTGGAGGCTCATCAACGAGTGGAGACTACGACGAACTAACTGATATCTAGGTTGACACATTCACTCGTGCTGAGCGATAACTATGTCAGGTATTCTATATGTGGTTGGCTACGTCTACCGGTGGTCACTCCAACCAGTTACTTTCAAGTCGGTAAACAACATCAGAAGCGCGGTGTCCCATACCTGAATCCAACTCTCCAGATACACCTGAAGGCACTTACGGGAAAGATGCTGTCTACGCATTGCCCGGTCCTACGCAATGTGGTCAATGATCCTGCGTTCGGCAAGGTTGTTCAGGATACCAGCCTTCCAATCCGGGTCTAAGATACGTGCGTAAACACCAAGGAAGAAACGGTAGCCTAGGGCAACAATCTGCACAACAACGTTGATGGTCGCGGCTCTTTCGAACCAACGGCATGCGTTTCTAGAACACGTTTTTTCTCTGGTATTTATCAGCCGTGTCCAGCAGCGGTGCAGAAATATCCGGTATGATCATTGTGACCACATGATCGTATGCTGGTCAATCGGAGAGTTTGGTGTATATTCTGAAATCTTTTTGGACGATGCATGATGCCTGATGTGCTTACCATAATGGGGTCGCAACGAAACTCAGGAAACGTCTCCGTCATCTCGGATACACTGTCCTCGAGAAGTTGGGAGCACATACTCCGATGTTTTTCACCAAGCTTGACCTAAACGCATCGAGCAACTATGATAGACGTAAGCATAGTCTCGGATGGTCGTGGAATGCTTGTTTGGAATGAGAAGAAGCAGAAGCAAGGTACTGACGATTGTTCACTCATTACCGTTTTAACCCTACGTGCCATCGATTGTGATTGTGTGGTTCACGAACCGATGGTCATTTCATATCAAGGCATCTACTTTCATCCATCCTCCAAGGCTGTTTTCGTAAGGTGATAGAACACCTTCCAGTGATTTGACTTTTTCCTTCTTTTCTGATTAGCTGTCCCAAAATCAACTGTTCTGGTGCCAAGAAGTTCTAGTGAACATTCAGTTAGAGCTCCAAGAACCAAGTCTACGACATGTTAGCTGGTAGCTGTCAAAAGATCACAGCCGTCGTTTATCTGGATTTGGACACCAGTGGTTGGAAATGCTAAGGGATACGTTCCTTTCGTCCAATTAGTTGTCTACTGTTCTCTCGGGCAGCCAGTGGCATCAATATGTAGTTACCTAGCTCTGCTTCCAGAAACTTGGTTTACCCTCACCGCCTCTAGCATGTGGTTGAAAATTGTCGCAAACTATTTCATTCCGTCAGACTAAGCCATCTTTTGAATCTAAAATAGTACATTGGAACAGTGTTCCTCCCGCTGTTGTGATCACTGCGAATCAGATGGAAAGCAATGCACTCGAGCTGTCTTCCTATCAAACCTCACGGTAGTATATCACCATCTTACCAGTAGCTGAACATGACGGTGCGGACTTGCTGCAGTTACTTCTTCAACGGATGAACTAGAGTAGTCTTTTCAGGGCAGAAGAACTTTCCGGACAGAGTTGATTAGAATATGGAGTAAACCAAGGCAGCTACTCCCCCCTAATAGTGCCATCCTCATTGCCGACATACAAATGTACAAGTCCTACTGGAATTATCCTGTAGGGGGAGTAGGCTGTCATCGCCGTAATGGATAACTAATTTTGCATATGGGAACTTTTACTTCAGAAAGGTAGACAGTTCGACAAACCAACCATGGCTTTTGGAATAAACCATCCAAAGATACGCATCACAAACAGACGTGCGAATGCCGACAACAACATATGATCTATTTTCATTGCGTCACGCACACAGTCGTTTTGCCAATGTTGCAGAGCATCGTCGTTCGATTTTGTAGAATCAATAAGCTACCGTACAAGCACGTCAAGTGTAAGTACAAAGTGCGTCGGTAGGTTCCATAGCTAGCTGCATTGAGACAAACGGCTAAAATTGTAAGCCGTCATCCAGGTACTCCATTCACTCTGTGGAAATATGACGGTACTTGATCCGATGAATCTGCTCCAAGAAACTACTATGGAAAAGCTACCCGAGTGACGAACTAATGGCTATCCTGGCATAAAAGTCATCCACCTGACTAATTTAGAGGCACTGGTTGACGGTTGGTAGAACGACTGCCTCTTTGATTAAGTTCACAGTTACAGGGTTTTTCAGGGTGCCCAATCGGCGAGTGCAAGCGAATGTCCTGCTGCCCGATGTCTTCAATTCGTGGAGACAATGTGACTGGGAAATATATCGGCCGATCTCGAAACCTCATGGATTATGGCAGTAGTGCTTCTGCGAATCTAACGGAGTGCTTGGCAGATGAAACTGACTACTAGGAAAAGATGAAGGTTTTACCTCACCGCAAGACGCCTTGATCCCCCTGTGTTAAATGTATGACACCATACAGATCTCCTATAGTGAAAACCTGTAATGAATCTGAAAGCTCTAGGACCTTAGGACCCTGTTCTTTCACTTGCAGTGTTCTAGATGTGAATCTCATTTTCCCATAAACTTAGGTATATTAAACTGTAACACAATCGTAAACAAGGTGAACAGAATTTCGTCATCGGCTGTTTGGTTTAGGTTTCTTATCTGTCTGTCTGAGCTAACAAGGCATGCTACTGCTCAGGCATCAGTGAATTCAAACCAAGCCCCCAAAAAGCCATTAGAAGACTCACCGTACGAGCAAACTTGTCCTGCCAAAAGCCCTGTCAGCCCAGGCCACAATCTTCGACTTAGAGTTAATGAACAGCTGTCATCAACAGCAGAACACGTTGTAAATCAATAAATCAACGCTGCTCCAGCTGAGCACCAAGAAATTCTCTTAGTAAGTCAGAAGTTGGCTTCGGTTGTCAAATAAATTAGAAATGTCTCATTAGTGTTGAACCCGGTTTGACTCGTGAGCGATTCTGCATCATATTTTATGCGCGTATTTATTACAGACCAGGTCAGACAACACAGAAGAACTGCTCTCATTACCTAGTAGTCAACAAATACAGATTGAAATACAGTCTAAGCCCGCCTGAATATTGACAAAAAATTTCTCCAGACCTTCCAAATGGCAGATGAGCCAGTGATAACAGCAGATAGATGTACATCTATGTCATTAAAACCTATGAGAAAAATAATCATCTTTCGTACAACATAGGAATATTGGGTGTAAGCCAGGTTTCGGTCTGTTCTCGTGTACATGTAGCTTTCAAACTGTGATAGCCTCTTTTCCCATCTGAGCATTAGATTGTAAGTAAAGTGAATAAAGTTTGTACTAGCATATTAAATTTGAGGTCAACGCTTACCTGTTTAAACACAAACCGGGAATGAGCTGATGGGGCGCTTTAACCCTTACGATGGCACCTCTTAAAGACACAAAGTCTAGTCTACACTTTGAAACTTTCTTATTCTTCAGTGCGTTCAGCTGCATGATGATATGTCTGTGCCTTATTTCGTGCACCTGGCACGAAACAGACGGTCGAAATCTTGAAAAAATGTATACTAATAAAGGCTTTGTAGATACATTGTGCTCAAATGATCGTGCTGAATACAGTTCACTCTAGACAACGTGGATGCATGCATTCCATCAACAGCCTGTATAGTTCGCAAACAGTATACAGCCTGGTTATTGGTCTGTTCGCCGAGCTTGGCAGTTGGATTGCAAACGTTTCATTACCAATCGAGGTGACATCGTCAGTGCACTGACGAGCAACGCACTCGAGCTACCTATATTCCACAACATTGCCAGTATACAGCCTGACAACTAACAGATTCTTTCAGAGGCGAGGTGCCGCTCGGGATGTGAACACTTTATGATCTCTTCAGTCGCGATATGCCAAACGTGCAAACTACGTACAAAACGGATTTTCCAACACAGATGAGGAGGTCAAACGGATAAGGAAGTATGTCACAAGACCACAGCAACTAAGTGCACCGCTTCAGGACCTATGTGCGTACAATACTAATTGGTGAGTTCTGATCATCAGGGACTCATTGACAGACGGGTATTTTTGGAATAGGTGGCATAATAATGCTCAGAATGGGGACTTCAAACTCATCCGGTGACTACTTTGCAATAGTTACATTCTAACTGACACAAAGATCTGTTTAAGGTCAGTTACTAGGCTCCAAGTAAGCACTACTGCTTCATTTTGGTCAAAAATAGGTTAGAACCGCTCGGTACGAGTTCAGTTGTCTTCAATGGTCTGAGTACCCGAAAGAAATCGGCAAACGTGGTTTTCTGCTGTTAGAAAGAACTAAGCAGAAATGTCTCTTATGAATGTGATATCCACGGAGGATTACAACGCAAAGCGGATTCATGTCCCATGTTGACAGACTACAACAGTACGGAATTAAGCATTATTTATTTATTTATATGATCAGAACACACTCTGATTGGGTGACTAATGTTGAAATTCCCAAAAAAATTGAGACAAGTTTCAGTTGCAAAAAGGAAGGCAAGTGTGGGCATACAAAAATATCTCCACAATTGGAAATTCAGCTTGCAGCTGAGTTAAAAACGATTTTGGAAGCACCTCCAATGCAATCCAGGAGCTATGGAAAACGCCGTTCTTTGGAGTTTCGCTCTTTCAAAAATGCCGTCCTAAAAGACATATATTACCTTAATTTATGGGCAATAAAAATGTATTTCCGTCATATCCAGTATGATACTCATTATGTCAGCCCGTCTACCGACCACTTTTCTACATGTCTTTCACTTGGTCAAACGCTGAATTACAGTAAGCACAACAATGTTATTTTTCAAGATTCCACTCTGTATTATACCACCATTCTCCTTATTCAAAGTAATTCTTCACAAAAGACTGTCCTCGTCTTTCTTGTCTCACATGTGAAGGCAGTAGGCTTGCTCTATTCAGCCCATGATAAAAGCCTGGAATGTGGTGCAGTAGGACGCTCCAAAAAAGAA
This sequence comes from Opisthorchis felineus, assembly GCA_004794785.1. Classification (NCBI taxonomy): domain Eukaryota; kingdom Metazoa; phylum Platyhelminthes; class Trematoda; order Opisthorchiida; family Opisthorchiidae; genus Opisthorchis; species Opisthorchis felineus. Next base: position 813,769 of record SJOL01006800.1, on the reverse strand, counting down.
ACTTCGAGTGCGCAGCCTTTCCTTGGACCACATTAGCTTTCCGGTCTTTGGTATTTTTAATGAAGGGATATTATCGTCACCACCTTCCCCAGGAATACACATCTACGCGGTAGAGTCACTCGATGATATGTTGGTTGGCTATCCGTATCATTAGTAAATAAATACTTGCGGACTTGACTGTCGGAACAAGTACGGCAGTAATGTGTCAAGCCAATGGTTATTATTTCATTGCGTTTGATTAGCCGATGCATCACTAACTGACATGGTGTGGAGTTGATGTTAACCCGATCGACGGTGGTGTGGTCCCCAGGACAGCATGAACGAACAAGGATTATTTGTCTACAGTCTTTGATCGCAGCGTTGAAATCACGTACTAAGAGCCAGAAAAGGTACAACTTAATGAAGGTTTCATGGTTTTCGACGCAGAAACAACGCCATTCTGCGTTACTAAGCCAAGGTTCCAGATACTGTCAAATCATGCTGCTGGTCAGTGAGACCAAACTAACCAACTGTGGCATGGTCGCGAAAATTGAACAACCCACTGAAGATAACGCCAGGCCATGTGGTTTTTTGAAGAATAACTTTTTTTTCATGAAGGAAACTACTCACAAGGTTGCTGAAAACTCTCCTTTTTTGTTTAAAAAAAATCGCTAAGGCGTCGGCTCAAGCATGAAGACGATCGCCTATTCATAAGTGATGTTTCAGTTGCGTCCAGCGTGCGCTGGCGGAGTGGTGTTAACACACTTGCCTCGCATGTCAGATGTTCGAATTCACACCCCGGCAAGACAAAGGATGAACTCTTCGCCATACTTTAAATAGTGTCACATCAAGGATAGTTGGTCTCGTTTTGGCAGGTAGCCACTGTAGAAACGTTTGGTGTCAACTGAAACTGACTGGTGACCGGTCCTGAATTCACACACGGTTGACTATGACAGACATGAATTTCGTAAACTTTTCATGGGCACAGTGGGGGTGCACAATCGGTCAACCGTGATATTCGTTTATGAAATTCGTACTTCAGCTAATCCAGTCTTACAAGCTGTTTTCAGTTAACTGATGCTCGGCTTTGGGTGACAAGTGAAGCATTTCCAATCTAGCCGTTTGATACACCCACCGTGTTCTTACCTTAGTCTCACTACTCGCCTAATTGGATTCTTTGTCTATCTAACCTTAGTGTACCGAAGCCGGTGGTAGTGTAGTTGCATGGCTAGAGTTTTAATTAGCCCATTTTCGACAAAACGTGTAACACCGATGCTGCAGGCGATCGCGTGTCATGGGGGAGAGAGACGATTAACCACATTCGCAACGTCAGAACAGGTTCAAGGCACGCTGATATAAACTGTTTTCTGATAATGTTGCACCCCAGAAATGGTCCCATTTTAATCAGTAGTGCATACATATGCTTCTGAAGTGTATTCAATACGAAAGCCAAGATAGTCCGATTTCCACGGTAAAAATGCAGCCATGCATGTAATTGGTGTCCTGAAGTTACGCAGGCATGAGAACTTTTCCTTGGTGAGTGACACTTAGTGTACAGTTTGACTATCTTTGTCTCAGTGTTTTAAGTCGCGCGGCGGGGGAAGCTCCCATCATAGAAAGAATCTGGGGATGAAGACGGTCCTTGTGATGATGGATCATCTTATAGGAAATGATCAGCAACAACACACTGCGTTCAAAAATAAACTCAGCTTAGCACTCCACGCTAAAACTCCCCTGTTCACGGGTTTGTAGATTACCATCGCGCTACATTTTCGGACCTATTTAGAACGCAGTAGGTTCCAACTTAAAATGAACTCTTTTTTCGCGTTGCGCGTTGACATGTGACCTCTAAGCCTAGACAACAAATGTTTGCATACTGTAATTTCAGCGGTGGCCGAGCTATGACCCTACTCATTTACATGCGATGTGGTGTTGAACACTTTGCACCTATCTTGTTGAGTGTGCTGTTTGCTATGCAGCCATTTGGGATTTGGTTGCCTCGTTTGTTTGTCTGATTAGTCTTTTTTGCTGGTTTTTTGCTTGAACCAGAGAAAACTACCTGATCTCGAAAATGAAGCTCTTCTCTGCTACTTTCAAAATGCGAGGACGATTAGCACAGGGACAAAAGTATGTGAGTCACATTATGGTCATTGTATGGATTAATTGGAAAAAAGTTGAAACTTTGCAGTCACATAAACGTCGTTGTATCTCGCAGGTACTCAGGACCTTAAACAACAATTTCCAAATTCCTTTTCATTAGTGTAGTCGGAGCGATAGCTGTAGCGCTCCATTCGCTATTTCGCACAAAGGAGTTAATATAGGCTGCACTGGTGTCGTTACAGGTGAAATACGTTCATTAGAGTCATTTTTCCAAAAAAATAAACTATTTCTCTTACATACAGCAGTCGATGTCGCTAGAAGAATGGCTGACAAGGATTAATTTTCAGTTTGCAGACGGAATGGTTAAAGTCTATTACGCTGACGGGATGGTAACAGGAAGCGGTTTTAATACTCCTCCTAGTGAAGGGTTTTATTTCATTATCTAGGCGTATCTAGGCCTTCCAAGCGTGTACGTCCTCTGCCACTCGAAAATTTGAGTGATGAGAGGACATCTTGAATTGAAAAGTTGTGTAACCTAAACGGCTTATCGTAGTTTATCCTCGGTCATACCATCCGCTGGAAATTAGGGATAAGTGAGGGTGACGCTATAACGGATTTTGATCCGTCACGGTCTTGCATGGAATTAATCGAATGATGACCTTATCACATTAGAAGGCAAAAGGCAGGAAATTAGCATATCAAATGCACTGGTGCCTCTAAAACCGAAAAGGATGCTCCCGTTGCAATCTAACATCAGTGCATTGGGACAGTTCCAAGCCCTAGGCTATCGAAAAGTTTTCCAGCAATCTTATGGGTAGAATTGTCCGTCAATAAAGTATACTACAATATCTCAAACACTGGCCCTTGTACTGCAGGTTCAACTACAGAATATTATACATGGAAGATTCAGTTGAGTTCCCCGTTAATCTCAAATCCGTTTGCAAACGAGTGTGGTGTTCAAGTAGGACGTGAGTTTTACGGAAAACCGAGGACTGCGCCTAAATGATGAACATCCAAGAAGGGCGAAGAGATTCCAGAAACCCAATGGGTAGTGTATTCCATCAATAAATGATGGCTTAAACTTTATCTTCGCAAGTGATTATGGCGACTGTCTACAAAAACTAAAGTTTGTTTTCAGGGTGTAAACAATCAAGTAAGTTGAATTTCTCCTCCATTGTTTGACTAGGATACTTGTGATGAGGTAGAATTATGCGTTGCTAGATCAATGTCTGTGAAGAAGTCCGGTCGTGAAGCACTGGATCGGGTAGTTCAGCTATGTTGTGTTCGGCGAGATCCACCTATGGGGTGCCGTGGTTCGCTACAAACCGAAGGAAACGTGAATGATACATATCCAGTCACCGAACACTGCCGTCTCTGTGATTGTGTAACGATTGGATTTGTGTAATTTCACTACGGTAAGTTGCCTTGGGTCTCATACACAACCTTTCGCATTCAACAGTATAAAAAAACAGGGTCCACGCTAGACAAGCAAGAAAGAATATTCACATTCACCCTTCAGGGCGTACGAAAAGAGACAAGACAAATACTGTCAAGCGCAGAAATCTGCAAATGACAGATCAGGAGGTTAAGAACGCGGAACTACCAAAGCAAAACATTTTGCTGAGGGATTTAGGGTTTTCAAGTGAAACTTGACGATTGCTCGCTTCAATGGGAACGGAAGCATACAGAAATCGAAGTCGATTAGTTAGGTTTAAGTAACGATAAGTGATCGCGTGACTCAAGGCACTACTTATAAGGCTGCTGAAAACCCCCTGACAACCCACGAACGGTTTCGCCCGTCATGTGGTTCAGTGGATAAATTAAGTCCTTGAGATACCACTAAACTTAGTTTCTAATTGAATATGTGTGACTGACAAGCTACACTTAATTTCAATTTACAGCACGTGTGACCACGTGACGTAGATCACGTAACTGAAGAGTGTCTAAGTGCAAGTTAATCATAATGCTGATCAGCCGCTCATGGCCGAACAGTTGTGTTCAAACTACTAGCCGCCATATGTTTGGTTCGAAATTCCCTGAAGTTTCGTGAGATGCGTACTGCGGATGATTCCCAATAAGGATGAAACAGCTGTACAGTGCCTCCCGGCTTTTAGCATAGATTGGCTTCGCTGACAGTATGAAACCTCATTAAAAAAACACCATAACCAGTTAAAAGACATCGAGTAGTCTGTCTCGTTCCTTTTCACCCATGTTTAACTGTAGCAGCTTCTTCAATGAACCGGTTTCCAACCCTTAGTAGGGTTAAATAACAACAGAGATACACTGTGAGGTTAAATATCAAATCAAGGTGGTGGAAGTCACACGTATTCTTCGAACTACCGTGAAGTTGTTGCTGTCAGTGTTTTTTTGCTAACTTTGTACTTCTTAATTGCACATAGTTCCATTCGGTCTGGGAGGTCTACATGAGAACAAGAGTTGGGGTAAGGCATACTTCTGCTGAATACTTCACAGGTACGCTTTTCTAATAACACTTGATTTGAGGGTACAGTCAAGGGGTTGAAGGCGACTTGATATGACCTCAATATCAATGTTACCAATGTCTTCCGATTTATCAGGGTTGGTTGTCTGATGACAGCAAATCAATAAATTCATGAAAGCCTCCAGAATGCAACAGCCATTATGACAAGATGTACTGACACCTGTGCTCTGTGACAGAAAGCTGTTAATTAAAAAGAGCACTGACAAACAACAAGGAGAGGACTGTATATCGAAGGATCTGTTGTGCAGAAGTCAATTACAATTAGGCGAGATGATACTATGCAATGTATCAACACATTTCCTAAAATCTGTTAGTCTCAAGAGGGATCAAACAGCTAAACATTCTAAACTAAAATTCCTTTATCCAAGAGATCACGCTACCCAAGAGCCGAAGTGGCGATTAACGAGTCCAAAGTACCAACTATCACCGCATAAAGCACGATTAACAAGAACAAAATAGGTTGTGTAGATGAGGATGTTCAGGACTAACTATGAATTTTCTGGGAGATCAATGAATTGTCCTCCATAACGTGGTGTACGAAGTTCGCGTGAATACACTGGCGATAAGGAACATCAGGCAGAGTGAGTTCATCACATTTTCCTTACTGATATTAGTATAGAGCTGCTGGATACCACTGACGTTGCAGAAGAGGTCATTCGGTGTATCACGCATAGTATTGACAAGCCTTAAGTTATAAACCCCTTATGGACCAGGCTTGTTAATCGAAGAAGGTATTGTGCCAACCTAGAACACACACGTGTAGAGACCGATTGCAATGGAATGATCAATAATTTTGCAGTTTGCTTATTCTATGACAATGGTTGACAACCGCACACACCCGATTGGTCAGAAGGGTGCCACTGATATTCTACAGCACATCCTTCAAGAAAAATCTCAAAAAGAAATAATTCAGTTTTACTCTTCAATTAGGATCAGACGCATGATGCATCACCCACGGAGAGGCCCAATACTCTTCTTTCTCTCCAATGACTACCTTTGAGGAATTACTTGAAACTTCTTGCCGTTGAATCCCAGACACTTGCCACTTCACCTTATACTGCAATGCATCAAGGGACAATCCAGTTCACGAAGTGTATCATCGGTTAATGTATCATCATCATTTCAAATTGTGCTGCCTCAATTAAGCAGAACGATGTGTGTGTGTGTGTGTGTGAATGTTCAGGATGTGCACTTTAGAAACTCCAGCTAGACTGGTAGCCAGGACAACGCACTTTGAAGGTAATGGTACCATGCAGATTTCAGAAAGTAAGTTGTGAGGATAGTCTCATTTGTATCTCCTTAAACCCTATCAGAACTCATGGTATAATAGCAGTATGCGAGTGTGTCGGATATTACGGGGGACCAGGCAAGATGTGGACCAAGTTCGTGTATTTATACACAAAACTGTGCAGACACAACATCGTGTGTGACTTCATCGATAGGACATCAGGTATAAGCCTTTAACTATGATAGGTAGCACTCAACCGAATGGGAAACGCTTTGCGACTGAAGAACAACCATGAATATAGGTCCTTATGGTCTAACAGATAAGGCGGGATTTTATGGGTGGAATCTGAGGCATTGGTTCACAGCATGGCCAACACATTCCATTAATTTCAGTTGACTAGGAAACGGTAAACTAAACTTTCAGGAAGGTTAGATATGGTTAATCACCTAGTGGTGAATGGAACAATAGCCGCCATCCATTTGTAAGCTTTGCCCTGTCAATAGAAGGGCTGAGGAACCGATGCTGGCTGATTTACGTCGGAGACAATTCACTGTCCAGTATGCATGCGACGCAGAAGGGCAAACGGTGTTCAAATTCACACAGTGTGACATGTAAAATCGCTATCCCTTCAGTCAGGATACAACTGGTGTCAGCCCCAAAATGCATTGGTCAGCGGTCAGGGTTGTTGACACCCGATCGGACAAAACTGCCTTGGTGGTCCCGTCAGGAAAACATGGAGTCGCAATAACCACCGTGGTGCACAGTCTGGGATACTACTAAGAAGGTAATGAATAGAGGTGAGAACCGAGTGGATATCATATGCTATTGGCTGTTTACTCTTCAGACTTGGTCATCCAATCGCCATATATATGTGCATTATTTTTTCCGAACGTACTTGCTATCTTCTGGCTTACTGGAGATCCACGGGTGCCTTTATCATAAAACAGGTAGCAAGGAGGAAATAAAACTATCCTATCGAACTAATACACTTCAAATGCATTCACTAGAGGAGACAACATTTTGTGTGCAGATACGGAAGTTTCTTCTTAAAAAGAAGAAACTGAATTAGCTGCCCAATGCTTGTTGACTGTAGAGAACCATCATTGGGATTTTAAGCCCCAATTTCGAGAGCCACATAATTATTTCTACAGATTTTGCTCAAATTCTGGTTGAAACAGAAGGACGACAGCATCATCGATCGTTTAAAAAAACTCACAAATTAATAACTGAATTCAGTCCGAAACAGTGTCCGACAGTCAATACTCACATATTTGGCACGTCCAACTATACCCAGTGTTCCATGACTTAAGAAAACAAAAATTTGACCAGTCAGAACGAAAGTCATTCTCCATGTTTAGTCATCATGGTCAATGCATCACGAATCTACCGGACAGTATGCGGAAATCACGTGCGTGGTCAGATACGTTCGCGGATCGATTTTGTAAGCAAACTGGATACTAGGACCAATGGGTCATGACGCAAAAGAATTAAACCAAAGTCAGAAAAGTCTGTAGGACGAAATTGCCTCTGGGCCAACTTAGGTTTGGAGGTAGCTCAGTTCTGTTTTGCACGCAGAGTCACGGGTCAGGTAGCAAGATTATGGTCATCTCTGCACTCGACAGGAGTCTAAATCGTAGTAGACTTGATCGGTTCAGATGCACACGGTACACGACACGGGGAATGTGGTTTTTTCCTATGGCACGATCAGATGTAGTGTAATTGAGCAATAGGTTCTCCCCCGGATCATCACTGCGTTCGCCCATCCACTCCAACAAAAGCGTTGTCGTGCAATCAACATTGGTGTTTGACCCAAGAATACAGATGGTATATATTCAGAGCTTCAGAGCTTTTGATAGTTGGACATGCAGATGGGGGTTGACAACGAGGCTACAAGTGCAACTAAGCACGGATCAACGGTCATTTACATCGTATCGATAGAATGTATTCACTTTCTGGTAAGTAATTTAGCAACCGAGGCTTCTTCGATTGACGGGTAGCTGCGGACTCGATTCTGCTCAGTTGAGTGTTTTCCAGCTCTCAGCTTCCTTTTGAGTACAAATTGTTCAGAACATCCACTGTGCAAAACAACTTCGTTGTCATTGCACCTAGTAGTACCACACAGTCCATTAATTAAGTAGGCTGTACATCTGTACAGAACAACACATTGTGAAAGCAGAACACGCGGCAATCACATCTTTAGGTCTTTAGGCCACCTAAAAAAACAGGAATTGTCCTTCAAGCTGTGAGTGGATGAATCGCTTACGACTGTTTGTAGTGGAGATAAGCCTGAGAGGTAAAGGGAATTTATGCGTTTTTAGAAGACCACGTAGTCATATGTGTTACCGAGCCAAATGCGCTCCTCCCAGATTGTTTAGGGTGTCACTATAATTTTAATGCGGCTTTTAGTCACTTCTGTGTGAACTCTCCTGCTTGAAAACATCATAAGCGAGAGATTCAGCTGGGTTCCAGGTAAGTCTCCCGCAAAACCAAATTTGTTTGCAAATGAGTGCATTTCGCTAATTTCGTGCAATTTGGTTTCAAGTAGAACATAAGGTTGACGGAAACTCGGGGACTGCGCCTACCTGATGAGCCCCAAGAAGGGCGAAACCGGTCGTGGGCTGTCGAAGAATTTTCAGCAACCTTATGAGTAGTGTATTACGTCTCCTGGTTTCTGTTTTTTATAGTTAGGTTGGTGCAACAGTATCCTATTCACCACATAAATTTAGTCGAAACCACCCATCAGACCGATTCCTGTCTTGGATACGAGGACCTGGTAATTGTTATTTACTCTTTAGGGCCTCAGAACCCTCCTGCTAAAGCCACGGTTTCCAGGGTCTCAACTGATCCTGCAATTTTAACTTCATTTTCAATGATGAAATCCATCTACAGAAAGAGTCACGGTGACATCTCATTTGAACCCCATTCTGGCCGACATATTCAGGATTAAATTTGACAATCACTAGCTGAGCGCGTCTAGTGAACAACCTACAATGGAGAGTCGTTGTATTGACAACTTCCTGACAAATAACAACTCGAAAATCATTCCGAATTACCCGTTTATCAGTTCCGATTCAGTTCTCACTAATAATAGGTGTATTCTTGAATTCGCACGTGATTTGCGCCTATTTTCTGGTAAATTAGTGATGCATTAGCCAAGATGGTCAATCACACAGCGACCCTCGTTCGCTACCCTCAATCTTGTCATGACTTCCACAGACGTCTTCAGTCACTTGAAATAATCTGTGTTTCGCTCGGTGACTAGTAGTGGCTCATGGTTTTAACAGGATGTATCACAGGGCAGCAAGACATGATGACGCAATTTCTAGTAGCATTTGACGAAAGCAGAAAATGTCAACGCATCGCGAGATTCACAATCGTGACGTTAATACCACTGAATTGATGAGCTGGCCGTATTCAAAACCAGTACCATGCCACATGCTACGGTGACAGGTGGTGAAAAGACGCGCATCCATTTGAATACGAGATAGTGCGACCAGGCCTGGATCGGTCGTAAGTGGAGAATCTCCGTCAAGTATACATGGCATGTAAAGCACAGTGACGGGTAAATTAACGCACGTATCCGGAAAACATTGATCGATCGTCTTCGAACAGTGAAACGATATGTCGAATCATGCCACCGATTCGGAACTTGCAGAAAAATGCAAGCCAGTCGCGATTCTGACAGACGACGTTGGGTGAGGGAAAAAATACAAATCAGCCTCAGATAGGACAAAGACGATTTTGCATAATTCAGAGTGCACAGGGTGGTTTGATGTTTTGCGATCATGTATCGCTGGTGTTCACCTTTAAACTCGTGCAACTAACCTATTTGTCCTGAAAAAAGCTTGATGTCAAGAGGCGACCATTTCCCAAGACTTCATAGGCCACTGATCTATACAGGTATCTGTCGAAGATTATTCATGCATGTGGGTATCTGTTGCTACCGTGGTCACATGACTTTACCAGACATCCGTGTTAAAGTGTGTACGTGTGTATAGCGTGTTCTATGTTCCCATGAAAGTGTGCATCGACCTCACTACCTATCTTTTAAGCTATTGGTGAGCGCGAAACCTATTGGCTACCGAGATCATCTGGTGAAATAGGAATGTAAGTTCCTACACTCTGTGGTTACATAAGCAGCTTTATTTGCATTGTCCGTCGCACCTTTGTTGTCACTAGCCACACAATATTTGTCAAGTGGATTTACGCTATCAGGTTGATCGCGTATCCTATATAGAAAGATGTAAGAACGATAGCAGGAGACCTACGGCCAGTGACGACAGCGCACATCAGTGAGAGGGTAGATGTGGTAACCACAGCGCAGCAATGGCACATAACCGACATCAATCCAAAGACATTTAGTAGCGATTGTTAAATTTAGCATTTGCCGATGTGTTTAGTTTACAAACTCGTCAGTTTCTAGTCAACTTCCAAAAAGAGGGGCACGAGTCGGATTGGCATTGACGCGCTGATGATAAAGTGACGAGTCGTTATTTTTCGGATGAGTAGCTGTGCTTTATAAACAGTAAGTCAATAAAACTGCTTTGCGCTGGAAAGAACACCTCAAGATGTCTAACCCAAATTTTTCTTACATGAAAACGGTCGCAGTTCGCCCCCTAACTGAATCCAAAAGGAACCTCTCAGAATGAACCGGGATAAAAGACCGTGATACCTGTGACCTGACAGTTGTAGGCAGCTGTTCCTCCCCTGTGGTTAGTACTGAACTCGAGTTTCGCTTGTTTCAGAACTCATCAACTCACCATCAATGTCACTGGGCATACCAGGATTTGAACTCCGGACATTTGTCCCGCGAAGCAAGCATGTTACCGCTATTCCAGCAGCGCAAGCTGGACAGATCTGAATTATCACATCTGAAAAGGCGAATGTGTCCACAGTTTCGAGTCGGCTAAATAATCACATCGCCCAAAAGCAAACACGCTCACCTGTTCAGATGTGGTTATTGAGATGCGTCCAGCATGTGACCGTGGGGCAGCGGCTACACGTACGTCAGATTCCGAGGGTTCATACCCCGGCACGACCAAGGAGGTGCACTGCTGATGTCACAATTTTGTGAAAGGAGTATGGGCACATTTTATTAAGAAATCATTCGAACCTAAATAAGCGCACCCATTAGTACAGATGACTATAATATGCCAATAACTTTAGGTAAGATCCGAAGGAATGAGACAGAGTGCAGCAAATGACTGCAGCTTTTACTATTCTATCTCCACACACAAACTGTGCAATACAATGCTTGGTTTGCAATATCAAAATAAGTCAATTAAACTTGCAATGAATTACCCTGTGGAAAATACTGACGCCTGGTTGTACATTGACTACGCAAGATGGATCGTGTTTCGGAATCTTCCAAGATTGGTTTCTGGGTCACCATCCTATAAAGTGGTGAAGGCCCGATTTGAGAGTGCCCTAAACTTCCAAGGAAATTTTAAGGAACCAACCAAATGTAAACTAATCTGAGGACTAGTTGATTCAGAGGAGGATAACTGTATTAAATGAATCTCCCTTGCTGATAGCATCGCAGTAATTTCAAGATTTGGACGCCTTTTGGGGATTTTTCTCGTCAACCAAAACCAGATGGCTTTATCAGTGCAAAGGATTAACTCCCACCTCCCAGGATAGGGGTTTTTAGATTGCGTGTCTACTGTCTTACATCCGAGGCCGTTAATGGCGTTCAGAAAGCTAAGTTATCAACTAGTACTCGTTGTATTAGCCGACGACGTGAAGACTAAAAAACTCATTGAATATTTAGGCACTGTAAGTCTCCTTTTTGTAATTTCCCGTACTTCCGCAGAACATCACATTTGCGTCCTCTTAGAAGCGGCTGTCAGTTTGGCTTCTTTTCTTGTACTTCCGATCATTCCACTCCTCAAGGGCACTCACGGTGACAGAAACGTCTAGCAATAAACCCAAGTGTATTAACATCCTGTTATTCCATCATAATACAACGAACGACCGAGGGCCTCGGAACGGACTTACCGAACTTTAGGACGCAGCAGTCACCAGGGCGAGAGTCAAAACGAAATCCTATTCTGCTGTCGGGTCCATCTTCTTTACACCTTATACGGCTGACCCTAGTCATAACTGTTTGAATAAGAGAGCATGAGGACAAAAGCTGCGCATTCTGAACCTCAAAACTTTGGGAGTGGTTAGTGACAAAACCAGTCTTGCGGAGGTATGGACTGCTGACTGGACCAATCTATCTATCCGGTCTCGTTTCGTACGACTCTGCGTTCAGGTTTGAATAGTCATGGTCGCAAAAATGTTCACAGCCCACTGCTTGTGTTTTCAAGACAGTTTTGTTGCATGTGGATTCAGTCCACTGGCCCTAACATCAGTCATTAGCTGACTGAAAAGAGGGATGACCAAAAAGACCACTACGACAAGCTTCTACCTGGTTAAAAACGAGTCGTTTTTTTTAATAAACTCTTTCCAGAGACGGCCAACTTCGGTAGATACTTTCAGTGCTATCTTTAGTCAAAAGGTTACCGTACTCTGTCACGGTTTTACGATGAGATGCTTACATTGATAACGTTGTTGAACTACTGGCGGGGAGAGAGGACGCGAGTAAAACAGGTTAGCTGACAAACTGATACCATGTGATTCCACCTTGTCAACCTTATCTGTCACTCCGTATGACAAAGTAGGACAGGATGCGATATTGCAAACCCAAGCAACAGCCGGAAGCAATTAGTCACCATGTTCAACTGCATGAGTTGGTAGTGTGCAAGGTGGGATATGTAAACTGAACTAGACAAACAAAGTCACTGAAAGCCACAATTTGGTTGTCTTCAAAGCAAGCTTTTTGCGATAAACCAACTGAAAATTCTGGGCTCTGAAAAGTATGGGTCTAGCAAAATGCCTCACAAATGAGCTCCCCATTTGTCCGAGCTACAAACACTATATTATCCACAGTTGTCAACATCTTTTCCAAAGTTTGCCTACTTAGGGTTGAACTAATCTAACTTTTGTAGCGTTGCCTTTATAGCATGGGATCAGCAGGCGAATGAGCTTTAATGGAGTGCTAAGATATTGCGAAGACACCAGCTCAGTTTACACGAAGGTGGTCCAGTTTTCGCGTCCGACCGAAACAATACCCGAATGATGCATTGGGATGGGGGGTAACTGAAGCGCTCTTAGGTACAGCATTCCCCTGACAAGATAACATTAATGACGTTGCTGATAACTTTCCAAAAACTTAGGCGTAATTTATAACATCAGGAAAGTATCCGGTGGTATCTTGATTATAGTGTCAACTGAAACATGAGGTGACCTTTGTGCAACGCATTCAGTTGAGAAAGAATACCATAAACGAGATATCCATTTGGATCTTCCGTGGACACCTGTGTGAGCTGAGAACGAGTGTATTTTGCCAACTGGAGTATTCCTTCTTCGTAAGAGACAAAGAGAGATGTTCCGGTGACTCACTTGTTTTCTGTGTGACCTTACCGTACTGGAAGAATTCCCCAACTATGGAGTAGATGCTTTACACCCATAGCATAACACCACAACACAAAGACCATTATACATCAAGCGGTCAAAATTTTCATCTTTGACCGGAATCCCCTTTTATTTGTTAGTTGAAGTACGATGGACAGCGCTCCATTCACCAAAACGAATTCAAGGTAGGCCAAGTAAGTGCTCGTGATTTGATGCGGACCCTTTCGTTTGTTAAATCTGTAGAGTAACGGTATGACAATTTCACCGACGCCTCTTCCGCGAAACAGTTCGCCTTTTCTCGGTAAAGTCGAGGATTTGCGTCGTAGCAAAGCAGGAAAGCGCAAACGAAAGACTGAATGCACCCACTAACAGCAGCTGTTAGTTGTGGCGTACAAATCAGCGCAATTCGAGAAACAACATGGTGCAAATTCATGTTCTTAGCGGCAGTCAGTGAATGGAACTGTCTTTTCGAAATTGGAACAGAGGAACTCATTGGATGGCTCAGGCTGATTGAACAATTGAACAGCCTCACAAGCTGTATTATCATTTGAATTATGTATAACCTACTAACGCAAGCGAAATACCTAACCTAAAGCTGCCACCGTAACATGGTGGTCGGGCTTGGGCACTGCAATGATTCCCCACGCTACACTAGCTGGAACTTCGTCCAACAAGGTGCAACAACGCCCGGGAGGGCAAAAGGGAGCAGCAAGATCAAGAGCAGAGAGACCCTGGACTACGAGTAATCGTGCTACGAGGCAGTCTGGAGGTAAAGTCGTACTATACTGTGCGATAGGAGGGTGAAGGCAGTAAGGTGTTTCCCCCAGGCGACCAGCATGTCCATATTCATGGAAGCAGCGATGCTGTATTCCCTCGAAGAAGCTCGGGATATAAAAGCTGGACCCTATAAACGGCACTCTCCGATCGCCCAACGACTGTCTGTGACCGCCGGTGCATTATTCAATACTGGCGAAATGCTCTTGAAACCAGAGAGTCTGGTGCTGCTCAAAAGGAACCTGCTGTGTGCAACCGCATTAGGAGTGAGACAGTAATCCCTTACTCCATGCGCCCTCGGTTTCAGGCCAACACCCTACAGCCGAGCAAGTCAGACTATTCATTCGTCGGATCTGGGCAGGGTCCCCAAACGAAACCCTACTGGCCGCTGCCTTGTGGATCAGACTTTTGAGTCAAAGGCTCAATGTGGAGTACCTCAACCAAGTCCCCGTCCTCGGTTTGGGCAACCGTGAGGTATCATTTGCCCGCACAGTTCCTTGTTCATCGATGTCTCTCCAGTAGCCCTTCCAACCACACAAGCAAACATTGCTTGGTCATATGATTGTCACTTATCTGACCGATGTGCCTTATACACCCCGCTGCGTATTAGCAATAAACAAAATAACACGTTGCTAAATCCACGAGGTCCCTTCTATATAGGAGCTTTCAACGTCCGTACTCTATGTCAAATTGGCAAAAGAGCAATACTTGCCTAGATCTTGCACTCCCTTATAAATGATGTATGCTGCATCTCTGAACACACATACAAAACCCAAACGTGGTCATGCATCTCAAAGCGCCAAGGACGAAATCAGCTGTTTCACATTTCTCCCTTTGTGTGTCCGGTGATCCAGAAACGATGACTCGTGGAATAAATGGCGTGAGAGTTGCACTCAGCCCCAGAGCTGAACACGCTTTGCTGGATTGGATTCCAGTGAGCAGTCGTCTTTGCGCTGTTCGGTTACCCAGCTCAATGCCTCTCAACATAAAAAAGGTGCCTGTTTTGTAGTGTCGGCATATGTTCCAACCGACTGCAGTTCCGACGATGAGAAGGATGCTTTCTAGCCGCGGTTATCCGGGCTCACTCGTCAAGCAGAAAACACTGACACTGTGATCCTTGCGGGCTGTATGAATTTCCAAGTCGGTCGTCTGAGCTCATGGAATCACATCTGGGCGGTCTATTCGGAGTCGATGCTCGTCGCACAGACAACGGAGAGCGACTCCAGTTGTGTGCTGACCATCAGCTGTTTCTGGCCAGTACGAATTTTCAGCACAGACGTTCGCATCACGTAACCTGGCGGCCACTAAGTGCAAATCAACCGTGTACGCGACTGGATCAGCGACTGTCATCCACCCACTGATATTTACGACTTAAGAATGCCGTTCCTTCGGGGACGCGACTTGATTCCGACCACGCCATGGTGCGAGCACGCCTTACAATTCGCTTCCCTTCAGGCCGTTGCAAGTCAGTAAGAAACCTACCAGTCTACCATCTGAGAACTACCATCGCTTTTACACGGCCCGGATACTACTCGCTGCGCGCTGATGACGTTAAAAATCTTTCAGTGTTTGACCATCGATGTCTTCGGAACATTGCCCGAGTCTGGTGGGAACACCGGATCAGTACGTCGAATGGTTTTCGGAGGTAGTAACTCGCCCACGATAGATGAACCAATCACACTCCATAGGTACTTCTGGCTTGGTCACGTGCTCGATATACCAGTTGACCGACTGCTTCGAACAGCCCTTTTAGCACAACCACACAAAGGGTTGAAACGAGCCGGGGAAGCTCAAACAACGGCTTGGTAGCGAAGTATGAAAGCCATTACCAGCAACCTCAGCCGCGCTGGTCATTGTCGTCTCCCTGAATGAAGACCCCGAGACGGGACACATCGATGGTGAGAGACATTGTCAGATATGGCCCAGTGGCACGCTCAGTGGCGCATGCATCCAAGCTGTTGCATTCAGTGAGTAGCTTCCCTTCCCTATCTTTCCGGAATCATCGATGAACGAAACTGTGAGAGCAGTACGATAAGTAAGCGGTTGATGTTTCCGAAAGATAGTTTTCATACGCCTCTTAATACCTGGCTTCGTCTTGAGTGGTGTCTCCTCGTTAGAAGTACCTCCAAGGTAAAAAGATCCAGATGCTTCCGAATCGTGCTGCTTACAAAGAAAGAGTACTGTATTTGATAAACAGAATTTCGGAGCCAAAGGACGTAACCGTCGGCGTTAGCGAATCGGAAACCGGTTATCCGGTAGGTTGCGTTTAGTTGGACACATCAATGCAGTGTGTATTATGTACCATTCCAGAAAACCGATAACCAAGACAAATTGGCGAAAGGCAACAATAAAAATTTGCCATTCAGAGAAAGGTCCTGGCTTACGCATCCCCACGAACAACGCTGGATCGAGGTTGAGAAGTGTGACTTGCTGAAGTGCTCTGTGGTCATGAAAACGTTCTCTGAAGAAACGTATCAAGCAGTTAAAATAAAAATACAGAGAGAAGGGATCCTTTCAATTAAATCAAGTACCAAATAAATGGAGACCAAGAACCGGGTAGAGCATAGCAGGAAACATTTGACGAGTACGACTAACCTTCAGTAGGGCAGGTAGCTTGTGAGAAACAAGACAAAAATAATTCATCTTGGATGGCATTCTGATTCCCCTCGTTCGTCCAAGAGCCTATGAAGTCACTGAGTGGCTGAAATCCGCATCGTGCAGGTGTTCAACCATCAGATGGTTAAACTAGACATAGTCGATGCCTAAATGCCTGACATAAGAAAGTACTTAAAGTGAATGCTTGTAGCACGGACTGAATGTGACTAAACAAAGGTGAAACCACAACAAATGGCTGCGCCATTCAAATGAGTCAAGTTGGGTTCTGTCATATTATTCCAAACTTTTAATGCATCCATCTCATTTAGATTCCATTCTCTGTCCACATACCCTGCGACATATCCAGAACCCTGCGTACCCCCACCCCCGTTTACTTTGACGGAAAAACTAACAAGCATTAGCACGAATAACAACAGCCCACTCACTAGAGATAAACAGCACGTTTGCAGTGTTTCTTTATTGATAAAGGTTGTGATGTACGATTCGCATACCGTTGAATTAACTGAATGTCTTTTGTAGTTCCACATGGTCGAGTATCAACTTGAATAACCCCTTACAGTCACCTATTGATCGTTATACTTTCACTACTTGATGTCCTGGTGAAAGTCACCACCACCATCGTAAGAATATCAAAACACTAAAGTGCTGCTTCCCGCCCCCAAACAGAGTGCGGTTCCAAAACGAGCGAAATGTTTAACTTAGGGAGAGCTACGGGGCTTGGCATTTACCGCGGCTGCTCTTTGGTCAAGTAATCTTAGATCCACCGCTAGCTGCCCAGATCCAGAATGACCTTAAGCGACTTCCACTAATTGTTTACTACGACTCAACCTGCTAGTGGTCGCACACCAGGCACACTTTTCGTAACTACCGACGGATACTTCAGAGGAACTAACTAAAGGAGCACTATGCTGGGGAGAAAAAGGTAACTCAATAAAGAGCAGGACAAACGCTTTCGTCACATGGTCACCAGTCAGGTTTTGGTTACGGTACGACAGTATGGCAGCGAAGTATCAGTGTTGAACACTGACGTTATGTTGCCCTTAATGATGATTATGACGAGGCGAATTCCAACGCACCGGTGTGGCTCGGAGGAAACGGTAAACTCCGCGTTCCAACGGCATTACGTTCATGTCCGATCCACAAATGTACTGACCGCTGTCTAGCAGGTCTGCTATCTCATCACATTCAGCCAGAACTAATATGGAATCGATAGTTCATCACCCGAACAGTTACGACTTCGAATTTCATCATGAAAATGTGTCCACACAGCTGTAGTGCACTGATTTCAACAGGTGCGTAGATATAGTGACACCCACTTCTGATAAGTGGGCACAGGACATGCCCCGTCAAGCAGATAGCATAATTCAGCCGGATACCACCACCAAAATATTGACGGTACCAAGCCAAAATTTAATCAAATTTCGCACAACGGAATAGAACGGTTTCCAAAGTTCAAGAATAGCGGTGAGTCGATCATCGGTTGAGCAGAACGAACCTTGTCCAGTCGATAGTTAGACATTGACAAACTTCAACACCCGGTGAAAACGGATAAGTTTTTTTCGTTTACATTAGTACAACAACGTGGTTTAACGCGTTAACTAAAGCGAATCCCAAAAGTGAGGGCTTATGAACCCACGAAGCGAAAAATAACTGATGCAGATGAAGCTGTTGGGAGAACCACAAAGAAGGAAGCACGTCCAGAGTCCTCTGGACTCAGACGCAGTCCGACTACGCGTGCACCAACGGAGCCAAAGTTTTACACACATGCTGGAACCGTTGCCAGGTCACATTCAAAACACGCTACTTAACGGTTGGCAAGGAAACCTGAAAAACACCCTTCATTTCCTTCTACGTCAAACTCTGTCCACCTCTAGTTTTCCGCCACTTCGAACCGGTCATGGGAAACGACGCTCTCGTCGGCAGACGAAAACTTGGTATGCGTAACACATGGCCCAGGCAACTTAGCTTGCAGCGTTGGATGCATTCCTGGGGTGGAGTACCTTCTAAAGATAAAAAAGATAATCCTTTGGCTGTAACACCCTTTCGGTGCCTAGCTGCCATGCCACCCAAAGGAAGCACGAGGGCTGCGATACTGCCAGGTTGCCCAAGCCTAGACAGGTAAAGTTGAGAGGCAGAGGTCGGGTTCGAACCACGGACCTTCTACTTCACCAGAGACTCGTGTCCATATCCCCTCACTGTGAATTCGCCGATTTCATCGGACTCCAGCGACAGTTTTGGGTCAAGGTGATGGCGACCTGGATACTGGCAGACATGGCTGCTTCATCACCAAACACTTGGTATATACTCATTGTAATCCTGCTTTATCACTTCCTACGAACCCTCCCAAACCAATAAAAGATTTGCCAATGTGCCAGTGCGCTCGAAGGAGACTCGAAAGTGCCATGGTAGATTCCTAAGTTTCATCCGAATTACCAGCGTCTAACGCACGTTGCTTGATACAGATAGATCAACTGGCTGATCTGGGGCAAGCACTAGAATAGCTGAATACCGGCTTATCCTGCTACACGAGGCTCCAAGTAAGTATGCTCAGCCCTCCGAAAGTTGACTTCATGAGTCCACGAACCGTGATTTTTCGGACATAACTGCAGCGCAAGCTCTGAATTACGTTAGGTTTATCGGATGCATCCCTTCTGCCACTTATCCCTTGTTAATGACAGGCTTTGTGCCGTACAACTGAAAGGTGGATTCAAAGCCTCAGAAAATGGGGAGAAACCGTACTCTATTTTCAGTTGATATCCCGTGGATATTCACGCAAAAACACTGGCGATCGAATATTGCAAATAAATACAGACAAACATCTATTCCTATCCAGCACCGAATTTGACCGATGCATCAAGAAGCGCCCATCGTCGCCTGACCAAATATGATCATTAATCGGTTATACTGCAAATGCGGGTCGTTGGCGAGGTTGTGTTGAGTACGAACAAGCTCGTGTGCCCTCGAAAGTCGAAATGAATTCTAATCGACAGCATAAAAACAACAACCCACAGACGAATGCTATGCAAGTCCGACATCACTAAAGTATTTGGCTATAAAGACCGCAAACACGTTGTACAGTGGTTATAGCTACCACAGTTTCGTCCGCCGATGTTTTCGGAAGGTGGTTTTGATGGCCACACATTGGAGGCGGTGGCTGATATAATTTATGTGTAAATAGAGAGAAATCAGTGGAATTTGCATTTGGAAGATAGGGAGGGGAAGCTACTCACTGAATGCAACAGCTTGGATGCATGCGCCACTGAGCGTGCCACTGGGCCATATCTGACAATGTCTCTCACCATCGATGTGTCCCGTCTCGGGGTCTTCATTCAGGGAGACGACAATGACCAGCGCGGCTGAGGTTGCTGGTAATGGCTTTCATATTTCGCTGCCAAGCCGTTGGTTGAGCTTCCCTGGCTCATTTCAACCCTTTGTGTGGTTGTGCGAAAAGGGCTGTTCGAAGCAGTCGGTCAACTGGTATATCGAGCACGTGACCAAGCCAGAAGTACCTATGGAGTGTGATTGGTTCATCTATCGTGGGCGAGTTACTACCTCCGAAAACCATTCGACGTACTGATCCGGTGTTCCCACCAGACTCGGGCAATGTTCCGAAGACATCGATGGTCAAACACTGAAAGATTTTTAACGTCATCAGCGCGCAGCGAGTAGTATCCGGGCCGTGTAAAAGCGATGGTAGTTCTCAGATGGTAGACTGGTAGGTTTCTTACTGACTTGCAACGGCCTGAAGGGAAGCGAATTGTAAGGCGTGCTCGCACCATGGCGTGGTCGGAATCAAGTCGCGTCCCCGAAGGAACGGCATTCTTAAGTCGTAAATATCAGTGGGTGGATGACAGTCGCTGATCCAGTCGCGTACACGGTTGATTTGCACTTAGTGGCCGCCAGGTTACGTGATGCGAACGTCTGTGCTGAAAATTCGTACTGGCCAGAAACAGCTGATGGTCAGCACACAACTGGAGTCGCTCTCCGTTGTCTGTGCGACGAGCATCGACTCCGAATAGACCGCCCAGATGTGATTCCATGAGCTCAGACGACCGACTTGGAAATTCATACAGCCCGCAAGGATCACAGTGTCAGTGTTTTCTGCTTGACGAGTGAGCCCGGATAACCGCGGCTAGAAAGCATCCTTCTCATCGTCGGAACTGCAGTCGGTTGGAACATATGCCGACACTACAAAACAGGCACCTTTTTTATGTTGAGAGGCATTGAGCTGGGTAACCGAACAGCGCAAAGACGACTGCTCACTGGAATCCAATCCAGCAAAGCGTGTTCAGCTCTGGGGCTGAGTGCAACTCTCACGCCATTTATTCCACGAGTCATCGTTTCTGGATCACCGGACACACAAAGGGAGAAATGTGAAACAGCTGATTTCGTCCTTGGCGCTTTGAGATGCATGACCACGTTTGGGTTTTGTATGTGTGTTCAGAGATGCAGCATACATCATTTATAAGGGAGTGCAAGATCTAGGCAAGTATTGCTCTTTTGCCAATTTGACATAGAGTACGGACGTTGAAAGCTCCTATATAGAAGGGACCTCGTGGATTTAGCAACGTATTATTTTGTTTATTGCTAATACGCAGCGGGGTGTATAAGGCACATCGGTCAGATAAGTGACAATCATATGACCAAGCAATGTTTGCTTGTGTGGTTGGAAGGGCTACTGGAGAGACATCGATGAACAAGGAACTGTGCGGGCAAATGATACCTCACGGTTGCCCAAACCGAGGACGGGGACTTGGTTGAGGTACTCCACATTGAGCCTTTGACTCAAAAGTCTGATCCACAAGGCAGCGGCCAGTAGGGTTTCGTTTGGGGACCCTGCCCAGATCCGACGAATGAATAGTCTGACTTGCTCGGCTGTAGGGTGTTGGCCTGAAACCGAGGGCGCATGGAGTAAGGGATTACTGTCTCACTCCTAATGCGGTTGCACACAGCAGGTTCCTTTTGAGCAGCACCAGACTCTCTGGTTTCAAGAGCATTTCGCCAGTATTGAATAATGCACCGGCGGTCACAGACAGTCGTTGGGCGATCGGAGAGTGCCGTTTATAGGGTCCAGCTTTTATATCCCGAGCTTCTTCGAGGGAATACAGCATCGCTGCTTCCATGAATATGGACATGCTGGTCGCCTGGGGGAAACACCTTACTGCCTTCACCCTCCTATCGCACAGTATAGTACGACTTTACCTCCAGACTGCCTCGTATCACGAGTACAGGGCGTAGGAATTGAAAATTCAACTAGCGGCTCCTAATATTACGTGGATTAGTCGGTTGGTAGTTCATTCGCTAAGCTCGGCAAACAGACCAACAGCCGTCTGATCTACAACCATGTAATGCATACGAGCTACCAATGTTCCGATATACCTCCCACGTGGACTAGTGAATTACCACGTCACTCAGCTGTCTTACAAACTGGGTGCGCTTGAGCGAAAAACTCCGGGGGCCAAACGCCTGTTCTCGATGTAGTAACCGGAAAGGATCACGCCAGTGACAAATGACACCTTATACTGATGTGTTTATGAATCCTACAACTCGCAAAGATGCCCATAAGGACAGTCAAACCAAACTTGGTCTAAATGTACAGGAGTGAGTTTGCTGCCAACTCCATCTTTAATTTCTGAGGTAAGTAGAGAAAGGACGGGACGGCTTTCTATTTTACAAGATACCTTTCAAGCTGACTCCCTTCGAAGTCCGTACAGCCAGGTAGACTGAGAAACAAGCTGTGCCAGGCTAGTACTTTGGAGGCTGTTGATATTGACGGCCGTTGTCTTTCTGAAACGCTGTTGTACGTCTGTATCTCAAAGCTCCATCTGAAGTCACTATCAGCCTCTTCGAATGCTAGCTTTCACTTACGCTAAAATGGAGATTGAACAGCATCAGGTTTGGACATTGCAAGACAGGAATAGTCTGGAGTCAGAGACCAAACCAGTCCTAATTCCCGAAGTCGGGAGTTTCTGCTGAGGCAACCAGAAATAGGAAAAGCAAACGCCTCTAATTCTTTAGCTCTGCACATGAACCAACGATAAATGGTGGATTTGTCAGTCACCTGTAAGAGTGAAATAGGTCTCACAGTCCTATCTAGTCTTTAGCTCCACAAGAAGCAAAGTTCAGAGGACCATAAGCTCCTTATACGCGGCATGGCTGTGAACCTCTTGAACCCACGCTCCGACCACTGACCCGTTTTAAATAGCCTGAGCTTTCGGCACTATAAGTGATATATTGCAACACGGCACCAACCCGTGTTGTAGGTATTGGTACCTCGCATGTTTGTGGTAGTCTAACCCTAGGTCCCCCTCCCTGCCCCATTTCTATCTTATTTCCATTATTATTGCTGAAACAAATAGACATGGTTGCACGGCAGTGAAATGCCACTGTTCTAATCTGGTGTTACTGTCAGTGATGATGATGGTGATGACACCAACCATCGACAGCTCAAAGTTGGACACCAATCAACCACACCATCATAAGCTATCCATGAAAAGATCAACGAAAATGCCGACTCGGACGGACCAATGTGAAAGGGTTAAAACTGCAAAGAATTCCGGCCACTTTTCATACCGAATTTGCCATTAAACAGGCACAGCCTACGTCTTACATCGTTGGGGACCAGCAGATGATCAGATGTGCCACAGTATGCGTTGGCTATGGGAAGTACGGGAAACCTAAATGGAATAACAAACCATGAATATTGGCTGGGATCAACAAAGTTCTTCCACAAACAATATAGACCGACCATATCCATGGTCGAAATGTCGGACGCCGCATGTCCAGGGATTGAGGAACGACGGAGGAAGTTGCTGAACATCGCAAACGAAGGAAACGGAACATGCACGGACGAATGCAGACAGTCATTGGCTATCTTCTCTGATCAAACTGGCCAGCAGGACCATATGTGAAACTGATTAGTCATCAAAAGAGAAGATACACCGACACTCCGATAACTGGATGAATCGACTCCGAACTGTTTGAGGTCCTCATCAATATTGTATGTGCGGACGAAGTCCTCCCCCCCCCCCCCAAAAAAAAAACAATCCGTCCAGCACGCATTAGACACTCGAAATAATCGAATGTAAGAAATAACACGGCAGCCAACAAACCCCATTGTTCGAGGCTGGAAACATTCTGTTGCACCGACTAAACAATGCTTACGGTGAAATCTTGGCGCGAGACAGTACCGGCCGGCTGGCTTGGATCAGGAATTGTGCCGATTTACTTCCAAGAGGATTTCGAACAGGTAGTTCGAACCAGTAGGAAAAAATTAATTAATTAGTTAAATTAATTACATCACAAACGAGAGATTCAGCTGGGTTCCAGGTGAGTCTCTCGAAAAACCAAATTTGTTTGCAAATGAGTGTATTTCGCTAATTTCGTGCAATTTGGTTTCAAGTAGAACACAAGATTGACGGGAACTCGGGGACTGCGCCTACCTGATGAGCCCCAAGAAGGGCGAAACCGGTCGTGGGCTGTCGAAGAATTTTCAGCAACCTTATGAGTAGTGTATTACGACTATACATGTATCGCGATATCTCGAATATCGTAGCAACTGAAACATGAGGCGGCCTGGTGCAGCACATTCAGTTGCCTGGAAACATCACAAACGTGAGATTCAGCTGGGTTCCAGGTGAGTCTCTCAAAAAAACAAATTTGTTTGCAAATGAGCAGTGTATTTCGCTACTGTTCGTTGACTCTAAGTAACGCGTGAGCAGCAAGCTGGGTTCCGTGATAGACGAAGATACGTTGACAAATTTTTCACATTGAAGTAACACCTGGGAAATCAGTCAACCTACCAGAGTTCAAATACTGCTAGTTCTGGACAACCGAGAGGCATACGACTTGCGCAGAACCTCCACGTTAAGTTAAATGGAATACCGGGGGAAAATCAGCGGAACTCGCGAACACGACCGAGCATTTTACAAAGGAACATCGGGTCCAGCAAAGCTGTACCAGGAACTATAACATTCGTCCGCCAGGACTGCTCTAACACTTCCCGTCCGATTTTGCTGCCGGAGATGCCCTCGGAGTGGCTTAGGGGGTGTGAAAATGCTACCTAGGGGTAGGTTACGATTCTGCTGACGATATCATTGTGACACTATGCATGCCACATGCAACCGGTTGATCACGGAAGTAAGCTGCCACGGAATATTGCTCTCATCAGAAAAATGCAGTGCAGTTCGGAAACAGTCAGAACATCCAATCATCATCAGCCGTAAGAACCGCGTATTTGTTGTACAGTGGTTATAGCTGCCACAGTTTCGTTCACCGATGATTTGGGGAAATGGGGCAGGTAGCTGCGCATTAGAGGGGGTAGCTGATATAATTGATGCATAAATACAGGGTTGTCAGCGGACATTTAATTGGGAAGATTAGGAGGAGAGCTATGCGTTGAACCCAACAGATTAGATGCGCGATAGCCACTTAGGAGAGCGACTGGACCATGTCTGATAATGGCTCTAACCATTGATGTGTCCCGTCTCGGGGTCCCCATCCAGGGAGACGACAATGACAAGCGCAGCTGAGTTTGCTGGCTTTCATACCTCGCTGCCAAGTCATTGACTGCCCCTGGCTTGTTTCCACCCTTCACGTGGTTCTACAAAAATAACCCTTCGAGAAAGTCGGCTGACTGGCATACGGAGCACGTGGCCAAGCCAGCGCAACCTATGCAGTTTAATCAGTTCATCTATCGTGGGTGAGTTATTTCTCCCGAATATCATTCGACGTACTTCATTAGTACTGATCCGGTGTTCTCACCAGACTCGGGCAATTTGCCGAATACATCGAAGGTCAAACACTGAAAGTCTTTGGACACCCTCGGCACGCAGTGACCAGGTTTCTGATCCCTATAGTAATATGGAGCCCACAGCAGCATTGTAATCTCGACCCTTGACGGATAAGCTGATGTCATGACTACGCCACAGGTGATACAGGTTCACGAATGCTGCTCTGGCCTTCCCAATCTGGGTGGAAATATCACCTTTCGGGGGACCACCGGGACTGATACAGCTGCCAAGGTAGAAGAACTTGTCCACTACCTCAGCCGGCTCATTCGCAAGCATGAGGTTAGCGTTCGAGCCCACCTAGTCTTGCAGTAACACTTTACACATTGCGAGTGTGAAGCGTATGCCAAACAGTGAGGCAGAATTACTTAGATTATTTAATATTGTTTGCATTACCACGGTGTCAGATCCAAGAACTATTTCGTCTGCGTACTCGATTTCTGTGAGCGGACGCCCCGGGAGCACTTTGACCCCACAGGCATTAGAGGCTGATAGTGAGTCTTCTAGAATCGTATCAGTGACGAAGTTTAAGAGGAAAGGTGATAGAGGACAGCCATCCCTGATGCCACTCCATATGGTGAACTCAAGCGAGAGCTTCCAGTAAACTTTCACGTCTGCGAGAGTTGGGTCAAGAATTTATGCGGGACACCTTTGCTCCATAAACACTGCCATAGTGCCTGAGGGCAGCTTTCAAGTCAAGAAAGTGGTCTTGTGGTCGAATCGGACAGAACGCCGCTGGCATAGCTCCTTTCACATTTTGCCATTCTTCATCCACGTGATCACTACCAGTACAGTATTAGTTTAGTGGGGAGAGTTGTTCAGCTAGCTCAGATCGATACTGTTGAGCTATGGTAGTTCTTCGAAGATGAAGGATTGGTATGTTTCTTGCTGACTTGCGGGGGCCTAAAGGTAAACAAACCGTCAGGCGTGCATGCACCGTGGCGTGATCGAAATCAAGTTGTGCCCCAGAAGGAACGGCGGTCTTGAATTGCGGCCATCCACTGGTGCCTGATGGTCACTGTCATTATTTTTGTGTGCTTATTATTATACTTACCCTATATACTCGTATTGAACCTTGGTATGTACATTTCAGCTCATCCACCCTCGTTCTTAAACAAGTAAAATGTTGTTTACCCTCGATAACACGGACTCTGTTCTATCTCGTTCTCAGACACATTCTAAACGTCTCAGTCACGTGATCCAACTGGGTCCATGGTAGATTTGCAGTTTGTGGCCGCCAAGTTACGCGATGCGAAAGTTTATGCTGAAAATACGTACTGGCCAGAAACAGTTGATGATCAGCACACAACCAGAGTTCCTCTCTGTTGTCTGCGCGACGAGCATCGACTCCGAATCAATCGCCAAAAATAAAAGATAAACGTTTGGCTGTAGCACCCTTTCGGTGCCTAGCTGCCATGCCACCCGAAGGAAACACGAGGGTTGGGATACTGCCAGGTTGCCCAAGCCTAGACAGGAGAAGTCGAGATGCAGAGGTCGGGTTTTAACGACGGACCTTCCGGTCAGTAAATTCGCGCTCTAACCACTGAGCCACCTCGCCTCAAATGATTCCAAGGAGCTCAGACGACCCACTTGGGCATTTATATCGCTCACAAGGACCAAAATACCAGTGCTTCTTGCTTGACGAATGAGCCTGGATAACTCTCGATAGAAAGTATCATTCTCGGCATCAGAACTGCAGTCCGTTGGAACATACGCCAACACTACAAACACACACACCGCCTTTATGTCGAGGCATTGAGCTTGATTGAGCTGGATAACCGTAGGGTGCAAAGACTACTGTTCACTGGGATCCAATCCAACAAAGCGCGCTCAGCTCTGCGGATAAGTGCAACTCTCATGCCATACACTCATTGCTTCAGGGTTGGCCAAACCCTGAAGCGCAGTGTCACTCCAAATGAAGCTGCACAAATCAGGTGCTTTTGGAGCAGTACCGAACTCTTTGGGACCCCGGGATTCAAATCACCAGTGGTTAATAACTTTGAGAGAAATGACCCAATCGCGCAGTCAGTGGCGCTCTTGCATAAAAGCTATCGCCTTCAATGCGTAGCTACCCAAGCTCTGAACAAACTGCACACGTCTTCGCCTCCAAAGCTGGTTGTACGTTCCACATACCCGTTTTCCGGTGATCGAAACTTTAGCAGCTGGAACCAATGTGCCTACGGTACACGGTTTATAGCTGATAAATTGAATTGAATTTGACCGGACTCTGGTTTTAAAAGTATTTCGACCGCATTGAATAATGCACTCGACCTAAAGCTGTCACCTTGTCGTGGTAGTCGGGCTTCTGTGCTGCAATGACCCTGCGGGCTATACTGGCTTTAACTCAGTTCCTAAAGCTTCAACCATGCCGGGAAGGTCAACGGGGAGCAGCCCGACGAAGAACAGCGAGTCACCGTACTGGGAGTAATCGTATCACGAGGCGATCTGGAGGTAAAGCCGTAATGTCCTCTACGACAGGAGTGTGAAGGCAGTGAGGCGTTTCCCCCAGGCGACCAGCATGTCCATATTTATGGAAGCAGCGGTGCTGCCTTCCCCCGATGAAGGACGGGTTAGAAAAGGTCAGCCCCAAAAACTGCACACTCCGACCATCCAACGGTTGACCGTGACCGCCGGCGCATTATTCAATACGGTCGAAATACTTTTAAAACCAGAGTCTGGTGCTGCTCAAAAGGCACCTGCTGTGCAAAGCTACACTGGGAGTGAGACAGTAATGCCTTACTCCCTGCGCCCTCGGGCCGGGCCGGCCCCCTGCAGCCGAATGCGTCAGACTATTGAGTCGCCCGCTCCGAGAAGGGTCCCTCAAGAAAACCCTAACAACCGATGTCTCGCGGTTCAGACTCTTGAGCCAGAGGCTAGGGGCAGGGTCCCGGAACAAAACCCTACATCCTCCCACTGCCTTGTGGGTCAGACTTTTGAGTCAAAGGCTCAAGGTGGGGTACCTCAACTAAACCCCCTTCTTCGGCCTGGGCAAACGGGAAGTATCATTTGCCCTTGCAGCTCTTCGTTCACCGGCCTTCTCCCACACTCCCTCCCCACCCATCGTACAATGCAGTGCAATCAACCCATTTGCCAATTCCGTGTCTAAACCTTCGCCCAGAAAAATAAACCAAAATAATAACCTCAAAAGATCTGACCCAAGATGCAGCCTTTAATGTCCGTAAAGAAAAAATAACCGTTCAGCCGTAACACCCTTTTGGTGCCTAGCTGCCATGCCACCCGAAGGAAGCACGAGGGCTGGGATACTGCCAGGTTGCCCAAGCCTAGACAGGGGAAGTCGAGAGGCAGAGGTCGGGTTAATGTCCGTACTCTATGTCAAATTGGATAACAGGCATCCCTTCCTGAAACCTTGCTTTCCCTCTCTATCGACGTACGTTGTGTCTCCGAAACACGCATACAAGACCCCACTTCGGTCGTGCTCCTCAAGCCGATTAGGACGAGCTCAAGTATTCCACATTTCACTCTTCGGGTATCTGGTGATCCTGACGCAATGGCTCCTGGTATGGGAGTTGCATTCAGCCCCAAGGCTGAAAGCGCCTACTGGACTGGATCCCAGTAAACAGTCGCCTTTGCGCTGTGCGGTTGTCTGGCTCAACTGAGATTAACGCCGGTCGATGCGATAAACGGTGTTTGTTCGTCGCATCAGCATACGCCCCAGCAGACCGCAGTTCCGAGACTTAGAAGGACGAGTTTTATCAAGATCTGTCACGAATGCTTCGATCGGCAAGAAGAACGGATATAGAAATCCTGGCGGGTGATATGAATGCCCAATTTGGACGACTAAGTCCGGAAGAAGCACAGTTAAGTGGTAGATTTGGAATCGATGCCAACCGTACGGATAATGGGGAGCGGCTTCTTCAGTTGTGTACAGATCATCATCTGTCCCTAGCCAGTACGGACTTCCAACACAAACGCTCACATCGAGTTACTTGGAGGCCACCTACCACAAGACAGTCGTGGACTCAATTAGACCATGTGGCTATCAGTTACCGATGGAGAGCCTCAGTTAAGGACTGTCGTTTCTTCTGGGGTACGCAACTTGACTCTGATCACACCATCGTGCGGGCCCGGTTAGCACTTCGCTTTCCGCCAGCATTACGCATGTCAAGGGAGAGCAGCTTCGTTCATCATCTTCGACAAGTTTCAGTAGCTGGAGTATCGAGCTGGCTAGAAAGCTACTGGAAACGCACAGTCATGCGGATGACGAAGATTGCTTGGAGGTTGAATGGAGGCGAGTTAAAGAAGCAATGCTCTCAGCTTCCAGAACTGTTTGTCCAGGCCACCTGGCTCGACTACATGAACACTGGATATCGAGGAGATCAGCAGATCTTATTGCTGCCAGAGAGACCATATCAGCAACTAGCGACTGTGATGGCGCAAGGAGATCCCTCAAACACCGGATAATCAGGAGCTTCAAGAATGACAGAGAACGCTGGTGGATTTCGAAGGCCCAGGAGATGGAGGAGGCTTTCGCTGCAGGCAACAGCCGCGCCCTGTTTCAACTGATTCAATCAACCAATCAAAAGAAGGCAGGTGTAAGTAAAACGATATGCGAAAAAGACGGAACAGCAATTCCATCCCTCAATCGCCGTTTTGAGCGGTGGGCTGGGCACTTCGGAGAACAGTTCAGATGGTCTAATTCAACACAACCGCTGGAAGAACCCAACGGGCCCGAATGGAACATTGAGACCAACCGGTCATCAGCAATCGAAATCCACCGTGAGATATCAATCCTGAAGCGCGAAAAGGCACCTGACCCGGATGGTCTGAACCCCGCGCTTTCCAAAGAAGGTGGCGAGGTCCTGATGAACAGTCTGATGACCATAGTGCAGAAGATTTGCAACGAAAACAGAATACCAGCCGAATGGAGCTCCTCGACCGTCATCCCAGTCTTCAAAAAGGGCGCAAGAACGTCATGTGAAAACCATCGGGGTATCAGCCTGGTATCCGTCGCATCTAAGATGCTCTATGGCATTATTTTGCACAGGTTGGTGGATTATCGGGAGAGGAAGATTCTTGAGAATCAAGCTGAGTTTGCCCTGGTCGAGGATGCATAGACCATATCTTTACCTTGAGACAAATTCTTGAACAGCGCCACTCCTTCAGACGTCCCACGTTGGTCACTTTTCTTTATCTGAAAGCTCCTTTCGATTCTATCAATCGTCAGGAACTTTGACGGTGTCTGGCGATCAAAGGTGTCCCTTCCAAATTTATATATCTTATGGGGGCACTGCGATCTCCTGTGGGCATCTACAAGTATATGGGAAGCTTTCGCCTGAGTTCGCCACGTCCAGTGGTGTAAGACAAGGCTGCCCTCTTTCACCTTTCCTCTTCAACTTTTTCATTGAAATGCTGCTTGAAATTTCTCTGCCTGCCTCTAAAACCTCGGGAGTTGGAATGCTCCGGGGACGTTCCCTCATAGACATTGAGTATGCGGACGACATTGCTCTCCTTGGTTCAGATCCTTCCCAAATGCAGACGATTTTAAGTAACCTAAATAACTCAGCCGCACGGTTTGGCATGCGCTTCACACCTGCAAAGTGTAAAGTGCTACTAGAAAACTGGGTGGGATCAAACCCAAAGGTCATGTTTGCAGGCGAGCCAATCGACGCGGTAGATGAATTTATTTACCTGGACAGCTGTGTAAGTTCCGGTGGATCGGCCGGATATTATAGTATTTCTCGAATCGGAAAGGCTTTTGCCAACCTCCGACACCTATGGCGCTGACGTGACGTCAGTTTGTCACGGGCAGGGTTTACACTGCGGTAGTGCGATCCATACTCCTTTATGGATCAGAAACGTGGCCTCTACGCGCAGAGAACATACGGAAGATGTCAGTGTTTGACCATCGGTGTCTCCGGAGCATTGGTCAGGTCTGGTGGGAACATCGCATTAGCAATGCTTTGGTACGCGAAATGGTCTTTGGAATAAAGAACTCTCCTGCGACAGATGAATTACTCACGCTTCATAGGTTACGCTGGTGAACAGTGTATGACCTGACAACAAAGTACGAAAACAGTGACTAGTAAACTTAGTCTGGTCGGCAAATGCCACCTCCCTGGATGGGGACCCCGAGACTCCACTCACCAATGGTTAATCACATTGGCAGAAATGATCCAATCGCGCTCATGCATCAAAGCCATCGCCTTCAATGCGTAGCTACGCAGTCCCTGAACTAACCAGATGTGCCATCGCTTCTAAGGCTTGGCTGTATGTCCCACACCCTCCCGTTTTCCGGTGATCGAAACTGTAGCAGCTGGAACCAATGTGCCTATGGTACACGGTTCATAGCTGATAAATTGAATTGAATGCACCGGCGATCACAGAGTCGTTGAACGATTGGAGAGTGCCGTTTTTATGGTCCACCTTTTCTATCCCGAGCTTCTTCGGGGGAAGACAGCATCGCTGCTTCCGCCAGACCGCCTCGTAGCACGATTACTCGCAGTACGGGGTCTCGCTGCTCTTGGTCTGACTGCCACCCTTTGGCCTCCCTGGCATGGTTGCGCCCTGTGGAACGAAGTTCCAGCCAGTGCAGCCTGCGAGAACATTGCAGCACTCAAGCTTGACCACCACAGCTTTAGGTCGGGAGAACTTCCAACCGTGCCACTCATTATAGGGAGCTCTCTTGAGGTTGACAATAACCTTACGTACCCGAGAAGTCGAATATCTGCAGACAGCTGTAGAAATCACCAAACGAACCGTAGAGACCATAATCGTGTTAAAATCTTTCACACATGTCGTTGGAGAAATAAACTTTCTCCCGGAAGGACGCTCACAGCGCACCTGTCCGGTCGGTATTCCCCAACGGCTTTGAAAACTAGCCTTACGGGATTGAAGAGACTGGATAACTTAGTTGTTTGGGAAGTATCTCTCGCGCCGGAAGGAACTGCGCAGTACTCAAATGAAGATACGGTAGCTTGTTTGCTGTGGCTTGAAAGGTGAGTGATTCTGCCAACTGGGCCATGGACTTGGGATGGCGCTGACTTCCATGAATTGTCTTCCTCGAATGTCCCGACCAAAATTGGAAATGGTGGCGAAGGGATCAACGTGGAGCCTAGCGACGGAGTACGAGGGCGCCAAAGGCTAGATTGTCTCCGGAACAGGCTTCTCAGCAAGGCTCAAAAGACAATGACTATGGCCCGAAACTCCGGTAGGTATGGCCTCCAACAAACGATAACCGGCACATTTGTTCAAACACCTCGAGCAAATCAATCCCGAGTTACTGTTCGGCTTATACGCCAGTTCGCAACAAAATACTTTTTGTTTCTCTTTATCACGACATTATCATCATCAAAGACAACAACAACAGTGTTGGCACTGATGCTTCCCTGCCGTACGACCACAAAGTTTGCCTAACTGAATTTAAAGCCACAGATTCAGAAGAAAATGGCTGAGGGAGGGGACATGGTGCTGACCTATATCAAGTACTCTGAGGTGCGTACACCTCCAAACGCCCAATCATATAAGCTGAAGTACACTAGAAGCCCGATTTCCACTGAAACCGATATGCCGCCATTTCTTGCAATATCTTCAGCAAAAAACGCAAAAGGGGTCACGGGAAGCCCATTCTGGAAGCCGAACCGTACCAACAACATTCAAACTCTTTCATGCCATTCTGCCAAGTCATACGTTGTCCACCTCGCGGTTTCCGCCATTCTGAGGGAGGCACGGAGAACACTCGTGTCGGTAGACGACGTTTTAGCATTCGTAGCACATGGTCGAACCACCGTAGTTAATAGAGCTGAGTGTTTTCCACGATTGAAGCACCCGGTGTACAAGCAAACACCAGTTTTCTAATAACCTTGTTACAAAATCGTTGAGACCATCCAACACTAGAGACGCTTCTGAGGCATCGGTGATGAAAAACCTGAAGACGCCTCACATCATCTGTCTGCAGAGGCCATGTCTAGCAACCATACAACAATACAGCCCTTACTGTAGCACGGTACGCGCGACCCTTGAGACAAAGTGATGTCTTTTTGACGCCACAAGTGACGCAAATTAGCAGACGTGATTCGGGCCTTTGGGATTCGTGCGCTGACTCTACCAGACTTCAGCGCTTTCGTCAGAGCTAATAAAACTACCAGGGTATGTAAATTTCTCCACAATCTCCAGTGATTCTCATTGAATTGTAAAGGGTATGTTCAGGGACTGCACGTTGAAGCATGAATTCGCACTTTGAAGGTGTTAGGCGCGTGCTGAAAGATGGTATGATGGTGGTCAATTTCTTCAACAAAACGTGTGCTGCGTTCTCGTCTTCAAAGATGAGGGCGATATCGTCTGCATACTCCACACCAACAAGGTTCTCACCAGAAACAACTTGAACACCGGGGTTTTCAAGATCTTCCAGCGTTTGCCTCACCATTTCAGCAATGACGAAATCGAACAGGAATGGAGATAGTGGACACCTCCGACGGACACCACTTTTTGTACGAAGGCTCTTGGAGAGCTCACAATACACTGGCAAGCCCAGGAGTATATAAGGACCGGATTATGATCACAAACTTCTGGGGCTTTTCATCATGTAACACCAAGTCGCTTTCTAAGCTGGGATCACCGTGGTTTTCGACAAAACTCTCCCACTGTGTGGAACTGAATAAATTTTCATCAACGGGGGGAAGGGGGGGAAATCAAATCAGAAGTCGACCCGAGTATACGATAGTAGCACTTTGAACAAACCAAATCAAAAGCAGGAAGTGGACGCGACAAAATTGTATGGCTACCCCAACGTGGCATCTTGCCTATACAGTTCTTTATTTCCCAGGCTTTTCGCCTCAGAACCTCCTAAGGTACTCGAATTTCTTTTTGATGTGGATAGCCTTCTGAGTGACACTTTTCCGGTCATGTTTTAGAGCAGCCATCAAAATAATTTCTTGGTCGCCATCGTTGGCACCATCATACAACTACTGGTATACTCTTGAGGACCCTGTCGACTGGAAGACTACGCGATTACAAGAGCAACACTGCACACAAGCTCAAGAAATCGACAAGATCCATTTCACTACCTGAGGTGTCGAATTTCACATTGGAAACGGTTAAGTAGACAACAAACCAGTCTGAGTAGGTCCTTTATATTGCTGACAAGAATACCATTGAAATTGATTAGATACAATTATGCAACGCAATGAATAACAGGTTAGTGGCGGAGAAAATACCGAAGTCATGTAATCACGCCAGATACATGATAGCCCTAGCCTTTGGACTGAATCACAAAACCGAAATTGCAGATCGGGGGTCCACTAGTGTAGACAACACCCAACAAGACCGGAGGTGACAAATAAAATGGAATGTTTGGACAGGGTGGAAAACAAGCCGGGAGCCCGCTAAAGGGCAAGTGGATAACTAGAGCTTCGAAACGTTTCACGGACGACACAGATCAATATCTGGGTAAGGTCAGGAGGAACGGCAGTGGGCACGACAGGTGGCAATAACGTATGGACAAAAGAAGGAAGCGTTACTTTGTGGAAAACATCAGTGCGACGATCAACCCGTACAAGCCGAGGACTTCGGCGAAGATGAGAATAAGCACCATGCCCACGAATAACCGTGCCTGTTGGGCAGTACCGCGTACACCGGCATCGCCAACAATTCCAATGGCGAAACCTGCCCCAAGGCCACTGAGTCCTACACTAAGTCCAGCGCCCAATTGGTATAGAGACCTAAAAGTTGGATGATGCAACGATAACAAGAGAACGTCATTACTTGTCCATCTTTTTCATGTTCGCATCTTGCTGCACAATTAGCACAGCGACTACCAGCCCATAAATCCCAACTATACCCGCCATGACGACCGGGATGATCGATTTGATTATTAACTCCGGCCTCATCACCCCCATCGAACATATGCCTGCTCCTGCTTTAGCTGTGCCATAGGCAGCACCCAGCGCTAAAAAAGCTCGAAATTTGCAGAAAAACCACTCACCACAGAACACAACCGCTGAAACTGCCCCGATCACACCGAAAAACGGAGTATAGATAGGATCCGTCGACGCAGAGCTCATCGCGCGGGAAATCCGTAATGAAGCCTGCTCTACCGCGTCCTTGATACACTTAAAGTCTAGAGGGAGAGTCAGTTCAACTTGAATACATGAAGGCAGTGAATGAAATTCGATGTTAGTCACTTTATTTCATATGTAAGCGTGAGAAGCCTGGGTTACGTGAAGTAACCCATTTAGCAGAAAAGTAGAGCTGGCAGAGAACTTCAGGGGTATCCTTATGAATTCCATAAGTTTGGACAACAGCTGGGGTTTTAGTTGATTGTGGAGTCTTTCATATTAAACAGCATTTTTTTCGCAAGTAAGCTATACACTTAGCGCAAAAATATATAGATGGTGATGAGTTTCAAACAATGATTTTTCTCTCAGTTTGCTATTTTACTCACTTCTGTCAGTCACATTTGTTTTTCTTTCATTTTTCATTTTCCGCTCATTAGCACCCTTTTTGCGTCAATGAAGAACCTTGAGAGACTACTAGAAAATACAGCAGCTGAATAGATATCGTCCTTGGTGTGGTGCAGGGATACCGAATTTTAACGTTCACTGGAGCCCAGTTTTTCCCCAGTGGATGTATCACTTTCGTAACAATATGAGAATGAGTCAGGGAATGTTTACGCCTTCGACCAACTAAGTTGATATGACTCAAATAGAGAAAAAATTAACCACAGGCCAGTCGACTGCACCTAAGGCAGACAATTAACGGATTTTCGATGAGCATCTGATGTGTGGCCAGTAGACAGAATTGCCTGATTAATCTTGCGAATCGTTACTTCACAACACACCCCAATGAATGGGGACAAGTTTAGAAAACATTCAAATATAATGGGCATTTTGGAAGCGCTTAGGGGATTTCGACCTTGTTCCCGAGGTAAATTTTCTATTGTGCGAGAGAACTGTTTGGGCAAAGCGTGATTGTCAATTGACCACATATGCACTGATGGTGCGGTGAGAACCTTGCAGTCCGCGGGTGTTTTTTTCTCACGCACGTTTTTAACAGCAAGTAAGCTCGTCCAAACGAACACCCATATTCTTCACGTGGACAAAAGCCGCGGAACTAACGGGGAGTGGCACATTCTGAGATCAAGTATTTCCGCTCATTCCAGTTATAAACTGCACCAGTTTTTTATCACGGATAATAGGGCTCGCGGAGATTTGCCACAGAAACTTTTCCTGGAGCCTTAGAGAGGTTGTCCCGCAATCTCAGTTCACAGGAATTCCCCTCATCGAACGGATGCTTGCTCAGATGAAAAAGGTGAAAACCGCTCTACCGCCCGATTGGAGTCAGATCCAACCGGCGGTGCGAGTTGTTTACTGAACACTTCTTCCTTATATCTGAGCGAGCTCGCGTCCATAATGCTTCACCGGATCACTTCTAACGCCTCCGCTAGGTATTTCGACTTATTATCATTACTTGGGCATTTTCCGCCACACTTGTCTTTTACTTGTATTGTTCCGATTCCAAAGATCCCAAATCCAACGTCACCGCAGCAACTGTGACTGACATCCATGTTATCCGCTCTTGGTTGATGCCTTCGTAGGACTCTTGCTAATCGCTGGGGCCGTAAATTGCAAATTCCCTCACTTTCTTTTGCATTTCTGTTTCCAGGCGGTTGTTAGGAGGCTACGTTGCTGTCAGTGCCCTGCTTCGTCAATTTTCGGCGACTGCTTCTAAACTCAGCATGGCAACTGTTGACATCTCGAAAGCGGTTGATTCAGTTGCGCCCGACAAAATTGTCAGGTCTGCCGAGGCATTTGGAATACTGTCACCTCTTTTTCAATACATCGCATAGTCGTATGAAAATGGTGTATCAGTTTCCCTCAACAACTGCAACAAATTTGAGGTAGAAAGATCCACTTTCCCCAGTATTGTCCATCCAGGCAATGTACTGGGCTTTTGGATAGTCGACCGTGCAACTAGGATACCGGGTCCATGACACCTTAGAGGGTGAGTTTGCCTTCGCTGGCGACTGGGTCGTTTGTGCGGAAAGTTAGGCTCAACCTAAAGAGAAGCTTGAAGCTGCTTTGGTTGAGCTGGGGAAAGTTGGTATGACGACCAACGCCCAAAAGTCGAAAGGAATGGCTATTTTGGAGGAACGAAGACATCGGACGACCGCGGCCTCGGTCGAACCCTTTTGCTTCGCCGAGGAACTCATCAATCCTCAGAGTTTGACCGACAGTGTCACATAGTCGGGCGTCCTCTTTACTCTCAAAGGAAAGGGAGTCTGCAGCCACCGACAGCCGATGCTGAAGCTGCTCGATGAGGTGACTCGTGGCTTTAAACCATACCAAACAACGGGAATCGCAGGTAGCCTCCTAATACCGAGGCTGTCAAACTCGCTCATGCTCGGCCAAGTCCCTCGAACCATTCTCAAAAGGTTGGGCAGTTGCACGGGCAATATATTCGTGGCTAACAACGTCTACCTAAAGACGCCCTGAGCAGCGCCATCCAAGCCGGCAAACAACATGGGGATATGGTATCACAGGCCCGAGTTGGACCATCGCAGTGCAGTTGAGGGAGCGTATGGGAAAGCTTCTCTCTACCCAATTCTGAGTACTACGCAGTGTGATCAATGGTTCTGCATTTTGTAAGGTTTTTCTGGATCTCGGACTACTGATTCGATTCCAGGCTGCATGCGCAAACACCAAGCAGGAGTTGGTGGCTGCTTGGGACGATGGTTTGCACCACAGCGTTGAGGGTCGCGGTTTATGAGAGTCGGTCTCTTCGCCTCTCTTCAACCGATGGCTTGCGTTCCCAAAATGTGTTTCCTCGGATATTTATCCGCGGTATCCAGCTTCGGTGCAACTTGCTTGGGACGAGAGTCGGAGGCGCCTGGTGTGGTCATGGTGGCCAGATGAACCTCTGTCGTGAAAACAATGGTCAGAGTTTGGTGAATATTATGCGGCCCCGCTGGATCACTCATGATGCCAAATGTGCCAGTCATAAAAGGGCTACAATGGAGCTCGAGAAAGGTCTCCGTCGCATGAGCACACCGCCTCCGAGGGGTTGGCGACGCCTACGTCAAAATCTTTCATCAAGTCTGTTGTGGTTGCTGATGAGGGGCGCCAAACCATTGTGATGGCCTTAAGCATAGGCTTGGATGGGCACTGAGCAATTATGTGGAGTGAGAAGCAGATGTGTGATGCTGATGACTGTCCCCTCTCCATAATCTCAGCCTTGCGCGCAACTGATTGTGATGTTGACTTTTGGCCCACTAACCGATGGTCATTTCATATCGAGGGATCTTCTTTCCCCAATTAGCCGAGGCTTTCATTGAACTGGGGCTTCTTAAGGATACAGTAAGTGACTTGTGTATGCTTACATTTTGGGCTGTCCATGTACCCAATTCGCTTTTATGTGTGTTACATGGCGCCGAGTGTTTATTCTTACCATTAACTGACCCAGTATGACGGACACTTTGTGCCTGACCTGCAAGTCTTGACTATGCTAGCGGCTACTGCAATCAGGGCTACTGAAAAGCATTCAGCATTGTTTGCCTTTTCTTCAACTGCGGGCCCTTACACATGTACTTCTATGTCAAACATTTGTACATGCTTAGGCAGTCATCTTGCCCGAGCGGAACAATTGGTGGCATGTCCTCAAAAGTGGCCCCGCTCTCGTTTTATCCATCACTCCCTGTATATCCTTCCACATATATCCCCCGCATTCAGTTATGTTTGTGACGATGTTCCTCAAAAAATGACTGATAATAATAACGGTAAGGAAGCCGCATATAGGATCCAATGCTCAGCTGATTCATTCGCCTGATTCAATAGTAACACAGTAATAGTGGAGGAAAGAATTCCGGCCAAGTCGATAAGAAGTGTGTAGGACATTCGTGCTCTCTGAAGACATGCAGCCGGATAATACCTACTTTCGTACGCACACAAAAATCCGGGCATTCGTGAGTATGCAAGCTAAAATTGCTTTCAATGATAATTCGACAACGCGGATTATTTAACTTTGGGTTTGCAGCTTCCTCTGTATTTTTATCCTCGGAATAACGCACAATCGCAATAACTGTGAAAACTGTATAAAATCGTACAAAAACACTAAACTCTCAAGATATGGCGCGCATAGTATTGAGCAAATCATAAAATTTACAAAATGATTTTGCTACTTTGCACGGATTTCAGTGTCAGTAGTTCGGCACGCTGCTCGCTGGCAACAGAGTGATCGAATGAGACCGTTTGGGAGAGGTGAAAACTTACCGTGGTATGACGTTTGTGTATATCTGCCACCCACTGAGCTATAATGGAGGTGCCCCTGCAGAGGCACTCATAAGAGGCTGATCGATGGTTATAGGTCCGACGGATGCCGTCTTCTGGTCCTTCAGGTTGGGGGTTGGAACATGTGAGGCGCTTTGTCCTGTCAACCCTGAAATACACTTGCGTTTAAGCGACAACTACCCCCACC
>SJOL01006800.1:750707-768714 GCA_004794785.1 Opisthorchis felineus | reverse complement strand
GTCCACATCTGTTGTGGTCCATCGATGGCTGCGGAGAGCAGGTTGTATTCATTTGGGTCAACATTGAGAATGAGTGCAAAAGGAACAGAGTGCGAAATGACAGATGTTATCACGTAAATGGTGTGTTAGAGTGAAAAAATTCAACAAATGACACGTGTGAACTCTGTAGCACATTGAACAGTGAAAGAATTCTTTCACAAATTCGCACGAGGAAAAAACGAAACCAATTTCGAACGTACCGCGCGTTACCGCAGTTAGCACAGACGACACCATTCGTACTGAATCCGTTTAGCATGCAATATTTGCGCCTCATCCGGTGCCGATATCCACGAGCATCCTAAAATCAATCTTCAAGCCTCGAAGCCGAGTCGGCAACTAATCCGGAGCCTGCAGCTGACGTAGAACCCTGGACGGTGAAGGCTGGACCCGCTACGGCCTCGCAGATTTATTACTGTATATGTTCTCTGAAGTGCCACTAAGCTTCCGGTCCGAATTCCTCGCACTCGCATTATTCAAAGATATGGGTGAGGTCCCCACTGGGGGCATGTCTTATCTGTCTGTCTGTATTTGGGTAAAGGAGACGTCCAGGCAACTGGGGAGTGTCGGTGTTAGCGCCCAGTTTCAAAACAGGGGCTTGTACTGCGTGTGGAAACCACAAGGAGGATCAGTTCGAGCCCCTCCGAAAAGAGGCTGTTAGCGTCACTTGTGCTTTGGCACCTTGTTGTGGTTTATGAAACACTGATTCAAGAGGAGCAGGCGGGATTCCGGCCTGGTATGGGTTGCACTGACCAAATCTTTACACTCCGTAAGGTGCATGATGAATGCCATACACGTATAAATGTCCAACCACTTTAGTTTTCCTGGATTTCCTAATCTTATTCGACTCAATTGACTGGTCTGTTCTCCTCGACACGCTTGCCCATCAAGGAATGCTCCAGAAGTTTGTTAACACGATACTTCTTTGTAGTCCCAGACTTTCGGGCGTGTTATGGCATACGGAGAGCTCTCCAAAAGCTCTCGTATACGCAGTGGTGTCCGTCAAGTTCCATCACTCTCTCCGTTTCTATTTAATTTTGTGGTTAATGAGATAATGAAATGAGCGCTGAAAGTTCTTCAAAGCCCTAGTGTTCAAGTAGCTGCTGACGAAAATCTTGTCACTATAGAATTTGCAGACAACATCGTCCTCTTATTTGAAAAGAAGGCACATGTGTTTTTGGATGAACTAACCAAAGTCATCCCGTCCTTCAGCATGTGCTTTCCACCCTAACTTAACGTCATGTTCCTGAACACACCATCAACGGACACTCCTAAGAGAGGCACTCGGAATTGTGGAGTATTTTGCGTATCCTGGAATTTGTGTTAGTTCCTACTGTAGCTGATGATGATGAGGTCCACAAATCTGCAGAGCCTGAGGTGTGATTGCTAGTTTTGGACACCTATAGCGTCAAGGCAGCATATCCCTGAATGTCAAGGGACGTATGCACCAGGCTATAGTGCAGGCTATTTCGTTGTTTGGCTGTTACATGGCCCGTTCAAGCAGCTGCACTGAGACGTCTTCACGACTTCTACAATAGTTGACTCAGAACCAGAACTTGTGCGG
This sequence comes from Opisthorchis felineus, assembly GCA_004794785.1. Classification (NCBI taxonomy): domain Eukaryota; kingdom Metazoa; phylum Platyhelminthes; class Trematoda; order Opisthorchiida; family Opisthorchiidae; genus Opisthorchis; species Opisthorchis felineus. The sequence goes on along the minus strand of SJOL01006800.1, from coordinate 767,114 downwards.
GCTGGTGTCAGCAAATCCGTGATGGGGCAATTGGAAAGCGAGTTTTCGGTTGTGCGACAGGAATTTCCGTTAAAAAATGTATCCGTCACCAGAAGCCGCGTTGGTTAGGTCATTTATTGCGCATGCTAAACCATCGTTTGCCGAAGAGGGTGCTGTTTTCCGTGCCAGATTTTGAGTGGCCGAGGTAGAAAGCTGACCATCTAAAAATGTATAAAAAGTTAATGAACATCACCAGGCTGGCAAAGCTAACTGGATAGAAACAATGCTGGTCTCAAGCATGATTGGTACAATTAGCCACACAGCCCATGGTCAGTGCTTGAATGTGATAATGGAGGCTACATGTCAGCGTTTAATTTTAGCGATTTCAAACGAAATACAGGTTGATTATGAGGTTCTTACACCCATGGAACGTTAACAAAGCACTGCTTGTTTGTATTTCATTTTTCCGCCTATAAATGACAGACTATCTAGAGGAAGCCAAAGCCGGTGTACACTAAACGCGTTTGAATGCCACCACTTTGGTCGGACGCGCTTGCAGTCTACAAAATCATAGGGATTGGTATACAGGCCAGCCATTTAAATATACGTGATCCACGCAAACCCAGGTAGCGCATGGATTACACGGTGTACTCCAGGGTGATCGAGTTTAACGAACTTCGGACCGTCGCAATATGCCCATGTTGTACAAATAAACACGGTTATGAAGCCGATGCCATTTACTTATTTTTATACACAGGGTAGAACATTAACTTTAATGTAGTGAATTAGGGTTATGTCGTTTACCTAAGTTGTGCAACTCTTATTACTCTTCTCTCGCTTGTTGTTGCAGGCATGTTGCCACGACACAGTATTTTGCATAAAACTAACTATAACTTGTTATTATCCTCACGTGAACTATCAACACAAAGTTTGCTTCCCTCTGCAGCATCTCTACAACGCCACCGACCAAAGGTTTGCCGCAAAAAGCGTATATTTGAAGCCTTTTCTCGATCCGGTGGGGTTGCAATGACGGGAGAAAACAACGGGCTTTAGGACGCAGGGAAATTTCATTAATCAGTAACCGGTTTTTTGCAGATTGCCAGGGCCCTGAAAATCAGTCATATCGTCGACTCTAATAACAAGCAATCTAGCCATTTTCCAAGGCGTAAAACAAACTGTTATCGCTTGCGAACATCTCAGATGAAATGCTGCTTCACCTGCGGGATGTTGTAAATAGACAGCTGAATACACCTTTGGACATATGCAATTTAAAGAATGTTGTGTACTTCTGAACAAAATGAACAAGAAACCAAACGATGTCCGCTTGGATGAACAATATGCCTTGCGTTCATCAATGAGAACTGAATCTCTAAAGATAATGGCACTCCGTATTTCAAATTGGCTCTGTTACCAGCGTACTTGGTCATTTGTGGGCGACCATTTCGACAGATTCATCACACTTCGTTGTCTGTTTCGTGTTGCAACCGTAGAGGGGCCGGTATCAGCAGGGCCTTCGTGAGGTGATGCGTATTGCTGCAAACATCTTGAAAGCACATTACCATCGTACACTTTTAGACAGTTTGCCTCTTTACCGAAACTACTGGTTGCATTTGCGGAATGTTCTATTAGTCATGCGTCCAACAATGTTTAATGTTAAGTCAATCACATACCAGGTTCTGAACGAAAATAGCAATAATGCTTATTCCAGACTGGTGGCTGGCACACAGCTGGATATGAGCACTGTAATTCAGTTGAAGGCGCCTATAAGTGTGTGGAAGTTGGTCAGATTGACAAAAATGGGCGTGGTTTAACTCATGTGGCTTCGTTCCAAAATTGAAACGGTTAGGTCATAACGACCGCAACACTATATGCATGCGGACACTCGTGACGTTGAAACACAAGTAACATGGAATTGGCACGGCTTTAAGCTGTGACTGATGGGAAGATGCACTGTAAGATGATGAAGAAGGCGTTGAAGTGGTAAGTTAAATAAACTTGGCGATTTGCAACTGTACGTGGTGAATACTGAACGATCGGATGGTTCTGAGGATTTGGGATACTAGGCCATTCCACATGGTTAGATGAAGATGACAAACAACAATTTGGCAGAGCGGACAAAAAAAGGGGAGCTTCCATCACAGCGGCATCGGTATATTTAAAAACGGAAACTTGGGTAAGAGACGTTGGGGCACACAAACTTTTGGTACTGCGTAGAACAAGATGGTCATAAAGGGGAATTGTTAAAGTTATGAATAGTTCCAGATGACATGCACCAAGATCGAATATAACCCGGGGTTTGGGCATAAATTTAGCGGCCTGAGACGGTCCTACATACGCAAGTAACATGCTTAGCCGTAAAATAGTAGAGGTGTGATAGACTGCGGAAGGTCATCCGACCGGATGTGAGAGTTGCAGTACAGTCATCGGGATGTCGTACACCGGTTGATAGGAAGCCTGGTACACAACTCTCCCAGGGAAAGCGGTTGTGGTTATTAAACTAACTTTGGGTCATTGCAATTGACTAACGAAGAGGAAACGAAACAAGTATGAAAAGAAACTCTGAGGAAAACTGAGGACTGTGCTCTGGAGACAGGCAGTGTTGCTGCCATTCAGACGATGTAACGAATCAGCTACATTGAGGACTGCTTACAACCTACCTGTACTTCCGGGGCGGGCGCTATCATCGCCAAACTGACTTAATGTGCTTTGTCATAATCAATCTGTGATTAGTCGCTCAAGTTAACAGATAAACCCAGCTAGTTGTTCGTCTTACCCAGTTTATCTGGGCTGCGTTCGGAGCTGATTGTAGATACGGTATAAAAGGCTTACTCAGACGCGGTTTTAACAACTGTCCTACAGTAAAGTAACAGGATAATCACAGAGCTTGTGCACAAAAAACAAGGCAGAAGGTGAATATGTGTACGCGGTGCCCATCTGCCTCACTAACATAACATTACACAGAGGGCATTGCACCATGGAAATATCTTCCACTGCGTCCTCCGAGCAATCAAAAGCACCTGTTTGCCTAGGACTTAGTACAAACTATTGGAAGAGTTAAGACAGTGTGCCCAGAGCGTTTGATTGCCTTTTTTGTAAACGTCCGCAAAATGTGAGAATTAGGTTGCCAATTTTATCTATTTTTATGTTAATAATAAAGCGTATCCATAGATGGTGGGCTGTATACAGTCAAGCATGAACATACTTGTAGAGCCAGGTGGACATTTAGGGCAGAGAAACACAGTTCTTAGGGTTTTTCCGTCTCTTAAGGAACATATCAAGCTAAAGGAAGACCAGACCCTCACAATTTGATGGAGGAGGGGGGAGGCAATATTATAGGATCCCGCCTGGTGCGCGACAAGAAAGCCTTAAATTGATAGAAATTAGGAAACACAACAACGCATCTGGTGGAGCAGTGGCTTTCAAATGATCCGGCCGGTAACTTTGTACCAAAACTGAAAACCATTCCTGAGGCTCCGTAGCCTGAGACAGTCGAGTGTATGGTCAGGGTCACGAAAAGCGTAGAAGGGAGTGGTGAAGTGAAGCGATTCACAATGTGGATAAACGATAGCTTGAATCTCAGGATGAAGGTGTACGGTGAAGCTACATGGACTCACCAGTGTCGCCGTTGGAGAAAAAGACGGGTATAAAAGTTAATTTGTAGGGTTAGTTGGTGCTAACGCACAGGGCGGAACACATACTGTAAGGAAAATCATTGAATTTTTGAGGAGCAAGAACTCAGGGTGCAAACAGATGGTTCAATAAAGGTAGTGTTCACCGGACAGGAGCAAACTCATCCTAGATGCGACTGGAATGAGGCACGCAGTTCGTTCGCATTTGCTACAAGAGTCTAGAGAAGGCTAAAGAGGTAGTACAGAGTATGAATTAAATAGTTGTGGGTGTGCCATCAGACTCGGCATGGAAGTAACATTTCATTATTACACTGACACACATCGGTTTCTGAAAAGCCCCGTAACGGATGTCAAGAATGAAGTGATCGGACTGGGGATGCGCAGACCCACGGGCAGCGCTATTTTGGGTTGGCCAAAAGGATCCACGCAGGTAGAACAAAGCAGATGTATGGTCACAGGAGAAATTAGTTAACTTGAGGGTCAGTGTAGAAAAAGCTGGGGGGAAAGGGACCACATAGGGCGTTCAAAGAAGCTAATATCGTAGAACAAAGTCATGCCGCTGTTAAAAGAAGTCATGTGTGAAGGATAGCTTTGACAAAAAGGTGATGCCACTACATAATGCCTAACGAACACCGCAAATAAAATCTTTGGACTTGTGGAAGGGGTAGACCGAAATTGCAGCGGAAACGCGAGATCTTTAAATCCGAACGAAGGGTTCAGCGGGTTGGCATGAAATCGTCCCAGAGGCGGTTGTGGCCGGGTGAACGCTCCACTCGCAGTTGCAATTACAGGCTCCATTGGGAGAAAGGTGACCGTCGAGAGTAGGAAGAAACTAGTTGCGGGAGTGCCATAAGACTGGGTATGGTAGTGCCGTGTCATCACTGCACTGACATACTTCGGTTTCTGGGCAGCCCCGTAAGGGACGTCACGGTTTCGACGATCGGAGAGGGGATGCACATTCCTGCGGCGGCTGGATCTGGGTTTAACGAGAGGATTGTCACAGGTAAAGTCAGGCCGATGTAGAGTCACAGGTCATTTCAATTCAGTTGGAAGACCATCTGGGTGTAAACTGAGGACCGGCCAGAATGAATGAATCACGGTCATACGGGGCGTTCGGAGCAGCTACTACTAAAGTTTGAAACTGTTACAGCCCTCGAATAAAATGTGCAAAGGTTTCCACCCAAAAATTATTGTTCACCTGCTTTTGCTAGCTCCGTGTTGCAGCTACAATGGTAACATAATTCAGTCAGCAGGAATTTTTTTTTGCAGGCTCCTGGAATAATATTCCTGTGTGGTTGTAGATTTTAAAGCAGTGGCACCATTATTCTCCTGGTAAACAAGCCGCCTAGAGTTCATTAAAAGACTGCTAAATCTTGTATGAACTGCTCTCTTGCACAGCAAAAACCACGTAGGCAGACTAGAAGAAGATGCCTAGATGTTTTTACAATAATCGTCGTGTTTATATCTCCACGAAACCTATATTTTATAAGCTTTCGGCATGGGCAGGAAAGGGCAAGCGGTAGCAAATATTACGATTTTCTCCCGGTTTACGGCAAACGTAAAATCCATTACAGCGAGACAGCCGTTCTATAGGGACACAACTGAAAACTTGCAACTAGTTTTACTAGACGCTGCGGGGTTAATGCATGCAGGAAAGTCATTAGGCAACCTGAGAAAAGCGTCCCTGTTTGCACCGTGTAGCCAGTCGGCTCACTGAATAGACGCCCATGCATTGAGAGGTATTGTTTTACATTGCCTTTGGTAACTAAAAGTATGAAACCTAATGAAGTGGCAACCCTACCGCCCGGACTAAGACTCTGCTAGTTCCTATGTTTGCACATACGTAGTTTAACTCTATTTCTTAATTGTTTTCATTTTAAAGCTACACTCGAAGCAGGCAGACAGTATTTTTTCTAGACTCTTACGGAATGCAAAAGCTGTCAGCAGCTAAGCCTTAGTAATTTGGTACGCCAGTGACCGCCTGCCTTATATATCGTTTTACAGCGAATGAAAATGATGCCTCAGAAACCGCTGTGTTTTTGATGGTAACACTTCATTGTTAAAAATATCTATGTCCAGCGCGTTTTTCTGAGGATTCTTAGTCTGGGTGAATAGTTTTGGTGGGCGCTTTTTCAAGGTCAACATATACCTTGAGTTGAAAAACAGTGCTTAATGAAATACAACATCTCAACATGCTGGAAAATGGCCTAATGTTGCGGGGACTTTCGCAACTACAATGGTTTGTGGAACTTGCTGCAGCTTGCAGTACGCTCGTTGGCACAAAGGAGAAAAACTCCTGGCATCCTCTGACCGACTGGACGGATGCAGAACTTTGTGTCCTCGTCCCTCAAGGAGGGTTTTCCGAGTAATTATCGTAAGAGAGTCATTCATTACTTCTGGTAAATCTTACGCGGCTTAAATGACGCAGTATATACAAACTGCACTCACTGTATTCCATTAAATGTGAATTGGAAATTGTGTATGACCTATGCTTGCAGGTGGAGTTTCTGGTAAACTGTTTGATATCACCCTGGAAGAATTTAGGTCATACCTACTGGCAGCAGTGTCCTCTGGCACAAGTGGTGAAGAATAACAGGCTTTCGCCGTCGGCCCTCGGGAAGTTGCCTGATGGTTTGAGGCTTGGGATATAAATCGTGAATTGCTAGTTATAACGCAAATACTAAACCCTACCCCAAATCAAGGAGCTTGCAACTTTTAGTTGAACCTACTCAAATGGACTGTCGTTGCTTATACAGTCCGGCAAACAGACCCAGGCGGAGTGCACGACTAAGATAAAGCTCTTGGCCCGCAAGCGTCCGTATACTCGCCACCCCTCCAGTAGCATAGGTGCATGGCCCATCGCCGGTGGTTCCGATCCTGGCCTTCAACTCAGGGAATCCATAAAGAAGCACCATTGTTGTTTGACTGTAGCTGCTGGTTTGGACTTGCCCCAGTTGTCATTTATCTGCATCGCCACAAAATACAGGCGGAGGACAAGTGTCCTTTCGTCTGATTTAAAAAATGCATGGGGTGGCCCGAAGATACTTTACGAGCCTGCTGCCACCTTTTTCTTAGTTAGGGTTGCACCGTCACAAGCCCATTTGATCAGCCAGACATAACACACACGTTCGTCTCTCTTATTCCCCGAAGTGATAATATACATATAAAATGTAAAAACCTTATTATCCCACAAATGACAGCAGTCCCAGCCAACGTCCGTTGGTCATCTTGCATGCTCCGCTCGTTGCTCGGAGCTCAATTCAGTGATCTGGTGACTGGCTGACCAGACTCTTGCCTTTATTCAGTTCATGTAGCAGCGTCCAGTTAAACTGCTGTAACTATCCACTGTCTGGGGGGCTCTCGCCCAAACAGTCATTGGCTGTCTGCTGCTCAATTTCAAATTAACCCCCAAATGCACAGCAGAGACCCTGTGATCAAATTCTTTATTATTGTAGCTGCAACACGGAGCTAACAAAAGCAGGTGAACATTAATTTTTGGGTGGAAACCTTTGCACATTTTATTCGAGGGCTGTAACAGCTTCAAACTTTAGTAGTAGCTGCTCCGAACGCCCCGTATGACCGTGATTCATTCATTCTGGCCGGTCCTCAGTTTACACCCAGATGGTCTTCCAACTGAATTGAAATGACCTGTGACTCTACATCGGCCTGACTTTACCTGTGACAATCCTCTCGTTAAACCCAGATCCAGCCGCCGCAGGAATGTGCATCCCCTCTCCGATCGTCGAAACCGTGACGTCCCTTACGGGGCTGCCCAGAAACCGAAGTATGTCAGTGCAGTGATGACACGGCACTACCATACCCAGTCTTATGGCACTCCCGCAACTAGTTTCTTCCTACTCTCGACGGTCACCTTTCTCCCAATGGAGCCTGTAATTGCAACTGCGAGTGGAGCGTTCACCCGGCCACAACCGCCTCTGGGACGATTTCATGCCAACCCGCTGAACCCTTCGTTCGGATTTAAAGATCTCGCGTTTCCGCTGCAATTTCGGTCTACCCCTTCCACAAGTCCAAAGATTTTATTTGCGGTGTTCGTTCGGCATTATGCAGTGGCATCACCTTTTTGTCAAAACTATCCTTCACACATGATCCCCCTCCAACGTCGACATTAGTTGCTATTCTTTTTTTCGCTTAAGCCATACTTTTAATCTAAAACGTTCCATTTGTCTCCACTTGGAATTTTCTGGCCTCTTTTTCTGTACGTTTGCTTTTCGTTACTTCGGGCATTTGCTCCACTGCTTAGTGTCACTCGTTGTCAACAACGGTTTTGTTCAGTTTTAGTTCATGCCTACCGGCTCCATGAATTTACTGGTCGTCTCTCATGCCTCATTATTGTAATTTCTTTTTTTCCACAATTACAATGACTTTTCACGTGGTAAGCGTGTCTTCTTGTTTGTACCTTCGTTCGTGTTGTGTTATGGCCCGCCGCGCTCAGTTTGCTTCGGCCAGATTATGCCTCAATTCGCATGTTCCGTACAAGTTTGGAAATACACCTTTTATTATTACTATTATTTTTAGTCAGCTGGTGATATGCACCTACGTCGATAATAGCGAAGAACTAAACAAACCCAGCTCAAGTACACGATTATTGCCCCCACCCATCTCAACTTGTAAAAACCAATAAACTGAGAGTTAAAAAGTTCATTTTTATCAGGTGTTTTGACGGTTAAGCATGTACTGGCAGGAGAGTTGTGGCATCATTGATGAGCTACATTCAATGAGATGTTGATTCCCTGCAATGAACAGAAGATATAAGCTAGTTAATCGAAATATCACGTTTAGGTGAATGACTGATAAAATCTGGTTGCGGTACTTACTCTATAAAGCGAGCATTTTAGCGGCAACAGTCTCGTAGATCCTTGCTTACACAACGTCATCACCACGTGCTGATTTGTATTGCGTTATATGTTGTTGCTGATGCCTACGCTGAAACAAGCCTCAAGAAATACGAGACTTACCTGACATGCACGAGGCCTGAGTAAAGGTTGAACAGGCTGAAATCAAATCAACAGTGAAGCTGGAAGTGAATGTATTTATTGTCCAGCTAGATTGAAGTATTTCACGTACTGCCCCAAAACAAGGGCTTAGCTCAAATACCACGTGAAGATTGCAGCTAGAACCGGGTTGATGACCATTAAAAGGGCTGGCGATCGTTCTTGTGTTGCATGCTCCAGATAAAAGCATAATCATGTTTCCTTAAACCGGAGCTCCAAATTATTGTCACCGGTATTTTCCTGTTAACTCACGGCTTTAAGTTTTCTCATCATTGGTACGGAAGGCATGGATACCAACCTCTGGAACACATTGTGCTGGGACGCTGTTTGGGTCCATGTCAACATTATAGCATGACGTATTTATGGACCGTTCGGGAGCTAAAAGCTTGCGTTTTAAGGAAAAGCCAGGAACTAGACAGCAAAGGTAATGAACCATATACGCACTTCATCCGGCAACAAGCCTTAAGATGCTCACTGCACAGCGGGCAAGTTTCACCATCTCAACAGTCAATTTAATACAACGATTGTAACCCTGGACATCAGTGGTCCGTCGGCGTGTCAAAAGCCCAAAAGGCCAAATTCTGTCTCCAGACTGCCCTCTAGATTGAGGGCCTGTATCCTAGATCACGAGGGCAGGCCGCCCATCAGAGATGTTGGGCATCGGGGCGGCAAGATTTGCCCCTGAATAACTTACTGCTGAATGACGTTTGGTGCTTTCTTGGGCTCTAGGAGCTAAGGTTTATCCACCACATGGTTAATTTTTTGCTCAGGCCATTGTACGGTGGTGGAGGTAGCTTTAAAATATGTACGCGTTGTCGCCTGCTCGCGTGGAATATAATCACACAACTGCTGTTGGTGGATGGAGAAGCGACCTGAAAACCTTTTCAATAAATGCTTCTTACCGCTTGGAACCGAATACTCAAAACAAATCTATACAAGGAAGCCGCATAGCACGGCGGAAGGGTGTCCGCATTCACCAAAACGGGTGTCAACTGCCTGAAAGCACATGGAGGTTTGCGCCAAGATCTATAGCTTAGTTCATGTGGATTAACACAACCAGCAAGTTCCAACACGATGATTGTGCAGCCTTGAGAATCGTAGTCACAGTTGTCGAAAAACGAAAGTTGTATACATGGTCGTTCAGCAGACCAGGTATAAAAGGTAGTTGTAACCCTCCAGGATTTACTTTGGTTTCCATGATACGACGTGAGCGTCTCGTATTCCTGCACGAGCCACTAACCTGCTTGAAAATATTCTGCACGTTATCTTTGGGAGTTTCTGGGTGACGCACCCGCTTTCCCAAACAGCCGTTGACGTTCCTCAGACGACTGTTGATCCCATTGGCAAAGTAGACTAATTAGAATTGTGCGTGCGCAGGCTGCTTGCGGGTGATACGCAGCCTCTGCTCCGTAACGTAGGAGACTAATCTTTGCTCCGCGCAGCCCAGCGCTTGAAGACTCCGGCGGGAATCGTGTGATTGTAATATGATAAACAGGAAACCTAATGTAAGGCATCGCCTAGGCGGGTCGTACGGTATAGTGTCAACTGGTGGCATAGAGTGTTTATGACCGAACTGTAAGGATGTTGTACGATACCTACGTCTTCCCGTTTTTTTTTCCGAGTACGAAAATGGCACAACATCATCGGAGCCAAACATGACCCTGAACACCCACATTTGTAGAGCCAGTTTGTCCACGATGAATGGCTTCACTTGATACTGCCCATATTCAACCTGGACAGCCAAATGACTTTTGCACAGGAGCAAACTGTACTGTTTTCACAAGGGCATACCTAACCAGACTCCTTCTACCCATGCCACCTGTGATCAGAAAAGTTTGGCTCTTGTATCTGTTGACCACACATCGGTAGATTTAAGAAGGCTCACCTAAATTGGTTGGTCGTATGTATACCATTTATTGTGACGACACCTGGGAAGCGTGGAAACGGCACTATCTGCTGCCATCTGCCGAAGCGTATGTGGCTGCATTCACCTTTTCCCGAATGCAACACAACAACCCATCCGGACTCACAAAGCTTCGTTAGGAGCAAAGACATCCGCTACAATAAAACCCAGCGATCTTCCGCTTACAAAACATAGTAGGTCGACATTTCCGGTGGTAGTTGTATATGCCTCGAGTAGTAAGCACCTTGCCAAATTCATCGGCTGCAACCTACCGCAGTTCAGCCGATGGTGCTCCATACTTTAGCAGGGCCCTGCAGGTGCCCAACCAGTCTTCGGGTAGCCGACGGTTTACAGGAAGTCGGTCGCATACAAACTTGGGCACTCTATGATCATGTTCCAGATGACAAGAGGAGAGTAATAGACGGTGTCCATGTCCCCTTAGACGCAGGCGTAGTGTTACAAGAAAATGCGCTCAACCAAGTGGCTTCTTCTGGGTTTTCATCTCCCACTTGGCTTCAGTGTTCGCTTGCCGCATTTGTGGTACACTGGCTGGTGACACAAAAAGCGTTGGTGATACTTTTACACCCTACTCGCACAAATACCACATAATTGTCTCTCACTTATTCGTTTATAGCCTAATCAAATGCCATGAAGTTTGAAAACCTGTCAGCCACTGATTTTTAAGCAAACTGAATGCGCGCCAAAAATCACAAATAATGATCAGGTAAAACAAAACTAAAAAAGAAACGTAGTTATAGTGCTTTTAGTTCGAGCATGAAGGCAGCGAAATGCAACATTTTTACGCAACAATTTTTATTCGACAGACGACGGTTATGAAAAAAATTGGATATGGCGGAAAAGGATCTCCCGGGGCCAAATTAAATTTGGTTGCGCACCAAAGAATTATGACGGGATATTAATCGGACCAAATATCAACAAAAATGAGGTGATTTATGGTGGTTTTGGTTCGAGCATGAGCACACAGAAAGATAACGTTTCAACGCAGAGTTTTCTTTCGACATACAGCGGTTGTGGAGAAAATAGTATATGCCGAATTAGGATCGGCGAAGGATACTCTTGGAAGCAAAAGAAATTAAATGCAGTATTTATCTAATTGAAACAAAAGCAACACCTAATTTCTCGTAGGGATTTTAGGCGTGCACTCTGGACGAATTCTGTAACCCAAATGCTCAGGTGGGCATCAGGGAATGATTATATTATGGCATCTGTGATTGTGGTCACCATAAAAAAACGTGGAATTCGTCTACTGTGAATGATATTCACAGTGTGCGCTGGCAAGAAAAATGCTATTCCCTTCGCAGTATTGGAAGTCGTGAGCCTATTTCCTTGTACACATTATTTAGAGCCCACGGCCTTCAGTGATGCTGAGCGACATACTGATGTGATCGGTTGATGTTTTGGGAGTTATCATCCCCCATTTAAGTCACAACCTTTCACCAACTCGTTTCTTAGAGTTAAGGCAATAAACCCTTATGTTTTCCGCATCGTGGTGGTTGCTTCTTCAGCTGTTGGCGTTTACGGGCGGCCAAGTTTAAAGGTCCCGTATATTAGGGTGCAGTTTGTTGCTCCGATGAAGTCGGGGGCAGACACTACTCACTGTGCAGTTGAAACAACTCACAAAATAGTGAACACAAATTAATGGGAAGTAATTTGTTCTGAAGATAACGAACAACTAAAATGTTTAATCAAGTGCGGTTTCATGGGTGGTGTAACATAAGGCTTACCTATGTGTCGTAGCGCACTCTTCTCAAGTGCACCTACAGTTCCCTGCCAACTACACACACGGTAATATTTTCGGCGAAGTGTCGGTGATAAGGTGCATCCGGCAAATCAGTGACAAGTGTTTATGCTGGGACATACTCTTTATTTTTCTCTGCTCACAGAAGTTAGGTGTTACCATTAGGTATTACGTACGGTAAGAGCACGTAAGATTTCTGAGCTTAGTAATAACGAGTTAATTTCCCAACTTGTAGCGAGCATGCCAATTGAGGCATGATTCGGCGCGTAGACATAGTGCCTGCAAGTGACATGATCATCATACATATTAACACTTAGGCATACGTTTGCTTGGAAAGTCTAACGGCTCGTTATTTCATGCGCTGTACCCAAATGCCAAAGCCGCACAGGAGTGTTCACTATTGATATCTGAGAAAGCCGGCTTTGCCAGTTAGCAAGACAGAATTGTTGTAGCAAACGCAGAAGATATGTTCCGAACCATTCACAACTGTAAACAAGTGGAACTAATTTTTTACCAAAGGCCGGCATATGATATCAAACGTTATCGAATAACATGATCCGGAAAACTTGTCAAAAAGCGCCGAAAGTTCTGGCACTAGGTGTTACGGTATCTGCTTTTTGGGCTTGAGTGAGGCACGCTACTTCACAAAAAAGACCAAAAAATCCAATTTCTGGTATCACAGTACTATTGCAAAGATAATAATGCACATTTTCAACAAATCTTAACAGATTATCCTGTGCGGATACCGCAGGAGCTACAAAATAGGGATGTGCTTGGCCTAAGGATAAAATCGCAGTTCACTTCACCACAAAATCGATATCGTCACAAGGAAACAGATATAGACGGCGAGCAACCACAAAACACAATACCCAACCAAAATCCGTAAAAGTGTAAAGTAATTCATTAAAACAGGAAGGTTTTCAGTTCCTCGGATCAGGGGGAATAATAATGGGAATTGGCTGTCACATATGGTGGGGAACGGTGGCGAATTTTTGACAAGCTGTCTTCTACACTAGTGACACACTTGTCGGCACCTCTACGCTTCGCAGCTTCCCTTTGGGTTTCTTTCCGGATATTTTGTCGCAGAGAGTTCGTTTGTTTGAATAGCCGTTTTCACAGACGTAGATCCTTGCCCATGTTTATGACAGTCTGCATTAACTTTCTGCTACTTAGTGATGTGTGGCACCCCAACACATTCACGCGCGTAACACTACCATAGTCAACCAAGTAGAAAGTTAGAAGTTTATCTGGGTATACGACCTGGCTTGACCTGGTTTTATACCGCCTGGGTCTGCCATTAACGAAGTGCATGGCTGCTAGCAACCAGACGATAGGGCAGCATAGGCCTGTTATTAGCCTAATTACTGGTTGGTAAATATAGAAGAAATTTATATAAAAAGGCAGCTCTCAAATGACCGGCTGCTTCGCCGGTTTAGTGCACTTTACCATCCCTTCTAGTTGTGTAACCAATGTCCATTCTTAACTATTCATTTTTGTCTCAGTCTCAAGGAAGATATAAGACCGCTTAAAGCTATTTACATCCCTAGAATGTGATGCCTGAAAATGAAAGTGACACAGTCGCAGTAGAGTGAAGTTATCCCCTCGTTTGATGGCAACAGAAAATTTCTGCGATGTCATAAGTGTATGCATACCGGAAACAGGCCAATTTACGGTGCTAAATTAGCATACTACGAGCTTTTGTTGTAAATTCCCGTCTTGTGTTCTTACTGTGTACGATGTGGTCCCACGTTTTGTTGCTTCCTTTGTGTGCCTATATCCCTTTTCATTTTTGCCCAAACGTATTCCGCCCTTTAATTTTGTGATTGCGCCTGATCTGTTACAACCACATGAACTTGGTGGTCTTGTGGCTACTTAATAATATTAATTATGTTTTTTCCCAACTGGTGGGTGACATGCCGTCAGGCATGATCCTTATGTTGCAGTCAGAATAAAGACATGACCGTTGGGGTTTGTAGGCACAAGGGATTGCGAGGGAAAGCGATAGTATCATAAACAGTGGGCATCATCCGATGTAGACGTTAGAATTTGAGGATGGCGGGCAAAAACAAAACAAAGGAGGGCAAAACAAGAAGCATCGTGCCTGACACATGACAAGAAACCTGCGAATTGCGGAAAATGAAGAACCAGAACAACGGTTCTGATGAAGCAGCAGAGTTGGCGTAATCCAGCCGGTCAACTTGAACTAAAACCTGAAGCCACCACTGCGGCCTCATGGCCTCGGACTGTTTGGCTTATGGCCAGGGTAAAAAAGGGCAAGTGGGGATGATGAAGCGGAATGATTAGCAATGCGGATAAACGGTAGCAGGAATATCATAATCCTGGTGTACGGTGAAACTGTAGGGACTCACTGATGTCGCTGTTGTAGTGGAGTCGGGTGTACACTTTCTACGGGAGAGTGAGTTGGTGATAACACACAAGCCGGATCGCGAACTGTACAGAAAATTATTGACTTTGTGGGGAGCACAGACTGATAGTCCACCGAAATGGTTAAATCAAACGAAAGGTTCAATAGGTTAAAATGAACGCGAAATGGAGGCGGCTGGGGCCAGGTGAGGAGCTTGTTCGAATTTGCAGTTAATGGAACGAGTGGGCGAGAGGGTGCGGTCAAGAGTAGGAAGGGTGTGCTATCAAACTGGATATGGTAGTGCCATGCCATCATTGTACTGACATACCTCGGTTTCTGGATATCCCGTCAACGAACATAATGTTTGAGGTGGTTGGTCTAAAAAGTGCATTTCTGTGAGCAGCAAGATTTTTTGGGTTAGCCAAGGGAATCCGCAGAGGCATAACGAAGCCGATGTAAGGTCGCAGGGTATTTTGATTTATTTGGGGATCCCTATGGATGTAAATCACAAGCCAGGTGGAGTGGATGACAACCAAATAGGGCATATGAATCAGGTAATACCGAAGGTCCAAGCTTTGGAAGACGGGGGGATGGGATGAGATCCATTGTGACGGAGAGCGTAATCGGTTTAATGGACTTTGCGACATTTGAATTCGGGTTGCAGAGACACGCACCACTGTATTATTTATGTCATCTACTCGTCAAATGATGGTTTGTGGTATAATCACCAAAAAGTCAGTTAAGCATTTTTATCATTTTGGTCGGCTATTTCCCCAGGAAAGCTAGGGTAAACCTCACACTGCAAATTGCTACCACCGAATATTTTTTGCACAACCACAAAGCTCATCACTACTTATGGCTTCCGGTTGCCGTAGTCTTTTTAAAGCGTTTGCGCGATCCGAGGAAAAATGGGCACACCAATCCAACTCACCTTATAATAACGCTGGTAGAGCAGTATGGTCTTGCAGTGAAGGAAAAAATCGAGTCTACCAAGCTGAGACTACATGCTCACTCAATAATTTGTTGAGCCCAGGTAAGAAGAGGCATCTCGAGTCCGCCCACGGGGAAACAAAACTTGGAACACAAGATCGACTTTCCTACAAGCCCAAAAGCCCGGGAAGTTATTTGACTCAAAAATAGTCGTACGAAAATTTAGACCATCTGCTTTACACTGTGCGTACTCATGGGAGTATTAGGCTTCTGGAATATGAAAACATGAACTAGTCACCAGCAGCATCTCATTGGTGTAATGCGGTGACATTACGGCTGCTGGCTGGCAAATATTTGGGTCGCTGCCCGAATGTAGGCTTCGCCGCTAGGTTTTCATCCTCTTTTCCTCCTTCAGTTATAAATGGCCACACTTGTCTCAGCAAAACCGTACATAAATTTGCGACACTTCTGACCTTTATTCGAAAGACATTCACAAAGAGCAACTTCAAAAAGGACAGCCCCAAGAATGATAAAATACACGGATTCACGTAGTCACGGATTGATACACAGGATCGAGGCTTTTGCCCAAGTTTCCCGGGTCGGTTGTGTTCTTGTCGTTCAGCGGCTGTCGTGTACCTGAAAGGCACAAGCGAAAAAAGGGTGTAGCACTGCTCTTTAAGTTCTCAGCGCGGGGCAGTATGTTTGCCAGCACGAGGACTCGCATAAGAAAGTATCTAATAGTGCTTTGAATTGGGTTCTAGAAGGAGCGTGGACAACTGATGGAGGAAGGTTATTCCACGCAGCTACTACACGAAATGAGAAAAAATTTT
>SJOL01006800.1:660722-748300 GCA_004794785.1 Opisthorchis felineus | reverse complement strand
GCATGTAGGTACAAAGCAACCTCACCAGCCCTCCCTCGTTTTGAGTCAGCTCGAAAAATGGAGTAGCCGTTTATCGAGATCTCCGCGTCAGAGACATCTGGTGTGAGCCAGGTAGTCTATGCCAGCCATTGATAAATTTGTATCAGAGACGCACGGGGCTACTTTAGCGGGAGGCAACAGAGACCATTGATTTGCCAGCAAGGCAACAACGGAAGTGCTCAGATGAAAGCGCTGTTTCGGTGTGAATAAAAAATTCAAAGAAGGCTGGAAAACCGAGGATTCCTGTACGGTAACTACTCAACCGAGGGTAGTTGTACTTGGACGATGATGATAGATGAAGCTGATGAGGGCATTACCTGAGAATACGTAAAATACAAGGACCGGGGAGTTCATGGTAAACCTAGGGAATGATAACCCCGCCCTGTTTGCATGGCGGTTGCAAGGTGAGTGATGGCTGCGGCAGTATGGAATAGCTGAGAGGGTGTTGGACAGATTGGTGCGAATCCTGAAAGAAACTCAGCAAGGGCAATTAAGCAAACCTGACCCTGGGATAAGGACTGAAGGCGAGTTCTTATGAAAAAGTAATTCAGCGAACGGCCAGTCTAGGTTTTGTTTAAAAGCACCTAACAAAAACTACTGAATCGGAAAACCTGTCCCCGAAAGACGCCGCCGATGATGGGCGGCCTGGTCTGTATCTCTTTCAGAAGACTGAGTTTGCGACTTATGAGAACAGCTTTATAGATGGTGGTAAATCCGGTAAAGGGGCCGTTGTGGGACACAAAAGAGATGTGAATCAGACAATCAAGGTGATGCCATCACTCCAGGAGAATGTTAAATTGGACGTTTATATAGGAAGGGTGGTTAGGGGATAGCACAGGCGTAGTTGCTATTCACTGCAAATTTTCTGAAACGGTTGTATCACCCTCAAGACGGAAATGTACAGCTAGACTACAGTGCTGTCAGAGAGGCCGAACATTCCTGAGAAGCCGTAAGTGTCAGTAAATATGATGCGGCTGTAGATGAGATGGACGACTCTAATGACCCCGACTGAAGCATGAGGGCACTAGGTTCCAAGGTGTCCGCCCCTGTACAGCTGGTGGTTAATACTTGTTGTGGTTCTGCATGTCCCCGACAGCTTCAGTTTTCCCCACCAAACCATCCAGTTGCACATGCAGTCCTTTTGGCGTGGGGGTGGCAGCTTCGAAAAGAGGAGTAAAGGTTTTTCCTGCTCTTGAAAACTTCTATAGGCTAGCTACCGCTAGGGGATGGAAAACCATCCCATTTAATGGATGTGCGACTGGGACACACAGTGGCCGAACGAGCGGCATCCTTCATCCGCCCCCGAGAGTGAAAGCCGTTTTCTCCCGGTCCTCCGCCTTGATAGATAGCTGCCAGTATCCGGAACGCAAGTCTAACACCGTGAAATATCGGGAATTCTGGAGGGCGTTGAAAATCTCCGCAACCAAAGGGACAGCTACAACCCGATTTACGGTCAGTTCATTCAAACTACGGAAATCCACGCGAAACCGGTACTCTACATTTGCCTTCTTTACAAACACGACTGGAGAGTTGTATGACCTGTTAGCCTCCTCGGTAACGCCATTTCTCAGCATCTCTTGTACTTGCTTGTGGACCTCTTTCCGTAGATGAAATGGAAGCGGACAGGGTCCGTAAGGCCGAAAGCATTCAGACGAGAACGGAATTTCGTGTTCAATCCACGAGCAGAAGCCAAACGGATCCTCTTCGCCTGTGAACAATTCGGAGTATTCCTCCACCACGGATTGTACTGACGGCATGCTACAGGACGGAAGCTTTCGGACATGCAGCTCGTTCACGGCAGTGCTTGGGTAACCTTCAAGCTTGACTGCGCCATACTTGGTCACCAGTTTTCCCCGCTTGAGATCAACCACGGATTCTGTGCCCCTGAGAAAATCTGCTCCCAAAATTGTCTGCTCAATGTCTGGGCTGATAAGGAACTCGTGCTGCACGGACCTGTCGCCTAGGCGCATTGAGTGCATTGACAATCCGTCAATTTTCAGTTGGTATCCACCCACTGCTCTTACGGCTAGCGCGCACGGTTTGCATACAGCTTCGTTCCCTCTCCGTCTCAGCGATACCCCTGCTCCCGTATCAATCAGACACAGCTCCTTCTTCCCGTCTATCTCGACAACGGCCTGTATAGTAGCCTGTGTGACTGCACTGATCGCAACCCACCCGGGAAAAGAGGAGTAGTCCAAAGTTTTATTATGTACAGGTGGTCGGGTATGAGGGCATTGATTCTTCCAGTGGCCATGCATGCCACACCTGTAGCATCGGCTCATTCGAGCGTGCCTCCGAGATTCCGTCTTGATTGCTGCAAGCTGTCCGGCAAGTTGGTCCACTTTGTTCTTCAGGTCCTCCACTGTTGACTCATCCCTGTTCTCCTGCGACTGCAACGTGGCCAGTGGCGCCTCGGCCAATTCCCGTGCCAGACGCACCAGGTGCTCCACACTCAACTGGCCAGTTGCTCTTGCCAACCGCAACTGGGCACGAAGCGCAGGGTGGACTCCCTCGACGAACTGTTCGGACAGCAACTGCTGGCGCGATACTCCGTCCAGTTCCGGCAAGGCCCGATCCAACAACTGCTGCAGGCTGGCGAAGAACACGGTCGGGTCACATCCAGGTCCCATGCTGGCCGTCTTGAACCGCCTCATAGCCTCCTGGCGGTCGGCCGGCGTGTCGAACTCCGCTGCAAGAGCTTCCTTCGCGGCGGCCCAGTCCATCTTCCGAGGGCCTCTTCTGGCCGCATCCAGGGCCGCCTTCGCCCGGCCTCTGAGGAGGGTCTTCAGTGCCGCCAACTTACCCCTGTCGGTCTCCAGTCCTGCCGCCTCCGCAACATCCTCGAAGTCCTCCAGGAAGGTCCGCACATCCCCATCCTCGAAAGGTTGTGGCCACGGGATTCTCATCCTTATCCTGGTCACGGAACCAAATGTAAGGAGGAAAGCCCTTTGCCTCGGAGTTGTTTATTAGAAAAACGCCAACTAAATAGTTACAGACTAGTGGAGAGGAACGTCAAACTCTCATTTGCAACGTTGTTTTTAAAACCTGAATATCCGTCTCCTTATTGAACGCGTCTTCTTGAACTCTCCTGGATATTCATTGACTGTCACACAATTGCAAGCGAAAACTGCAAAGTAGTTCCACAAATTCCATAATTAATCCCACCTTCCCTTAGATCAAGGAGGAGTTACGAGAACACATGCTACTTGCATGCCTCATCAGTAGTATCCGCCGTTACACCAACACTGTGCATACGCTGTTTCGACCGATGGCTAGACCCCTCAAGACCACTGCTGATTAGTTTTCCAGAGTATAGCTGGTTGGCATTTTGATAATGGACGAAGTGGAGTCGGTTCTCTGTAGGATGTCTTAGTCGAGGCGAAAGGCGCTTGGGTATTATCCGATGAAAAACTATCTACACAGTCACATTATTAAAGAGAGTCATACGGTGGAAGGAAATCCGGGTGGAGATGGCCTGCAAAGAAAGCTGTCACATGTTGATGCGGCACATGCTCCCTGATCGTCTGGGAAGGGTGAAAGTAACACGACCGGCGAATAGAATTTGTGCTACCGATGTGAGCGTCTGCAGTCGCTAATGTTCACTCTGGTACAGGCTGAACAGTTTATGCAGGAGCGCAGAGCCTGCTTAAAACGAAGGCACATGACATATAAAGGCTTACGTGACTGGAATGATTGAAAACTTTGTAATGAAGCCGCAAATGGTTCACCTTCCAATTTACAAGCGCCGAAGCAATGTAATCTTTCTTTGGATAATCTTTCAAGGACTTTTTTTAAAAAGGAGATTCAAGTAGAAACCAATTTGTCGGGGACGGTTTCCTCCACAGATGCCGACCACTCACGCTTTATCATGGCAGATATTTGAAATTGAGTTTTGCCGCCAAGGCGGACTGTTGGTACGTTTAAGCAATCTTTAACAAAACGGTGGCTGGTTAAGAAACTTCCGAGATTTTGAATAAATACCATCAATTGCTATCATTCCTTTTAAAGTTTATTTGGTACCAGCGTCGTCTTCGTCGAAATTTTGAGGGCCTTTCTACGGATACGCAAGAAGCACGTAGAAGTTGCGAAGCAAGATTGGCTGTCGGATCGGTTTTATGGACAAATGAGAGGTTCATGTGATGCCTTACCGCCCTAAACGTTCTCAGATGGCGAACTGAGATTATTGGCCGTTGCACAAGTCAACCGTATGCGTTTGGAGGCCTCACGTTCACGGTTCCTCCTAGGGCTTTTAGGCCATCCAAATGGCACCACCACCTTGCGCATAAAGTGAGGTATGCCGTTATTTGACAACGCAGAGTCTTCGTTTTCAACGTGATAAAGGTTCTCCCTTTTGAACCGCATTTATGGACAGTCAGACATGTCCTCAACAACGGGTTGTTGCACGTCGGTGTGAATGGCACCGGGAGCGGGCTCACCCGAAGCTATCCTAGGCTTTGCAAATTCGGAATATCCGCTAGAAAATAATGGAACTAAAAGTTGACCCCATGTCCCAAGGAGATTGCTGCTACGCAAATCACCGTGTCCCTAAGCGACCCTATTCTAACGACAAAAATCACAGGCTCTGCAGCACCTAAACAGGAGTAGACTAACACCTGGTCCGCTCGAAATTCTGCCCAACCGAACAGTTAAGTCGCTGCCTAGTACTTGTGCGTTGGCTTCCACTGTGGCTTCCTATCATTCCTCTGATCTCTCGAGGCACCTCTGAAAATGCCTGTTTAGACGATTCGGTTGATCTGCCCTAAAAGCTCGTACAGGATGTTACGCCTTGTCACTTGCTTTCCAACCCTTCAGCCAGTTTCACCTGCAAGGGTGGTTTCCAACTACATGGGAGCAATAGTTGCCTTAATGACCGGTTTGCAGAAAATAAGTAAACTTCGGTCTTATATTGCCCTGGTTCGAGTAAGGCACTTCAAATAAACCCCTTTTCTTATCCGAACCGGTCAGTTTCATTTACCCCCACAACACTGTTCATTTATTTCCTTCCTAATTCCTTCCCACGCTGCAAAAAAACGTCGCTGGATCATTTGCTTGTCACTTATCTGGCGGATTTGCCCCATCCAACGCGTCGTCCTATAAAACAGAATAACACTATTCAAGCTATCCCTTCTACACCGAAGTCTTCAATGCCCGTACTTTGCATCAAATTCTCAAACAGGCGATGCTTGCCTTAACATCATACTATTGTAGCTGATGTATGCCGCTTGTAGGGGACACTCAGTGGAGTTACAAGCGGGGTTCAGAATTAAGACGTTCAGGATGAACTCAGCTTTTTCACATTTTACTCTCCGTGTGTCTGGTGATGCAGAAACGGTGACTGGTGTAATATTTGGCGGGTAAGCTTACCTCAACCCGAGAGCTGACCGCGCTGTGCTAGATTGGATTTCAGTGAGCAATCGTGTGGGCGTCATTCGGTTATCCAGCCCAGTAAAGCTCAGTGTCATGGCATAAAAACCGGTGCCTGTTTGTGACGTCTATTTGTGCCCCAACAAACTGAAGTTCTGACGCTAAGAAGAACTGTGTGAGTCCATGATCAACGAATACCATGGTTAAATCAAATAATAATTAAGCAGCTGTAGCACCTTTTCGGTGCCTAGCTGCCATGTCACCCTAAGGAAGCACGAGGGCTGGGATACTGCCAGGTTGCCAAAGCCCAGACAGGGGAAGACGAGAGGCGGAGGTCGGGTTTGAACCATGGACCTTCCGGTCCGGGTGAGCCGGTTCTACGACGGCTGAGTATAGGGGGGGCGGTTACTTGAATTTTCGTCGGATTGGGGTTTCTGCCACTTCTGCTAATGATTTCACAACCGCACGCTATCAATTGTCGACTCGGCTTGTCTAAAAGCGTACTTTGCGCTTTTGCCAGCACTACGCCATCTATTCTATTTGCACTACAAGGCTTGGCAATTTGCATTTCAGTGGTGTTTTTTCTTAAAAGCTACAATTTTCCAGATCTGTTCGATGTCCTGTACCTAGTATAAGTCCAGCCATCATCAAATCTTTGACCATCGCCTGGTATCGTCCGCATTTCTTGGCGGGTTGGCTGTTCTCTTGTACTGGCCATTTCTGATGTGTGGTCGATTTCTTCTGCGCATGGATCTATGACCGGACTAAACATTGGCGAGGCAATACTCGTGTACACCATCTTTGAATTTGTCGACTACTGGCTTAAAACTGGTCCTGTGCCTGTTCGTTTCTGGTTGATAGTTTCAGTTCCCCGCCATTTCAAAGTCACGTAGTCCAGAAAGGATGGTGTGTCCGAGGTGAACGTCATCTTTTCTCTAAACTTATTGCGAGGATTCATAGTAATGAGATATTCGCGCAAGTCTGACTTCATGGTTGATCACGAGAAAAGTGTCCTCAGCACAGGTCTTTCACCCTCCTCCCCAATCACTAGGGGATGATACACCCCAAACCAAGGGACCAATATTCATCCGTTTAGGACCACAGAATGGCGAACCTGGGTTACTGAAAAGCGACAGCTTAACTGGGTCCATGGAGAACTTATGAAATCCATGAATTTTGTTGCATCTGGGACTGTTGGATTCTTTAGCCTGTGAAGGCACCTATTCGTATACTTCAGCGGTGTATCGTTGACATTCTGATCCTTGCAGGCGATATGAATGCCCAAGTCGGTTGTCTGAGCTCCTTGAAATTACACCTGGTTGTTCGATTCGGAATGGATGTTCGTCGCACAGTCAATAGAGAACGACTCCCACAGATGTGTGCTGACCATCAACTGCATCTGGCCGCAAAACCTTCAAAAATAGCGTTTGCGTCGTGTAACCCGAAGGCCGCCAGGTGCAAATCAGTCGTGGACCCAGTTGGATCACGTGGTCATCAGCCACTGATGGAGAGCCACAATTCAGGGCTGCCGTTCATTCTGGGGAAGGCAGCTTGATTTCGATCACACCATGATGCGAGCAAGCCTGACAGTTCGCTTCCCCTCAGACCCTCTCAAGTCAGCCAGAAACATGTCAATCCACCGCCTTCGAAGAACTACCGTAAAAAATCGTTCAGCCGTAACACCGTTTTGCCGTCCAGCTGCCATGCCAACCGAAGGATGCACGAGGGCTGGAATACTGCCTAGCCTAGACAGGAGAGGTCGAGATGCAGAGGTCGGGTTCCGACCACGGACCTTCCAGTCAGTGAACTCGTGCTCCAATCACTGAACCTCATCGCCCCATAGCTCAGGAGTATCAAACTGAGCTAGCTCACCCAATACTGTACCGTCAGCGAGCAAATGGAGGAAGCATGGCAAAATGTGAAAGAAGCTTGTCTAGCGGCTTTAATAACGTGTGTCCGACTCCGCCGATACGACTAGATGACCACTGGGTTTCGTCGAGATCACTAGCCCTGACTCATACCATCCTAATGTAAGAAGGAGAGCTTTGGTGGACATTGAAAGCTTAAGAGATGGGGAGGGCTCTTGCTGCCGTAAACAGGCATTCCCTATTCGAATAAATACAATCGACCGGCACGTGGAAAGCAAAGGTCCATCACGAAGGGATTTACTTTACCGTGGCGTGACAGTTTGTGTAGCTCCGTGTAGTGATGGTTTATTTCCCAGCTTAGTTCACGGTCTGAGCCTCCCAAACTAGCGTTCACGTCAAAACAACCACCAAGGGTGCACAAGGTATATTAACGCCCAAAATAGAGTCAGGAACGCTTGTACAGCGTTTCATATATAGAGTGTAAGCGGCCACAACTTTCTGGAAGTTCTGACGCTTTCTGGATGCATGATTGACAACCGGCATTCGGCCAATACTGGGTCATGATTGGCCAACTTTGCGCAAGATAGGCTTCTCGGCCGTAGCGTACCTGACTGCGAGTGGTAAAGCGAGATCCGTGTGGAGTTCCGCATAACGCCTCTCCCTTGAATTTTGTTGACGTAGCTTCGAAGCCGAAGTCTCAATTGCAGTGGCCGCACTGGCTTGCGGATCTTGTCTGTCCAGCGACGCGGTCGTAATCCATGCTCGGGCTGGGCCCTCGACGAAGCAGCTGATGGATTTTCTGGGATGGTGTCAAGATCAAGAGTGTCCAGAAGCATCTTTAGACTCCACCTATCCGGTCCCGTGGTCAGGATCTGCACATCCGTCGGCCGGATTTGGTTTGTGTGCTGTATCCACCTGGCTGGGCCAACTTGAATCTCGTAGAGCACTTTGCCGCGCCGGCGGAGGATGAATCCTGGAATCCACATGGGGTGTCTGCCGCTGTAGTCACAAGCCAACACTCTCTGGCCCTCGCTGAAGGAGCGCGCAGTTGCTCCATGATACCAGTTGAACTGTTCCTCCATTCGGGTGTTGTAGTGACTAGCCTGCCTCTTCTGTGGCCGGATAGTGTCACGCGGTGTTTGAACCTTCCTTCGGAGCAGTGTCTCTGCTGGTGACACTCCATCAGGCAAGTTGGGGTTTGGAGTCGCTCGATATGCCGGCTGGAACCTTTGCAACGTCTCTTTCCGTTGGTCCCTTTTCTCTGGCATTCTGAAGTGCCCACTTAAGAGTGCCAACGAAGCGTTCCGTCCGGCCGTTCGAATGTGGATGAAACGGCGGCGAGTGGGCATGCGTTATGCCATACTCCTGACAAAAGTTTGCGAACGCCGACGACGTGACGTGAGTGCCGTTGTCGGATCCAGTAGTATCTGGTGTTCCAAAGCGGCTGAATAATCGTCGGAGTTCCTGGACTGTAGTGGCAGTTGTGGGGCTGTTCACTGGAAAAATTTCCGGCAATTTGCTGTAAGCATCGACCACGATCAAAAAGTGTTGGCCACTAACTGGGCCTGCATGGCCGATGTGAAGAGGAGACCAGGGTTCGGTCGGTTGCGGCCGCTGCCGAAGTAGGTTTTCACGGGCGGCTTGGATGCTTCAGCACATCGCAGGCAAGTTTTTGAGACTTACTCAATCCGGGAGTCGATCAAAAGTCAGTAGACGTAACTCCGAACAAGGGCCTTCATCCTGTTTGTTGCCGGGTGCCCCTTATGAAACTTATTCAGGACAGCTGGTTGTAACTTTTTTGAGATGACAACGCGTTCTGAAAACAAAAGGCATCAATCGACTAGTGATGGTGCGTCACGTCGGTTGAAGTAAGGTCTCAGTTCGTATTTTGGGCAGGTACGCGGCCACTGCTTGCGGTGGTACTTAATGACTTGCTGCAGCACATGGTCTTGGTCGGTAGCCTGGCGGACGACGTCAGCAGTCACTGGGAGAATGCAAACCGCTTCGGATATTATGCGGTTGACCTCCGGTTCCAGGGCGATTGTTGCAACTACAGTATCTTCTGGTTCTGGCCTACTTGAATCAATGAGGCGCTACAGTGCGTCGGCTTGTCCGAGGCTGGTGGTGGCCTGGCACTTTAGCTTGAAGTCATATTCCAGAAGCAGGGTAGCCCATCGCTTGAGGCGGTTGGCAGTATATGCCGGGATTCCTTTCTTCGAGCCAAACATAGCAAGGAGTGGCTTGTGATCGGTCAGTAGGGTGAACTGACGGCCGTAGAGCCTTTTATGAAACTTCTTAACGGCAAACACGATCGCCAAAGCTTCCTTTTCTATCTGACTGTAGTTCCGCTCGGCTGATGTCAGGGATCTGGCCGCATGAGCAATGGCTTTCTGGCTGCTATCTGGAAATACATGTGAAATCACTGCGCCAATTCCATAGTTCGAGTCATCCGACGCCACAACGATTTCCAGCGATGGATCGTAGTGTGTGAGTAGCAAATCGGAACTTAGCATGGACTTGACAGAGTCAAAGGTGCGTTAGCATTCTTCTGACCATGTCCACTTGTTGTCCTTGGTAAGTAGCTGGTTTAGTGGGCCTCGGAGGCGATGCATGGCAGGCAGAAACGAACTGTAATGACTTACGAGACCGAGGAAAGACCTAAGGGACGTCACGTCTGTGGGTGCTGGCATCCGTTTGATAGCTTCGATGTTCTCCGGGTCTGGTCGGCGGCCATGTTGGTCAATGATAAAACCAAGGTACTTTATCGACCGCATGAAGAAGGTGCACTTTTCTCGGCGCACTCTGAAGCCATATTCTTGAATGCGACCAAGCACGTAATCAAGGCGCTGCCATAATTCGTGGGGGCTGGAACCCATGACAATGAGATCGTCCAAATAGACAGCAACGCCGGGAGCATCCTTCAGCATAGTATCCATTATCTGCTGAAATATGGCTGGGGCTGTTTTGACACCAAATGGCAGTCGGGTATACTGGAACAGACCGCGGTGCGTATTGATCGTCAGAAGTTCTCGGGATTCTTCCTCAACTTCAACCTGGAGGTAAGCATCGGCCAAGTCAATCTTCGCGAAACATTTACCCCCATTCAATTTCGCGAACAAATCGTCTGGAAGAGGCAGAGGGTATTGGTGGGTATCCAGTGCAGCATTGAGACCAGTAGAGAAATCTGCACACAACCGGATGGTCCCGTTAGCCTTCTTCACCAACACGATCGGTGCGGCCCATGCGGAGTAGTTGGTCGGTTGGAGAACACCAGCCTTCTGTAGACGGTCCAGTTCCTGGTCAACGATAGGTAAGGCTGCATATGGTACTGGGCGTTTAGGCCTGAAAACTGGTTTGGCATTGGGGAGGAGGCACAGTCTGGCTCTTGCTTTTGTGCACCTTCCAAGCTCGTCGGCGAATATAGACGCATAGCGTTGTAGGAGGTCCTCAAGTGAACGCTTCGCAACGTGAGTTGGTTTGAGGGCACCTCGGGTGGCTGCGTGCGTGAGGCTGCAAATAGAATTAATTGGCTTCTCCAGCAGATTCAGCTTTTCGATCCAATCCAGCCCCATGAGATCAAGTTTGGGGCATGACGTCAGGTAGCACGTGGCTTGTGCCGTCGAGCCATTGAAGCTAATGGAGCAGTCAACCTCGCCAGTCAACTTCAGTTTACCACCAGAAGCATTACGGGCCCAATGTTCGGTCGGTTTCACATGAGGCTTACCAATTCGTTTCCATGTTCGTTCACTGAGCAGTGTGATGTCGGAGCCCGTATCAAGCTGCAAACGAACTGGGATGTTGTTGATACGAACCGTCACGAACTTCCTTCGGCAAGCAAAATCAACTTTGAATGTCGCCGTCACCGAGTTGGACCGCGATTTGTGGGCCGCACGGTGGTGTGCGGGTGGCTGCGACCTCTGAGATCGACATAAATCTTCTTTGTGGCCACGACGATGACATCTGGCACATTTATGACGCCTAAACCGGCAATAACGAGCAAAATGCCACTCACCGCAATGCCAGCAACTTGTGGGAGGTTTGCTCTGTTTTCGATCGGGCTTGTTGTCAGATTTCTTTGGCGCGCTGGAGTTAATTGCGTGTACACAGCTGCTTGAAGTCACAGGTGACTGGCCGATCATAGCCGTGTCGTGCTTCAGGTTGATGAGGCGTTGACATTCAGTGGTGAGGCTCTGCAACGTCATTTCAGAATCCTGTTCAATTCTGTTAAGCAGCCGGGTCCTGATGTCAGCATCTTGGGACGACTGGAGACCGGATACAAAAATGAGGCACTTAAACTGATTCTCCGTCATTGAGCTGAGCTTGAAGCGCTCGCATTCCCGATTGACAACACCGGCAAACGTGATGAAATCATCATCATCTTTCTTGACCAGCTTTAGGCATTGGTAACGGATATTGAACAGTGATGTTTGATCGCCAAATATCTGAGACAGTGTTCTGACCGTTTCATCAAAGCTGAGGTCGCGGGGCAGCTTGGGGAGAATGAAATTTGTGTACCGTTCATGTTCCGATGTGCCGAGTTTTCGCAGCAATAATCTGACTTTCCATCCGTCATCAAACTTGGAAAAATCAGTCTTGAACATGTCTTCGTACCGCTTGAACCAGGAGTCAAAAGTGTGACCAGAAAGAGGGTCGAATGTGAACTCCGTGATTGAGGCCGCGGCTGCATCAGTTGAAGAAACAGAAGACTCACCAGTACTGGCTGCTGCTGTCTGGATATGCAGTTTCTGAGTCAGTGATTCAATGAGCTTCAGTTGCGCTTCTTCAGACTGCTGTTACTGCTGCTGCAATAGTTCTCGGAGCTGATTAATTGCGAGTGACATCTAATTCTCGTTCGCTAATTGTGGTAACGTTTTTTTCCTCAGCATACATATCAGTCTGAGCCTCCCAAACTAGCGTTCACGTCAAAATAACCTCTAAGGGTGCACAAGGTGCATTATCAAAAGTACTTGTAGAGCGCTTCATATATATAGTGTAAGCGGCCACAACTTCCTGGAAATTCTGACACCTTATGGATGCGCCGTTGACAACCGGCATTCGGCCAATACTGGGTCATGATTGGCTCTTGGGTCCAGACTTTCGACCGATCATATCTCGGCTTGATGTCGGACCGGCAAGTGTCCCGAACTTTTGGCTAATCGTGCGCGGGATAGGATTCTTGGCCGTAGCAGCACCCGACTGCGAGCGGTAAAGCGAGATCCGTGTGGAATTCCGCCTGACACTCCGCCACCCATTGAGCTATAGTGGTGGGTGTCCGCGCGACACTCGCAGTATCTCATACCAGGTTGGTTAGTGGTTAGAGGTCTTACTAACACATTTTCCTGGTCATCCAGACTGGGGATTGGAATGTGTATGGCGATTTTTCCTGTAAACGCTGAAATGCGCTTGCATTTCCCGCCAAATACCGCTGCCTTTTGTCATGCTTTTGAACCAAAGGCCTTGGCTAAGGATCCTAATCATCCTCCCCTCTATGCTTGGGTGGCCTGGCAGTATCTCAGCCTACGTAAAACAATGAATCGCACATGATGAACGGTCAGTGATACGATAAACAAAAAGGGAGGTAGGTTTGACGGTTCTGAGGCTCAAGTAGGTAGTCGTTTTGGGTTTGACACGAGACGAACAACGGAGCACGCCTGGTACATAGCGTGCTGATCGAAGACTGTTCCTCTGCAGGACCGATTCCGGAACAGAGGAACAAAGAACCACTCCCGAACCGATATAGTTGTTAACCCAAGCGCTGCTATCAGCTACCGGTGGCAAGGGTCGGTCACTGCCTTCCTCTCCTGAAATACCTGCGTGGTCCCCGATAATGAATCCGCCATTGCGCTTTTCAGGTTTACGCAAGACACGCATAACTCGCTTACGGATTCACGGATTGATACACAGGATCAAGACTTTTGCCCAAGTTTCCCGGATCGGTTGTGTTCTTGTCGTTCAGCGGCTGTCGTGTACCTGAAAGGCACAAGCGAAAAAAGGGTGTAGCACTGCTCCTTAGGTTCTCAGCGCGGGACAGTATGTTTGCCAGCACGAGGACTCGCATAAGAAAGTATCTAATAGTGCTTTGAATTGGGTTCTAGAAGGAGCGTGGACAACTGATGGAGGAAGGTTATTCCACGCAGCTACTACACGAAGTGAGAAAAAATTTTGCCCAATAAAAGTGTTCGCTCTGAGCTTGAAAATATTCTTACCATGTCCCCGCTGTGTGCTTGCTGGCT
This sequence comes from Opisthorchis felineus, assembly GCA_004794785.1. Classification (NCBI taxonomy): domain Eukaryota; kingdom Metazoa; phylum Platyhelminthes; class Trematoda; order Opisthorchiida; family Opisthorchiidae; genus Opisthorchis; species Opisthorchis felineus. The sequence goes on along the minus strand of SJOL01006800.1, from coordinate 734,796 downwards.
CAACGGTGAAAAACCTGTTGGCTAAACCTTGTTAAAACAGAGCATAAGTAAGAATTAGGTCCCCTCGGAGGCGGCGATACTCGAGGGGAAAGAGGTCAAGCGCCGTGAGACGCACTTCGTAGTCCACGGATTTAAGGCCGGCAACCATCTTCGTAGCAGATCGCTGGATACGCTCAATGAGGGTTACGTCCTTCGTGCGCCCTCAGTGGACAGCTTGGTTGGCGTATTCAAGAGGCGTCCGACGTAGGCCCCATAGAATATTTGGAAGTCCGTGCGAGTGATACGGGTGAAGTTGCACCGAATCATCCGTAGAAAGGCGAATGCCTTTTGGGCCGATTTCTCATGATGCAGTGAGAAGGACATGTTTGAAGATAGCCAGATACTCACATCCTTTTTGGCATCTATCTTCGTGATGTCTTCTGGTCCATCCTCACCATACACGACATAGGCGTTCGCTGGGTCTCTTCGAGTGACATATGGACGCACTTTTCGTCATTCAGAGGAGGGTGCCAATCCAACGACCACTGCTTTGCAGCGTCCACATCCATTTGAAGGGCACTGGCATTGGTACTCCAGGATTTCAAGTCGTCCGCAAAAAGTAGACATGGACTTGAAAGAACGTCTGGAAGGTCGTTGACGTATATCAGAAACAGCAGTGGTCCCAGAACGGAGCCTTAAGGAACTCCAATGGAAACCGGCGCTGGAGAAGAGTAGGTCCAGCCTACTTTCACTCAAAATGTTCCGTCTGGAGAATTTTACGCATCTCGGTAGTTGTGTTTGCTCTGGCGGAAGTGTTTGGTGAATTCAGTGCATGAACATTGAAGGTCCGGATCACGCTTGCTAATTTGTGTCACTTATGGCATCAAAAAGGCATATTGCTGAGTTTCAATGGTCGTGTTCATCAGACCACCGTAAGAGCTGTGTTTTATGGTTACTAGAAATGGCCTCTGTGGATAGATGATGTGGGGTTTCTCCAGGTTTCTGACCGATGTTTCAGAAATGTTGCTGGTGTCAGATGGCGTCAACGAATTCGTAACGAGGCTGTCTGTTTGGAGCAGGCTGGTTCTGCAGCAAACACTTCAGTCACGGAAAACATGCATCACCATCAGCTGCGATGACTCGATCGTGTGCTACGTATGCTGAAGCATCGTCTGCTTAGACCTTCAGACTGGTAAAAACTGTGAGCTGGGTAACGTGTGACTTTGTAGAAGGAGTGGAAGGGATTACGAAGGGTTGGGCGTTGTTGATGTTGTCCGCCTTCTTCTGCCTTTCACTGGAGATGCTGTAAGAAATGGCGGCGGGTTAATGTTAGTGGCGTTCGTCCTGTTAGTTCCCTTCCAGGTGGTCCGATTGAGCTTTTGGGCGTGCATGCCCATGCATGGTTCGGACCCGACCTCTGCATCTCGACTGCTTCTGTCTAGGCCGGGGCAACCTGGCAGTACCTCAGCCCTCAAGCTTCCTTTGAATGGCATGGCAGCTGGGCGCCGAAAGGGTGTTACAGATGAACGAATGTTATTTATATGAATGAACAAGCCTTGTGGCTGTGCTTCCGTGAAGGACCAGTGTCCACACTGATAGTTACGATGTTGATGGATCATGGGTTCTGCTCGGTCGCACCTGGAGTGGCGTGCATTTGTGAAGCAATATGTGGGAACATCGCACAGGGTCTAGTAGGTAGTAGTAGTGCGTGCTGATTATCCTTATGAGCACAGATTCTACATGTCTGAACGCATATCACACAGTGATCCAGAAGCGATATGGTACTTACCTAAAAACCTCTTGTGCTACTCTCGCCATCACAGTCATATCCAGTGACAACATCACTCTATGACACTAATATTGCCTTAGTGGTTGCCGTCGCTAAAATTTATGGTGTGTAACCCTATAACCATTTGCCTGAATATTTCGTCCTCCCCTACGGTAGACATTTAAAAAACGTCTGCGTTGCACATACGTGGTTACATTTGCCGATTATATATATATATATATATATATATATATATATACTGTATATACTGTATATATATACTGTATATACTGCTATTTTCCAAGAGTACCGTTAAGGATATCATGATTCCAACGAGAGAGGAACTACTCGGCCTGAAAATTATTTGCATCGGAAGAAGCACATCTAAAAAGATGTGCTCCCAAAAGGAGCACGACCTTTTCACCTAAATGAGGTAATTTCTACGCATATGTCAATCTCTAATGCAAAAGGGATTTTGCTTAATACTTAACTAGATTATGGATACGCGATTGATCACCACAGTTAACTTCCTGGGTGTCGTGCACGCCAGCGATACCGCTGAACCCGTGCGTGGTGGCACTTAAGGCTTAATGGTGGATTCCGCCCGTGGAGCGGTAGCCGCTGGTCCTCATCAATCACATACACACGTGTACACACACTTTTCCAACATCATTTATGTGTATCAGACGCAGTTGAATTGTAGGCGTCGTAAGAGGGTAACGGTTCAAAGTATCTTCTGCATGAGAAATTATCGGCCTACCTTAGTTCACATTAGTGTAAGTCAAAGTCACCAGTCAGCCACCTCGTTGACTTAGGGACTTCACGCAACGCGATCGAGTGCTTTTCCACTCTCGATTTCGGCAATGACCCAGCAATCGTTGTAATTAAAAGACCTTCCCCATAACAGAAAAACTATGAATACTTACGTCAAAAGTACGAAAAATGACAACTGACGCGTAAGCTGACAGGTTTGACATCAGGTTCGCAAAATTAAAAAAAAACAAGAACAGGTAATTCGAGTACATAACTGCGTAGAAACAGATTGACTACAAGGAGGAGTGCATTCGAAGATGTCAACGTCAGAAGTGTGACAGCGAAGCATCAGTGTTGAACACTAATGTTATGCCGTTGATAATGTGAGACGTTTAGAATGTGTCCGAGTACGAGTTAGAACAGAGTCCGGGTTATGGAGGATAAACAACGTTTTACTTGTCTAAGAACGAGCGTGGATGACCTGAAATGTACATACAAAGGTTCAATACGAGTATGTAGGATAAGTATAATAATAAGCACACAAAAATCATGACGTACTGATGAACGTCCAAAGTTTCAAATCGTTTCCGGAAACACCTAATAAATACCGAGCACGAGTTCTATGTCATCAAACGCTGATTAGTAGAGCATCTCAGTCACTGTCTAAGGAGGCGGCGGTTTTCAACCTGACTGAGTTTGGTGGTTGGTACTTTCATACTTTGTTGCCAGATCACAGGCTGTTTGCCTCTCGGTCGTTTCCATCCCGCATAGAGTTTGGTAAAACGAACTATATGAAGTAGACAGCTCTCCGACATGCGGAATGTTCGTATCCTAACTTGCGCACCTTGTGAAACATGACTATCTCATCATCGCTAACCCAGTATTCTCTTCAGACCCGGTCAATCCTTCTGCACGTAGAAGTCATGTCTCTGATCCACAAAGTAGTATGGATCGTGCTACCACAGTGTATTCCGTGCCCTTGACAGATAAATCGATACCAAATGAGCGCCACAAGCGTCGAAGTTTGACAAAAGCTTTGCTGGTCTACGGATCCCATAGGTGATCTCGTCTCCAGGACTTACACACTTACTCAGGCAAATAAATTTATCTGCTGCGTCGATTGGCTGGTCTACAAGCGTATGGGTTGGGTTTGCTTCCACCCAGTTCTTACTACTTTGCAGACGTGGAGCGGCAAATTTATTCGGGTTATTTAAGGTGGTTTATAACTCTGATGAACTTGAACCAATAATACCAGTATTGTCGATGTACTCAGCGTCTGTGAACGAGCGCACAGGTAACGTTTCGATCCCCAAGGTTTCTGTGGCAGGCAGAGAAGTCTCACCGTGGTATCAAACTTAAGGGAATCGGCATGCCTAGTATTCCTGATGGTTCAATGCCAAGCGTCCGATGTATGGTATGGAACTGAGCGAGGCTGACTTGTGTTGACGATCTCAGGGTGGAGGATGGAAATCCCAGGTTAAAGAAGGACACGAACAGTTTGCGAAAAACAATGAAGCGTCAACCTGATAGCTGTCACTTCCGAGGTGCTTTTTGGCCCCGTTTTACACAGCTTCCTCACAGCTCTGGGAATCAACGTTACTCTCACCCGACAGCGTCTGCACTACTACTTTCAACATTCATTAATGGTTGATGGTTCCACCGATCGCCAGTCGCGGTATTAATGTCTGTCAAGAAAAGGTGCTCCAGGCAACTTCGTAACTATAACTAGAGGAATGTATACTGTCTTGGGTGAGTTAGGGTCGACGGGGGCCCTCATTCTAGTTCATCACATCACGTTTAGTTAGGCAAGGCCTTTTGTTGTCCTGCTTCTTTGCAACTTTGTTATCGACTTGCTGATGGAGTAACCCTTATCCATCTTTGACTTTTGAGGGTTCGAACTGCTCTTTCGGCAGCTGCTCGTAAATATTGAGTACACCAACAATGTTGCTCTACTTGGACCTCGCAGCAATGCAGACAGTACCAAATAACGACCCAGCTCTATCACTCAGCATGACATTAACATCTGCAGGACAAATTGCTGCTTCAGTAGTCAACAGTATCACCTGTAAAAACTGTCTAATTGCCGTACAGTGGTTATAGAAGGCAAACATTCGTTCGCCGGTGTTTAGCGGAGGAGGGGTAGGTAGCTACACGTTGGAGGCATCAGCTGATACAATTGATGTGCAAATACAGGGGTGTCATTGGACTTCCCATTAAGGAGATCGGGATGGGAGCTATGCTTTGAAGATAACAGATTGGGTGCACGAGCGCCATTGAGGAGGCGACTGGGCCATGTCCGATAATGTCTCTGAGCATTGATGTGTCCCTTCTCCGGGTCCCCATCCAGGGAGACGACAATGACCAGCGCAGCTGAGTTTGCTGGTAATGGCCTTCACACTCCGCTGCCAAGCCGTTGTTTGAGCTTCCCTGGCTCATTTCAACCCTTTGTGTGGTTGTGCGAAAAGGGTTGTTCGAGGCAGCCGATCAACTGATATATGGAGCACGTGACCAAGCCAGCGCAACCTATGGAGTGTGATTGGTTCATCTATCGTAGGCGAGTTATTACCTCCGAAAACCATTCGACGTACTTCATCATCACTGATCTGGTGTTCCCACCAGACTCGGGCAATGCTCCAAAGTCATCGATGGTCAAACGCTGAAAGATTTTTAACGTCATCAGCGCGCAGCTGCCGGGTTTCTGACCCGTAAAATAATATGGAGCGCACCGCAGCATAGTAACCTCGATCCCTGACGGGTAAACTGATGTCACGCCTACGCCACAGGTAATGAAAGTTCACGAAAGCCGCTTTGGCCTTCCCAATCCGAAAGGAAATATCATATTTGGCTAGAGCATCGGGACTGATACAGCTGCCCAGGTAGACCAATTTGTCTACTACCTCAATCGGCTCGTCCACAATCATGAGGTTAGGGTTCGCGCCCATCCGGTCTTGCAACAAGACTTCACACATGCAGGTGTGAAGCCAAACCGTGAGGCAGAGTTATTTAGATTATATAATGTCAGTAGTAAAATGGCGTCAGATCCAATGAGAGCTATGTTGTCTCCCTACTCGATATCTATGAGCGAACGTCCTGGGAGCATTTCGACCCCACAGGCATTACAGGCTGGGAATGCGTCTTCCACAGTCACATCAATGACGAAGTTGAAGTGGAAAGACGAAAGTAGACAGCCTTGCCTGATACTTATTGATGTGGTGGAGTCAGGCGAGGGTTTCTCGTGGACCTTCACACGTCCGCGGGGGTTGGCATACAGCGCCTCAAGGAGGGTCAATAATTTACGTGGAACACCTTTTCTCCATAGACACTGCGATAGTGCCTGACGGTCCAAAGAGTCAAAGGCAGCTTTCAAGTCAAGGAAGACCACCATTGCTGGTTGCTGAAAAAAGTGTCGCTGTTCCAGAATCTGTCGGAGAGTGAGAATGTGGTCGATGCATCCTCCTTCAGGACGGAACCGAGATTGGTTTTCACGGATCTACCTCTTTCTGTGTTCGGTCAACTTCTGAAGGATAAGACCTTAGAGCTCTTTGAGAGGGGGTGTGACCGGACGGTATATACCAGGCGACAGCATACATGGCGTCCACATGATATCAGCTCTTCTGTCAAGTAAAGTGCACCGCAATTGTTACGTAGAACATAGGCTTGGACTTTTAAGCAGAAGTTAAGAAGCTTTGAGTGTTTGACCATTTACATCTTCAAAGTGTTTCTCGAACCTGATGGGAAAGTCTGATCTGTGGTGACGAGGGATTTGGAATCAGGAAACACCCCACATCTGCTAGGTGGACTGATTGCACATCATTTGTTGCGCTAGCTTGGTTATGTTCTTCGCATATCATCATGCCGGCTCCCAAGGAAAACCTATTTTGCCCTACTTTGTGCTGGGTTGAATCGTGCCAGGATAGGTCAGGTAATGGCCCGGCAAAGAAGCACGAAGACCGTACCCAGAAAATTAGCTACTTTGGCGTTTGCAGTCTGCACGGATTGAGGCCCCGTCGGGATACATCAGTTGTTGGGGACACTGGTAGACGGCCCGTTAACATAGCCAGGAAGTTCATCCATCCAATCTGCTGTCCTCCTTGCTCAGTTGGCCCCTCTCGATGTCCACACTCACTAAAAAGAGATCCTGTAATACCACTCATATCGCTTTCATGTTTGCAACCCTCCCAAAGCGTATCCCTGGGTAATTTCCAAATAAACCGGCTATTAAAGCTGACTACCAGAAACGACGTACCGCCCGTATATTATTCCGATCTGCTGCTGCTGCTGATGATGATGCTTGGGTGGTCTCCAGCTGTGAAGAAAGAATACCAATTGTTGACAACCTCAGCGCACCACCTCTGGAACGTTTGATATAATGCCCCAGAACAGGATTCAACGCCGTACACCACCAGTGTGTGAGAGCTCATCATGCTCAGCTGTAACGCGTACACATGTATAGTGGTTATCGCCGCCATAGTTTCTGGAGTGAACAACTGTGCCCTCAGGGCAGTAGCTGGTACCGTTGGTGTGTGAATCCAGGAGTGGCAGGGTTTTTTTTAATTTTAAATCTTCAAGAACCACTATGCATTGAATGCAACAGCTTGAATACATGCGCGCCGTTGGGTGTCCGACTGGTTCATGTCTATCAGTGTCACTAACCATATATATGTCCCGTTCCGGGATCTCCATCCAGCCAGATACCAGTGATCAGTGCAGATGACTGTGGGGGGAAATGTACGGTTTAGTCTTGGGTAAACGGATACGCACGCAAGCCACCAAAACCGTCCGTTTAGTGGGTTACGAAGTTGTCATGAACGCGATTAAACTAGATCCTGGCCGTGCTGAAATTACCGCCACCGTTCTATCCGAAAGCTCAACAAGGAGCTGTTAGAATGTTCGATTGCTACTCGTAGCGGGCATACACGTACTAGCGCATAATCAAACCTTTCCTGTTTCCACTGACTCTGTTGGAGCATGTGAAAATTTAAGAGTTCAGATGAATCGAGCAGCCGTGGTTACTGTTGACAGGAATTTACCGTTAGTGATCAGAACAGTTGCTTAACGTATTGTCATTTCAGCGACACTCAATGGGAAAAGTTGCTTCATCATTTTCTTTGTGAGAACGATGCTTCCCTCATCCACCTCCCCTCCACCATCACCATTACAATCTATGACCCGTGCACATGTTGTACAGCGGGTATGGCTGCCACAGTTTTACTCAGAGGGAAATGGCGATGACTAACGCAGATGAGTTCGCCGGTGACGGCTTTAATACTTCGCTTCCAAGTCATTGTTTGGCCTCCTCTAGCTCATCTCCATCCTCCGAGAGGTTGTGCGAAAACTACTGTTCGGGGAAGTTGATCGGCGGAGGTGCGACGCACGGAACTATGCCGGGGCAAACTATGGAATGTGGTCGGCTAATCTATCGTGGGCGAGTTATTTTTTTCGAAAACCATCCGACATACCTCAGCATTACTGATACGATGTTCTCATTAGTCCCGGGGAATGCGCCGAAGATGCCGATGGTCTAACGCTTTAAGGTTTCCACGTTCCCATTTCGCTGCGGCCGGGTTCCTGACCCATGTAACATTAAGGAGTGTACCGCATCATTGCATATCAGACGTTTGACAGTTATGCTGATGTCACGCCAACGGTACGAGCGACGGAGGCTGGTAAAAGTCTTCCTTGTCATTCCGATCCGAATGGAAATGTCGTTTTTAGCTAGACCACCAGAACTGATACAGCAACCCAGGTGGACAAATTTGTCTACCTCGATCGGCTCATCCACAAGCATGGGCTTCGGGTTTAATCCTAATCAGTCTTATGGTAACACTGCACTTTGCAGGTGTGAGGCGCATACAAAACCGTGAGTTGGATTACTTTTCGTTTGCAACTAGGTCAGATTAGGTCCAAGAAGAGCTACATCGTCTTGGTACTCGATATGTATGACCCCACAGGCGTTGGAGGCTGGGGGTGAGTCTGCCGTGATCATATCAATCACCAGGTTGAAGGGAAAAAATGAAAGGACAGACTTACCTGACGCCACTAGGTGTCGGGTGCGAACTTGCCGTAGACACTTAAGCGTTCACGGGAGCTGGTGTATGGCGCTTCAAGGATGACCAAGAAGTTATGGGGTAGGGCATATTTGCTCCAAAGGCACTACAACAGTGTCCGTCATCACCGATGATGATGATTATGGTCACCAAAGTCAAAGGTAGCTTTCAAGCCAACAAAGATTATCACCGTTGGTTGCTGGAAGCAGTGCTTCAGTCGCAGAACCGATCAGATGGCGAACATGTAGTCGAAATATCCTTTTGTAGGGGAAAATGTTTGTAGCTCAGGTAGCGTTGTGCACAACCACCAACCCATCGCTACGTACCACTACGCTCCCTAACAACGCACTGATGATGTCACCTCGATTGGTGATGAAACGTTTGCAATCAAATTGCCCAGCTCAGCGAACAAACCAACGAACATATCCTTTTATGGGATGTAGCCGAGCTTGGTTTTCACGGATCTGCCTCTCTTTGTGTTCAGGCAACCTCCGAAGGATGAAAGTAGAGAGCGCCTTCAATGCCAAACTACCAGGCTAAGGCCATAATAGTGTTTGCGCACCTTTTTGAAGATAGGGATGATTGCTGGCGTGCTCCATTCTGTGGATACTTTCTCTTCACTATGCAAAGCACCAATAAACTTTTTTCAGGTGAGTAACCGGAGCTTCTTCTTCTTTCAAGGAGACTTATACAAACCGCCCGACACTGGTGTCTTCTCACGGCAGTTAAGGTTCACATCCCATTCATCTGTGTGCACCGTCATCAGAGGCCGTGTTGCAGGAAGCCACCAGAACTGTTCGAACCTTTCAGCCCATCCTTCCAATAGGTGATTGTGCGAACGCAACCGTCATTTTATCGACAGTTACCGTTCTTTGACCAGCTTGATTCCCAAGAATCTTCCTCTCCCGATAATCCACCAACCTGCGCGAAATAATGCCATAGAGCATCTTAGACGCCACGGATACCAGGCGGATACCGCGATGGTTCTCACATAACGTTCTTGCGCCCTTTTTGAAGACTGGGATGACGATCGAGGAGCTCCATTCGGCTGGTATTCTGTTTTCGTTGCAAATCTTCTGCAATATGGTCATCAGACTGTTCATCAGGACCTCGCCACCTTCTTTGGAAAGCGCGGGGTTCAGACCATCCGGGTCAGGTGCCTTTTCGCGCTTCAGGATTGATATCTCACGGTGGATTTCGATTGCTGATGACGGGTTGGTCTCAATGTTCCATTCGGGCCCGTTGGGTTCTTCCAGCGGTTGTGTTGAATTAGACCATCTGAACTGTTCTCCGAAGTGCCCAGCCCACCGCTCAAAACGGCGATTGAGGGATGGAATTGCTGTTCCGTCTTTTTCGCATATCATTTTACTTACACCTGCCTTCTTTTGATTGGTTGATTGAATCAGTTGAAACAGGGCGCGGCTGTTGCCTGCAGCGAAAGCCTCCTCCATCTCCTGGGCCTTCGAAATCCACCAGCGTTCTCTGTCATTCTTGAAGCTCCTGATTATCCGGTGTTTGAGGGATCTCCTTGCGCCATCACAGTCGCTAGTTGCTGATATGGTCTCTCTGGCAGCAATAAGATCTGCTGATCTCCTCGATATCCAGTGTTCATGTAGTCGAGCCAGGTGGCCTGGACAAACAGTTCTGGAAGCTGAGAGCATTGCTTCTTTAACTCGCCTCCATTCAACCTCCAAGCAATCTTCGTCATCCGCATGACTGTGCGTTTCCAGTAGCTTTCTAGCCAGCTCGATACTCCAGCTACTGAAACTTGTCGAAGATGATGAACGAAGCTGCTCTCCCTTGACATGCGTAATGCTGGCGGAAAGCGAAGTGCTAACCGGGCCCGCACGATGGCGTGATCAGAGTCAAGTTGCGTACCCCAGAAGAAACGACAGTCCTTAACTGAGGCTCTCCATCGGTAACTGATAGCCACATGGTCTAATTGAGTCCACGACTGTCTTGTGGTAGGTGGCCTCCAAGTAACTCGATGTGAGCGTTTGTGTTGGAAGTCCGTACTGGCTAGGGACAGATGATGATCTGTACACAACTGAAGAAGCCGCTCCCCATTATCCGTACGGTTGGCATCGATTCCAAATCTACCACTTAACTGTGCTTCTTCCGGACTTAGTCGTCCAAATTGGGCATTCATATCACCCGCCAGGATTTCTATATCCGTTCTTCTTGCCGATCGAAGCATTCGTGACAGATCTTGATAAAACTCGTCCTTCTAAGTCTCGGAACTGCGGTCTGCTGGGGCGTATGCTGATGCGACGAACAAACACCGTTTATCGCATCGACCGGCGTTAATCTCAGTTGAGCCAGACAACCGCACAGCGCAAAGGCGGCTGTTTACTGGGATCCAGTCCAGTAGGCGCTTTCAGCCTTGGGGCTGAATGCAACTCCCATACCAGGAGCCATTGCGTCAGGATCACCAGATACCCGAAGAGTGAAATGTGGAATACTTGAGCTCGTCCTAATCGGCTTGAGGAGCACGACCGAAGTGGGGTCTTGTATGCGTGTTTCGGAGACACAACGTACGTCGATAGAGAGGGAAAGCAAGGTTTCAGGAAGGGATGCCTGTTGTCCAATTTGACATAGAGTACGGACATTAACCCGACCTCTGCCTCTCGACTTCCCCTGTCTAGGCTTGGGCAACCTGGCAGTATCCCAGCCCTCGTGCTTCCTTCGGGTGGCATGGCAGCTAGGCACCAAAAGGGTGTTACGGCTGAACGGTTATTTTTTCTTTACGGACATTAAAGGCTGCATCTTGGGTCAGATCTTTTGAGGTTATTAAGTAATTATTTTGGTTTATTTTTCTGGGCGAAGGTTTAGACACGGAATTGGCAAATGGGTTGATTGCACTGCATTGTACGATGGGTGGGGAGGGAGTGTGGGAGAAGGCCGGTGAACGAAGAGCTGCAAGGGCAAATGATACTTCCCGTTTGCCCAGGCCGAAGAAGGGGGTTTAGTTGAGGTACCCGACTCAAAAGTCTGACCCACAAGGCAGTGGGAGGATGTAGGGTTTTGTTCCGGGACCCTGCCCCTAGCCTCGACTCAAAAGTCTGACCCACAAGGCAGTGGGAGGATGTAGGGTTTTGTTCAGGGACCCTGCCCCTAGCCTCTGGCTCAAGAGTCTGAACCGCGAGACATCGGTTGTTAGGGTTTTCTTGAGGGACCCTTCTCGGAGCGGGCGACTCAATAGTCTGACGCATTCGGCTGCAGGGGGCCGGCCCGGCCCGAGGGCGCAGGGAGTAAGGCATTACTGTCTCACTCCCAGTGTAGCTTTGCACAGCAGGTGCCTTTTGAGCAGCACCAGACTCTGGTTTTAAAAGTATTTCGACCGTATTGAATAATGCGCCGGCGGTCACGGTCAACCGTTGGATGGTCGGAGTGTGCAGTTTTTGGGGCTGACCTTTTCTAACCCGTCCTTCATCGGGGGAAGGCAGCACCGCTGCTTCCATAAATATGGACATGCTGGTCGCCTGGGGGAAACGCCTCACTGCCTTCACACTCCTGTCGTAGAGGACATTACGGCTTTACCTCCAGATCGCCTCGTGATACGATTACTCCCAGTACGGTGACTCGCTGTTCTTCGTCGGGCTGCTCCCCGTTGACCTTCCCGGCATGGTTGAAGCTTTAGGAACTGAGTTAAAGCCAGTATAGCCCGCAGGATCATTGCGGCACAGAAGCCTGACCACCACGACAAGGTGACAGCTTTAGGTCGGGTTGTAATCAGTACACCACTACAGCAAATACCCGCCATCGTCAATGCGTTTCTAGTCCAATGCAAGACGACCATCTAACTCACTTTCACGAGCGCGATGACTGCTTACGAGGTCATGTCACCGCCAACTTCAATGGTGTCGGCCTCTTTATTAGAGAAAATAACGTTTCATAGAAACTGCTTTTGACAGTGTCATACCTTCAGGTTGTTAGAGTATACACAGAGACCTCTCGTTTGCAGGATGAGTTCATGGATATCGCTTGATATGCAACACCGACCCAGGCAGAAAATTCTTTCGCTTGAGGAGCTAAGACCAACTTCGCGGCTACCGGTGGCTGCCGCTTCCAAGTACGCAGTCGGAAACAAAAAAATTGACTCAGTCATAAACTTAGCAATTTAGCTGGCATCTCGCTTGGGATGCACAACCACACAGTAGCTCAAATCAAGCCCAGTGTCCAGGCCATGGCAGCCTGTTGGCCTGCTTGTTCTAGAGCGCAACGAATGCCATCAGGTCCAGCGGTGTGTCCTATTGGAGGTTTCCTGTTAATGAGTAGCATAGGATGGTAAAGGGAACGAAGGAACAGGTGAGAATGGAAGAGTTAGTAGTAACATGAGTTTGCCCACCTGCCCTAATCAGTAAGGGCAGTAAGGGTTACCCGGCTGGTGGCATCATTCCACAGCCGATGCAATATTAGGCTATCTTTGGTTGTTACATTCGTGCTGAAGCGGATTCTGTCAGGGTGCTCACACCTAGAAAGGAAGACGATTGGGTTGAATCAAAGCCTTGAACTCAAGTCTGATTTCGAGACAGCGGTACTAGGCCTAAGACTAACCCAGTAACCAAATTTTAAGGAGCACTGCACTACACCTGTTCTGCTCCTAAACTGTAGGACCAGGAGTCTGTTATACCTCTATTCATTGACCAAGCTTGTCGGAGAGCCTCCGCGAATACTACGTCGGCGTCCTGTGGTGTGGCTCAGTTGGTCGCTGCTTTACGCAATAAGGTTTAGTGTCTTGGTGATAAAGCATCAGGCGCAGAGCGAACGTATCCTGTTTCTTCCGGCTCAACAACTCTACTAAAGTGTGGAGTTTCTCCTAATTTTATCCACTTCCATCCAACTTAGATCGCTCAAACTTTAAGCACGAATCATACGAAGAGCTCCAATGGTCTGCTTCTATTTGGTACATACATAACTCCTAAAAGGGATCCCCTGACGCTGTTTCGGCTAATTCGTGGATCCAGTCAGTAACTCTCGAACGCTCGACATGCGCGTCGCTGAAGCATTCGACTAGTGGTGCAGGTGACAGCTATAGTGTTACCGATTCGGTTCTCGCTATGAACAACGGGACAAGTTCATTTGAATCAACTCAGACATGGCTCACGAATCCTTGTCGTCATGGGTGCATGAACTCGTGCTCTGTATCCACGGAAATGGAATCTATTTGCTCAAAAGTCTTGGTGGACAATTTCCCGGTAAACCTCTGAGCAGAGTATCAAAAAAACCTTGCGTCTGCCTAAATTACTGTTCGCCAGTATGAAGCAGTCTGCTGATTTTGGCAAGTAACAAGATAACAAGTCCCCCGAATTTAAAGAAGGTCCCCACATTTGCATGTGAGGTTCTGTCTATCTATCAGGTGTAGTTGAAGTACATGATAAGGCGGAAACACTTTTGGCTAACTAGAATAAAGTACAGGGGTCAAGTCAGTGAATGGCCGTATCGTTCGAAATCAACAATGGAAAAAAATGATGTCGGGTGATAACAAAGTTGCCATCTGGATGGTTCAGATGGTACACGCATTGACACGCTTCCGCCTGTGAATGGAATATCGTTTCTGGTTTGTCCAGAGTTATGATCTAGGGTTGGTTCATTTATCACCCATTGGTGGTTTGAAATCTTACTCTTCCTTCGGTAGGTAGCCAATCGCCCATCGGTCTGGTTTGGCCGCTAGATACCCGCCCCCGTCCATCACTTTTGTGATACCTGCGGCGTATAGTTCTTGTTAAATAGAGCCAGTCTCAATACTGGACCCTACACCAATACTCCAAGGTGAGTACGCGCAGGCCAGGCCGGGTTATTTTACTTGCAAGGCCCCCGCCAGACGATGCTTAGATGTTTATGACACCATCAGCAGTGCCAAAACTAAATATTTTGCTGGATGTTTCTCACCTTTTTACCATGAGATGTGATCGTCCGTGGACAAAAAAAAGCGTTTTTTATTGATCTAGTTCATTAAATTCCCCTTCGACCAACAATTTACGGATACTTGCAAATCTCCTCTGTAGCTGCGCTCTCGGCTGTCGTTCTCCATAGAGTGTCAGTACCATTCCAATTCCCGCTCGTTTTTCTTTGTGAAACCAGTCACTCCTTCCAAGTGGTCGTCCCCGTTGCCATTCACTCTTTATCGGCACAACCAAACTTCTTTCCTCTTTCACTTCTCTTCATTTTCAACCCTGTTTTCCTCCACTCATGAGTAGACAGGTACTTGATATCACAATTATGTTTTTACTCACTGTCGTCATCATGTTTAATCTTTTTGTAGGCATTCTGTTGGCTTCATTGTACTTCCACCTTTCCGTCTGACAGAAGATACCACTTTCCTCCCTAGGTACACCAGTACAACCCACCGTGAGCCTAACAAAAGCAACAATGAACCCAACAACGGTGCTACTGCTGACTAGTAAAACAACAAAACGATTCGGGGGAAGTCATTCCCATATGAAATTTTCGAATGTCTGATTTAAGTTCATCTTGGCAAATCACGTCAAAAGGCCCAACAATTTAAGTGTGGGATATGAAAGTCATAAATGACTGAATAATGAAGTGGGCACCTCTATTCATGGCCATGGTGATCGAATCTTCGCATGAGAATACGATTTTTATCCGTTCATTCCGTTTTCCCTCCAAAGAAGAATAGCTATACGAGCCATCGTTAACATTCCACCGATGTTTATGTCAAAACTATACCTGTTCGTCCGTTACTGGACTGCTTGATTACAGTTTGAATATTCTCGTTTCAGCTCCTCAAATGTTAGAAGGCGGATGGTATTTTAACCAGATCAAGGGAACATGCGAAGAAATAAGTGACGGTGTGTGCATGAATTCGCTAAATCTTACTAACATTTATCCTGCTAGCCGATATCATCTCCTGTGTCGAGTATGACAAGTCCGGTGAGTTCCTCGCAACGGGAGACCGGGGTGGTCGCATCGTCATTTTCCAGAGAGACCAAAAAGTGAGTTACTCCCTTGATCTCTGTCTGTTCACCGTCGTCCGATCCGTTTTTTCCTTGAAACACATGTTTAAGTTGTCAGGATGGCACACAATACCAGATTTGCAGACGTCCAGGGCGATCGAATCAACGATTTTACTCAGTGGATCACCAAGGCTTTCCTTTGTGGAGTAAATGCGCATATACCCACTCAAGTGTTCTGTATATTGTTGACGTCAGTTATTCCCAACACGAGGATGAATCGTTTCAACTCGCTAGTGGGCTACAACTGTTTCCAGATAGTACAACTTAGACAGTCTCCTTTAGGACATTCAAGTGGATGTACGTCGCTGGAATACGTTATACATTTTGAGGGCGATACGGACGATCAATTTAGAGAATCCTTCAGGACTCTAATACAGGTCTTCCATTTATAAAGGTGCGTCCAACCACCCGGGTCCAACCTGAAGTAATGAAGTAGAATGTCTTGCGAACACTTTCAAGAATACTCTTCGGTACTTCGTTTCAAACTGTTGGGGGGATACTTTGAAATGAAGAAGCCATTTGCCTGTTATTCATTTTTTTGAGCGTTCTCTTTGAGCGTTTTCCTTCCACATTAGTACAAAAAAGTGTGCGACTGGGACATTCCATTCGCTTCTTGGAGATGTTCGGTTTTTTAATAGTTCTTCAGGGCAAGCAGCATTTCAAGGGTTCCCCCAAGGTCCCATTTCTACATTGGAATGTGACGCAATAGGAAAGGCACAAATTTCCTCCGTTGACACACTAGACGGTGTCTATCTTACACCCTGTTACCTTTACAAAGTTACTTTCAAAGAAAGCGTGTCCTGGGTGAAGACCTATTAGGTTTCGATGGATTATGAAAGAATGAGTGTATGATCGGTGACATCCTGTTAAAACAAATCAAAATCTATTCCTGCCAAACATTGCACTTTTTTATCCTCCGTCGTCAGAGCTTCGTCGTCCTTAGTTTTGACGTCCGATCACCTAATGTTTGCGGCACGGCACTTCTGTTTCTGTTGTTTTTATCCGGTTATCCTTATCACGTTTGCTACTTCCTCGAAGTCTAACGATGTTTGACATGGTCTTCGCTTGTTTTAAGTACGGCTGTTGGTGGTAACGCATGGGATTTCAACTTGCCTAACTGCTACTGCCTGGGGATCCACAGAGATACACAACGGCAGGAATCAGGGCGTTTCGAACTTTCCAGATTAGGACACATTAGAATGAGCTTGTATGGGAGTCGATTTGAACCCGCTGTTTGTGGCCTCGTTTCAACAGTGGTTACACGATAGAAACCTTTGAAGGGAGGCTGAAACACGATGTATTGGAGTTATTTCGAGGATGTATTTAAATGTCTACTCACCTGAGCAGAATCATGGTGTTATCCTAGAAGCCAGTCATCAGTGTCGAAACCTTCACGCGATTGCTTGCTGCTAAATCAACGGATAAATAATACTGTGCTTGAGTGCATGTCGGTGTCCAGGTTGGCATCGTGTGATATTGCTGGTTTTGTGATGAACTTTACCTTGTTCATAAAAAAGCTGGCATTTAGGCAACTTGTTGCGCTTCGTATGAACAAGCTGTTTCAAATCGGTAGTTTGCTGTTCATATCACAACACCCACACTTCTGGCCATGTTCGCAGTCAACCGTTGAATGATCTGTACACCTCCAAGTAGGCCTCGAGTGGTTTGGCGTTGACAAGAAAACATCAAGCTATCGGTCCACTTGGATTAATTACAAGTTGTCAGAACTATCCTACCATTGTTCTTCCTTTGTGCATCCAATTTCGTAATGCACTTTCCTGGATTACCTGTGTTATTGAAAGTGCGACACCAACCACAGACTGACGTTTTCCCTCTTTCTCGATTTGTAGCAAGAAAGTCCCTTTCGTGTCAGTCACACCGTCTACTGCACGTTTGTTAGTCATGAACCGGAATTCGACTACTTGAAGTCCCTGGAAATTGAAGAAAAGATCAATAAAATTCGATGGCTTCCCCGACCCAATCATGCCCGTCATCTGCTATCCACCAATGGTACTACCATGTTTTTTCTGTTTTGCTGTTAAGCTTATACCTCTGACCTGAGGATTATTTTCACCGAAAATTATTTGCACACCGACCCACTACTCAGTTTACGTGAAAGACTTGAACTGCAGTAACACCGTGAAATCGTAAAGTATTACTACTGGACTATGCTGTGTATATTCTTATCCAGTCGGGGCGAGATGGCTCAAGTGGTTAGAGCGCGAATTTACTGACCGGAAGGTCCGTGGTTCGAACCCGACCTCTGCCTCTCGACTTCCCCTGTCTAGGCTTGGGCAACCTGGCAGTATCCCATCCCTCGTGCTTCCTTCGGGTGGCACGGCAGTTAGGCACCGAAAGGGTGTTACAGCTGAACGATTATCTTTTCTTTTTTTAATTTTCTTATCCAGTCACTGGTCATCAAACTGGACTGCATTTCTCAATGTCTCGCCATCCTGCAAAGGAGTGACTTCAAGCTGTTATTCACAAAATGCGTCATGTTTTTTCTTCGAAGAAGAGTTTTCCGTTTAATTTATTAGCATAGGCTGAACCCACTACGACGACATGCAACATGCTTAGGGTTTCATAGGCATTAGCTGCTTCGGGCTTTTCTTCCCTCCAGCTTCGCTCCTTTGTAGGAAAAATTCACGCGAGGTATTCCTTAGAAATTAGCTCGAGTGAATTTTGTGACCGGCTGCTATATTCTTTTTCTGCAAAAGAGTGGAGAGGCCTGGCATTGGTTATCAGAATCACTTCATTTAATTTCGGAATGTGGTGAAGCTTCTGAACGACGCCCCTCGATTGGATCGGACTAAACCGGGGCTGGATGGTACAGACGGCATTACAACCGTTTTTCTTTGATTTTAAGTGAGAAACAGTTTATTTGCTGACTGCAGAAGGGCATGGGACCAAGTTCGCTATCGTTGTTGTTGGCAAGGAGGTGGCCACCAGTAAGACATATCAAATGTACTAAATGCAGATAGGTGGCCACCATCAATGGTTTTTACCGTGTACCAGTATTATGGGTCAGGCTCAGTTCTAGCCATTTTTGCTACCTGCGTACTATTTTTAAGAAGCTTTTTGTGACTAGCACCCCACTTCAAAGCGCAGAAGCGACTGTAGATCCATTACAAGAAAAATTCACTCAACATTATACTGGGGAACTTTTCCGTGTCCACGAACGTCTGCATCGAACACGTTTTCGATCTCAGTGTGACTAATTTGTGGACGGTTAAAGTACTTCACTGATGGCGATTCCCAGTCGCAGTACTTAGTAGTTACATGCAGTTTGTTCACACCACAGTACACTGACTTTGGCTTCGAACTTGTCAAAACGATGTAAAGTTTGGCAATACGTGGGTAGCCCTCACAAAACACGAAGGGGCGTTACATAGACGGAGTACTGTGAGTTTGTGTGTGTGCTGACTGGATATCGTTCCACCGTGGTTTGTCCGGTATCATTGCAAAATTCGTCCGAGCTAATGGAATCATGTATTCGACGAGCGTTCCGGAAATCGGGGAGGTGGCAAATATTACGTAGTCACAGGTTTGTCGTTGTGTATGCGTGCTCATACTTGTGTCTCTGGTGTTGCTCCCACCCTCAGACACGCTTGTGTAGCTGACTTTAATTTGGCCAAAGTCTGACACTGTTTCGTGTGATTGGAAACCAGGTTATTTGCATCCGGTTTTCGTCCGATCAATGGAGCCCGATCGATCATGCTGTATCTTGTTTGTTTTTGGTTAATTTATGTTGCATCTCTAAGTCCCCATACGATTATATGAACACATAAGAATTGACTGTCCACATACTGCTGATATGCTTTTTGCTATGTATTTTGTGCTGGTGAAAGACAAGACCATCAAGTTATGGCGGATCACAGAACGTCACAAACGCGCAACTGGTTACAATCTGACTCAGGAGCAGAATCACATGGATGCTTCGTTCGACGAACCACAAATCAGTCCCCAAACCACCCGATTTACCCGCCCCGATGATCTCAGGGTACCTCACTTTGAGGAGATCGAACCCACAGTGGAGGCGTTCCCCAGACGAATATTTGCCAATGCTCACGCCTACTTGATCAACTCCCTATCCGTCAATTCCGATCAGGAAACATTTTTGTCAGCTGATGATCTGCGAATCAATCTATGGAATCTGCAGATTACCGATCAGTCATTCAGTATCCTTTGGTTTCGTGTTTTTTTCTTTTTTTACTAGTATAATACCCAAGGGATTTAGAAAGGGATAAAAGACCTTTTGATCTAAGGTCATTGTAAGGACGAGCGGGATGCAGATCCGCTCGGTAATTTTTTTTTTGCCATACTAATATATATATATATATATATATATATATATATATATACGTGCTTGTGACTTCCAGAAGAGCCTGCGTGTTTTCAATAGTGTCATACCGACCGCTTTCTTTTTCGAGTTCGATTTGCATTTGGTTTTGATACGATGTGGATTATTTTATGAGTGCTGTGTCTACTGGCTTCTTCCTCCGAATTCTGTATATACACCACTGGACGACTGTCGACTTTGGATGAGAATGAATCGTTCCTCTCGACTCTGTAAGTATGAAATCCCAGGATGCCACAGTGGCAATAGAAATTTATTTCATCTACCGACGTGAACGTCACTCATTTTCTTGGTAGCTATTAGGATCTTTTGTTTTTCATGGCTTTCCTTGACTTACTGCTCATCAGATATTGTTGACATTAAACCGGCGAACATGGAAGACTTGTCCGAAGTCATAACTGCAGCCCAATTTCATCCCACCGCCTGTTCCCTCTTCATCTACAGTAGCAGCAAAGGAACCATTCGCCTATGCGACATGCGCCAGCGTGCCCTATGTGATGAGCACGCATTACGTAAGTCTTGTTTACGCTAGTCGTCTTTCTCTAGACAGACCACCTGAAGAGACCTTTTTGTAGAAACACTCAACAGCTTTCCTGAGAGAACAGCGACTAAATTTATCGTCTCTATTCTACGTGGTCTCCAACAGATGCTCCCACATTAGTGACTTGAATTGTAAGAGCTGAAGAGCTCATCTGAGGTTACCAATTGTTGTATGGTCGATTTGGTTTATCTGAATCCATCTGCTTTTTCAATGCGGGCTATTTACTCAACACCTCATAACGAAATGTAGCCTTTCTACTTGCGAAGATAAAAACCCCACTTCCGTACGACCCCTGTTGGTCAGTTTCTGGAAATTGATGGCAGCGAGTGTTGATATCCAATTACCATAGCCGGTGACACAAAATACGGAAGCTGTGTCCTGGAACCTCATTCTTCCCGCTTAAAACGACGGGAATTTATGCAATTTTCATGAATTGGAAAATACTGTTTCACTGTTATTTTCGAAAGTTTGCATGACCTCTTTGTACTTTCTCATGGGTTGTCTTTCGCCTCCAGTTGCAGTGTATGCTCATTTTTTTTATCGGCGCTCGTTGTTTGAGCTACTTATTTGTCGTAGCTAAGTATTCTGTGTTCACTGACTAAAATTACACAACTTAAAGTTGTATCAGTGTCGTGCTGTGAGTATAAGATGGAAACGCAGTTGTTTCTAACTGCGGTACCCTACTGAAATCCAGTATACGTATTTCCACGCTAAAACTGTATGGAGATGTGTCAAGCGGTGTACTGCACGTGTAGCAGGCTTGAAGAATGCGAGAAGAGAGGGAACTAGCTCTGTCCGAAGCTGGAAAGCGTGTCTGTTGGTAAAAGGTTTTCCTAATTTGTACTTTGTTTAAGTCTAGAATTATGTTAGTACCTTGTGTGAATCTAAAATTGGCGGTAGACCGCCAATTTCTCGTCAACGTTTTCTACTCATACTCGATCGTTTCCAACCCGTTTAATAAGTTTTAAGTTTGAGTTGGAATCAGGCCCATACTGCTAGGTGAGCAGAAGGACGGTGTTCACTAGGAAATTGAATTGGAGTAGTGTAGAGGAGTGAAGATCGGAATGTTGAACGAAAGGCTTACAAGGTTTTCAACGTAAGCCAACCGTTGACTGTGCTATCAGATGAATTAGCTTATCTCATCACTGATGAATGGACTAGACATTGTTCGTCTGCAGTGTCTTTTTGGGACACACTTGTCATGTCACCCACAGGAAGTACAACTACTGGCAAGCCGAGGAATTCTGATGGAGTGGCTTAGTAATCAGGGCTAAGCTTGAACCGCCAACCTGTCTGATTTGAACCCTCTTGGGTTCAACTCTCGACGTAGGTCACCGTCTGGACTGTATTCAGTGGGTAAATTTGTCTACCATCTTAGTGGTATCACCGTCAAGAGATGCTCGCTTAAACAGTATTGGTTCAGTTTTTTATCCGGATCCAACTCGCAAAGGCCGTCGATATTTCAGATCTTTCATTGCGCATTTTTAGCAACAGCTTTCGCTCACCATGTAAACTGAACTTCACCAAAATAGACTTTTTTCGGAAGAGTTGGGGAAACATTCGGTAGATTTATTGCTGGGCAACGTTTCGCTTTTGTCACAAAAGGTTCGTCAGGCCAATTGGCTAGGTTACTAGGTTGGTCAAGATTTAAGGCGAATGGGAACAAATCAGCTAATTCGCGTTAAATCGGTGTTAGGTTCCGGCTAAGGGATTTTGTTTGTTAGGGTGGGTCAGGAACCTACGTTGATTTTGGTCCAGCTTAGCGTCTAGTTCTTCCGATTCGCTTCACGTGAAGATCCCTCTTTAACGTCGTTTGCACTTTTCGTCCATCTGTCTGGATGTGCTAGTGCTGCGATAGTTGTGTAAGGGAGAGAGATTCTATGAACTTTGGTCGGGTTGAGATTTCTACTCTACGTCTATTGACAACCATACACCGTCACCATCGGCTTGTCTACGACCGCTCTCCATATGCTCGCCAGTTCCACACCTTGGGTTCTATTCACACTCTGACTCTTGGTGATTCTACAGCCCCAGCCATCAGCTTCTGTGGTGTGAATCAGTCTCCGCCTTGAGACCTTTACATTCTCTACACCCTACGTCCTGTGTCTAACACATCTCCCGCCATCGCCGGGTCTTTGACCAGCTCTTCCTCATTCCTCAGTGGTTTGTGTGTCATTCTCTTATGCTCTAATTCTGGTGTACAGTTCGTTGGCTGTTAGTGTTTTGTAAACGTCAGTGCAATCGTTGCATTTAATCCTATACACAATCTCCATTCCTTTTAACGATGAGGGTATCCTTCAATTACACCAAATCCATGTGGATCGCCATCGGTCTTAACACTTGCTGACCCACCCTAATAAACGAAATCTCTTAGCCGACACCCAACGCCGATTTAGCCTGACTTAGGTGGTTGGTTCTCCTTACGTCTTAAATCTCGACCAACCTCGTGACCTAGTCACTTGGCTTGACGAAGCTTTTTTGTCAAAGGCGAAACAATGACTTCTCGATCGGTCCCAAGCGTTTTCCAACATAGACTGTGGTTTAGATAGGCTTTCGAACAGGATTGTACCACAGTTAGTTTCAGCCAGTAATATCATTTTTGTTAATGAGGATGGCACTTCCGACAAGATGAACCGATCCCATGGATGTTGGGATATTCAACGAAGCTTCTGCAAGCTTAGGATAGTTGATTCACCGCTGTAACCGGTTAAACGCTCAATTTCTACAACGCACGAGGCTTTATTCAGGAACTGTCACTCTAATTGGAAGACGGAACGCCAGGTGGAAACGTTTTCAATGATTCATCGTCTGGCCTTTAAGAATCTTATATGGGAAGGAACATAATAGAAGTGAACGATAAGGCAGACGCGGGGGGTTGGAAAATGTGCGTATCATTCAGGGTGAAAGTAATCTGACACACAGCTAATTTTCTGGCTTGTGTGAGAGATACGCCCTTGTGTGCACTATCTCGCCTGAACGAGGGGCGAATACTGGACACGTTCAGCTGGAGGAATTGGACAAATATCTTCCGTGCACATAGTTTGGATGTGAGAAATCAGATGGCAACAGCCTCGGCAATCGCGAGGTTACTTAATCTGACCGCTTTGCACTGTTTTTGAACCTGATAGACGACCAGAAATGCAGTGCGTCGATCAACGACGTGTCCCGTGTCGTCTGGATTTTGACTCTACCTCCCAAGGTGAGCCACTTTGAACAGCGTTTTCTAGTCCGCTTGGACAAGTGCCGCGCCGTTCGACCTACGTAATGGACACCACATGCACAATTGAATTCGTAAACGACTATGAAGGAGGTCAGCGTTGACAGAATTTGCAGGAATAAAAGAGGTGAAGTTGAAGAGCACCAAGTCATGTCTTTCACACAATCCAGACTTGGGCAACTTGGCAGTACCACAGCCCTCGTGCTTCCTTCGGATGGCATGACAGCAAAGCACCAAAAAAGATGTTACAGCTGAACGATTATATATTTATTTCTACACAACCCAGACAATTGGCTGGTGCTGGCCACCGTTCTCCTTGGGCGTCTGGTGCATCTCTTCTTGCAGGATGCCTCTCGTGGTGACATTGGGACCTCACAGAACAGCCTCAACAGTTCGTAGAGAACTCAGTGACAAAGTAGCCACGCGAGGACCTGGATTGAGAGTACGGGCTCATATATTGTTATCTCGTCAGCAACGCTTTTTTGATGTTACCGTATGCCGTGAAATTATTGCGTCGGAGTACTGAACGCTCTTTTTTTTGTCCATTTATGTGGCTCCGACTCATTGAAAGACACCTTTTATCGAGGTCTTTCCCACCACGAAGAGCTCGGCTATAGTTATGATAACAGCAAGTTTTAATGCACAGGCAAGGCACCTTGGTTTATCACAAGCACACCTTGATGGTTTGTTTAGCCTGAATGCAAGACGATGACAATGATGAACATATTTTGCGGCTTTGTACTGATCACGAGTTTATCAGAAATACTGGGTCCAGACGCAGTTGTTACCATTATGTTACCTGGCATCATTCTGCAGCTGAGCAGCCTTGGAGTCAAATTGGCTATGTTGTCAGCTACCAATGGTGTGGTTCAGTCCTTGATTGCAAGTCGTTTTGGAATACGCAAGTTGATTCAGATCATGCTGTTGTTTGGTGCAGATTATCATTAAACCCGCTCGGTGGACTTCAGAAATTAGCCCCCCATTTCGCAGGAGAAAAGTTTCGTGAACTACATGCTAGGGAAACATGCCAAAGTTTACTATACAATGCATTACAAGCGGCCTCTTCGAAGAACATTGGCCGTAGCTGGGATGGGGTAGACATGGCTGCAGATGACACCGACAACCCTGCTTCTAGTGTTCTCGAGTGCGTACACGAAAGCCACTGAACCTCTGAACGCTCATTACCACTTATTGATGCGAGGCGCTCTACCACTTCTAGTTCGAAATACAATCGGTCAGTCGAAAGCTCAAATGTAGCCTGTGTATGGTCAGAGGGGAACGGCGGGACCAGAAAGTTCAAGAAATGGAATGCACGGAAGCTGATCCAGCTAATACACAAAGCAGGGCCTAAAAGGTCTTTCGTGAGTTAATCAAATATAATGTTGGAAATCTCATATATAATAAAGAGTAGACCGCTGGACGGAATATTTTCAACAGCAGTTTAGTTGGCCCTCTGCTCTTGACCCACTAATTTTGAACCGTGGTCTGTGAGTGTAGATCCGCCCTTAGTTGATGAAGTACTAATATGCCTTTCTTTCTTAAATCACCATCGGAGTGCTGGACCAGATGAGCTTCTCCCAGCGTTGTTCAAAGTTGGAGAGGCTGTTTTAAGTATTTGAGAACTCGAAGGTATTCCAGAGAAGTGGGGCTAGTCGTTGATCGTACTTGTCCTCAAAAAAGTGACCGAACTGACTATTTCAACCACAGGGGTATAGGTCTTATGCCGGTCACAACATGGCTGGTGGCTTCCCCTATATCAGGATGCTTCACTTCGGCACGTGAGACGCAAGTCCGAGATCACCAAACAGGATTTTAACCTTACAGATGGTGAATTGGTCATATCTTCACATTACATCAAGTGCTCTAGCGACGCCACGAACGGTGGTCCCGGTTTTCTTAGACCTTGAAGGAGCACGTGACTCTCTGGATAGGTTAGCTCTATAACTACTTTTGGCCGGAGGTGGATGTCCTTGGAGTTCGTAAACATTCTTCCCTTACCTCCGGTCCGGTTATTATACGATAAGCTGTTCAAAAGCCTCCTGACAATTAGTAGAGCTTGTCAGGAGTGTTCTCTCCCCCTGTTAAGTTTTGTCGTGTACTTTATCATGGAGCACACGCTGTAAGCTACCATGAGTCTAGGTTTTGAAGTCACTTCTGGAGAGAGAATAATGAACTTGGATTATGTGGGAAACATTTTTTCGATTACTTATCTGCGCAAATTACTCTTAACAGGATATCGGGGGTGGTCCCATGTTTCGGTATGCGGTTTGGACCTTGGAAGTCCAAAGTCTTACTTCATGATTTCAAGTCATCGTCTTGTGCTTCTCTGAAACATCAAAGTAAAGGACTTGAGTTTGTTGGTCAACTCATGTATCTTGGCAACTGCGTAAGCAGTGGCTGTACTGTAACATATGAAGTCAGTACGCGGCTAATCAAAGTGCGAGCAGCGTTCGCCAACTTACGTCATTTATGGCGTCAGAAAGGAAGTTCACTGAAGCTAAAGAGCCAACTATGCAAAGCAAATGTAAGTGCGGTCTTACTCTATGGTTTTGAGACTTGGCT
This sequence comes from Opisthorchis felineus, assembly GCA_004794785.1. Taxonomy (NCBI): domain Eukaryota; kingdom Metazoa; phylum Platyhelminthes; class Trematoda; order Opisthorchiida; family Opisthorchiidae; genus Opisthorchis; species Opisthorchis felineus. The sequence goes on along the minus strand of SJOL01006800.1, from coordinate 708,595 downwards.
TCTCCGATCCGAGGACCTGAGATATTCCGGTACGAAATGGAAGTTAGGTGGTTGCAGCGCGTGCGCAACGAGGTGGTGCGTGAGCGGGTCATCATCGTCATCACTGGCAGCATAGTACCAGCAATGCATACTGGTGCACAACTGGCATAAAATTTCGGGGTTGTATGTGGACTGAGATACTGCCGGGGTGTCTAAACCTAGACATGAGTACGATTAGGGTCTTCAACCGAAGTCTGGCTGAAAACCCTGACCACAAAGTAGCAGTGGTTGGCTTGAGACCACTTGAGTAGCTCAAATTTCAAGGAAAGAATTGTCACATTTGTCCCATCCCCAATCTGGAGAGCTAGGAGAGTGTGTTTATCCGACTTCTATCCATTGATGAACCTGATAGAGAGACTCTGTGGATGCTGCACGAACATCCTCCAGGATAGCTCAATGGGTTACTGGGGTACAGAAACAGTCGCACCTCTATAATGTCCAGTTTAATGGCGATTTTGTCCCATAAGTGAGGCTAATCTATGCTGAAAAGTCGAAAAACACTGTACAGCTGTTTCATTGTTGTTGGGAACCATCAGCAGTGCGCACCTCACGAAACTCCGTAGAGTATCGAACCCGCTCACTAGTTTGAGCACTTATCCGTTCAGCCACGAGCACCTGATCAAAAGTGCGATTAACTCGCACTTAGACAAGATATAGCACCGTTCATCCTCGTCATCGATCATCGGGACTTCAGTCATATCGAGGGATCTTCGCACCTTCCTGGCTGAGGTCCACGTGGTCCCGCTTGCGGGTGGTTGGAAGTCCTGCAGGTCATGGCACACAACCGATCCCAGTGGCGCTCATGCTGTCATTTCGTCACGGGACTGCCTAGCTAAGGTTCGCCTGTCCTTGTGCGGTTTGCTCGTGTGGTGCGAGTTTCGCAAAGAACACCGCTGATGGCGGCATGATGCCCAGATGTGTTTGTTTTAATGCTGTTTAGGGGTGTAGGCACCTTATTCTTGATCGTTATCCCTATGGATACCGGGCTTTGAACTTTTTACTAAGACTTTCTTCCCTGATGGTTGTATGGCAGTTAAGCGCCAGTATATATTACTGGTGCATTACTCTCAATGATGATGATGGTGATTATCGTTCTTGGAATTTACACCTACAGCTCAATTTCGAGTGTAATCGGCTGACGCTAGGTTCTAATCTCTTCTTCAGTCCGGCAAATTCTTTCGGTAACTCCAGGGCTGATATAAGACAAGCATGTGGATAGATGTTTGTGATTGATTAGTTGTCGGGTTTTTGCAACAGATATTCTTAGAGGGCGTGGTGTATGCACGTGTGCTCGCATAGATCAGTAGAGCTTGAGCGGTAAGTGGTCAACTTGTAAAACCTGCTGAGCAAGCTACTGTAACATGTGACCATTTTCACGTGTTCCACTGATCATATGCAGTGGGCCAGTTTGCATACTTTTATAGTATGTGATCGTATGTGCTGTACCAAACCACACGTGTTGTGAGCCAGACAGTCTCCCTATGCCCTTCCCTTTACCGAACTGCTTGGTCTTCTTTGCTTACTACATTTTTCCCCTCTAGCATTCTGGTTTATTCGGAAGCACATCTGCTGCGAGGCGCGTGCTGGGTTAAGTGATGGTTACTACTAGGTATTTAGAAGCATGGGGGGTATTGCAGCCGTGTGTCGTGGACTCGGAATGATCATGCACTACCTCCGTATTCCTCACATATGGACGTCGGTTTCGTTGGTAGATCGCAATAAGCATCCTTCACCAGATATCAATTTTGAACGGTCAGAGAACCCAAGAACCTGTGACATTTTCCTCCCTCTCTCTATAAAGAAATCGCTGTTCGATGGAAGCTGCTTCCAAGAAGGGGAAAACTTGACAAAAACGTCATTAAGCCTTCTTGGCAAGCGAGAGGACGGCAGTTGTGCAATCTGCCTGTCAGACACAATTGACTCCTGACTTGTACACTCAACTGGGTTAACTTTGTAGATTTCCCTTGAGCACTAAGGCCAAGGAGACCTACTCCAACGTTAACGATCGGGTGTAATCTGCAACTAAGTTATCTTCATCATGAACGCGGGTAGCTAGCAATCATGTGCACTAAGGGTACGTTTGTTCCAGGCGCCACAGTTTCGATCACCGGAAAATGGTAGAGCTGTGGGATATAGCCAAGTACAGGAGGCGGTGGTATAATCAGTTAGTTTGTATTGAATTAGTCTGGGTATTTGAAGGAACGTGATATCTACGCATTAAAATCGATACTTTTGATGAAGGAGCGCCACTGACTGTGATTAAGCCGTGCCCGCCAGTATCATTAACCACTGATGACCTATGTTCCGGGGTCCCTATTCAGGGCGCCGACTGAATTTACTGATTAGTGCCTTCGTACCTCATCACCAAGTCATAGATTGTCCGCATCTCGGTCGCTTTTACTCAGCAAAAGGAGCTCTGCGAGACATGCGAAGTACACGTCCTAACCAGCGTAACCTATGAAGCGTGAGTAACTCATCTATCGCGAGGAAGTTCCCTTTTCCGACCTCAGCATCCGTAGTCCGATATCCCCACCAGACCCGGTTAGTGCTTCAGAGGCACCGATAGTCAAATACGGAGCTTTGGTACATCCTGTGCGTAGACCACACCTCTGCCTAGTGGTGTTGTGGTTCGCCTAAAACTTCGCAAGGCATTTCGTGCAAAGGATCATTCTTACTTGTCAAGTTGCGTTGAGCACTTTAGGAATGATGTTGATCACTAATCCTGACAACCAGGTTCAATAATGAACACTTAGCTTCCATCAGATGTTCGACAGTTTGTGTGTGCCGTGTGTCACTAGAATTAACTAATAGGTTGGTTTGGTTACCAGTTTTGAACTTCGCGTCACAGGCTTATCAGTAGTTCCGTATGTAGGTTGAGGCCACTTCTCGCGATAGTTGATATTAGACTTTTCCTTAGCCTGAACACAACAATCTGAGCATGTTTTTATGGTGATCTAACAGCACGCTTGCGGTCCCTTGACAAATTCTGTTTTCTTCTCGAGGCTTTCGTGAGCAGCGTCTCACTTTTCTGTTTAGTTGTGTCACTTATCGTTAATTCTGTTTCCAACCCATCCCGCTCACAATAGTATTCGAAGAGACGGATGATCCACTGAGTCGCAGTTTCTTCTCAGAAATCATTAACAATATATCGGATTTGAACTTCAGTCACTCCGGTCGATTTATACTGAGTCGGGACTATTTGACTGTCAAAGGTGAGTTGCACATGATGTGCTTTTCGGTTTTGCTTGTTTGTCATCTTTCCAAATAACATCGGTTGGCTGGGGACGAAAACGGTTGTGTTCTGGTCCTTCATTATAACTGGGCGTCGGTATTTGACATTTCTGTTTCTGCCCGTGATGACTACGTCCATCAGTTACGAAGGTTTCGTTGCATCTTACTGAACCACACCACCATCATTGTTATGGACAACGCCAACAGCAAAGGCTGGTGTCATGAAACCATGGAGAAAAAAGCCCTAGTAAAGGGTGAAAAGAGAGGAAAGGTGGGGGTTGGCAATCAAGAGCAAGGTGCATACATCTTCCAACAGCATTCAGATAAACACGTCTGAGGGTCTTCCTGTACTCTCTTCCGGGACCCCAGCCTGGAGTCTGCGAGGATCCCCTATTGGTGATCCTAGTAATAGGCCCTTTCATTTCTCGTTGCCACGTCATGGCATGAACCTGTTTGCATGTCAGCTCCAATCGGCCAAGCCGTCGCCTCTTCATTCTGATTCCAACCTATCTGTGTGCCGAAACTCTTTTATCTTATTCTGGAACTTCTTTGTCGTGGATTGGTTTTGCTCTGTTTTGACCGCGTTTTCTGCCTTGCAGTGGTTTTTCACATCCAACACCTCACAAACCTATTATGTTTTCTAATTCGTTTGGTTACATTCAAGATACCCCTCTGTCTCAGTGTTACGTATTTAGCTACATCAGGACAATCCTTTCTGATGTGGATGATTTGCATTTTAAATGGAAAATATGTGCTTGATCCTGATCCAGGTGAAAATAGCAATTTTAGTTATATGATCAACTGGGTCTTATTCAACTGGCTTTGACTATGTGATAAAATCCATTTGGCTGGACCATTTACGTCATTCAAGTACCAGTAAGTTCACCGGTTTAGACATGACATGCGCTGGTGGCGGAGGGATAGTAGCACACTCTCTTCGCATGTCAGATGTCCGGGTTTCAAATGTCCAAGCACACGCACTGCTGCTGAGTTCTGATAAGAGCGAACCTCGAATCCAGTGATTCCTCTCTTTGATGTGGACCAACCGGAATGCTTGTGACAGAACAGGAAGAGGACGAGAGTGATGGGAATGACAGTTCATTTAGAAGCAATGTACTTTAAAGTCAGTAGAGCACCTCAGCTGGTGAGCTTCCAGTCTTTGAAACCTGAGTTATCCAAATGACTGGATAACGGAATAATACACTGAGCAGATTACGATGGGAATTATGTGGTAGCTAGAATGGGTTGTTTGCAACTAACGCTGATGATAGTGCCTTTGGCGGTGGATGCTTTTGATGGTAGGTATAAACAATTGCTGCCACATCCTATCCTCATTATCGACAGTATAACATCAGTGTTCAACACTGATGCTTCGCTGCCGTACAAACATGATTATTGTAAACAAAGGAATGAAATTGGACGGGGAAAGGACTTAGTGCTAGCCTACCACAGTCATTTCGAGGTGCCTACGCCTCAAGACAATCATTCAGGTAATCTGGATAGAAACTGACAACAAGAACGTCATTGACATCTTTTGGCAGCCATATCTTGCAGAGTTTCCAACCAAATGCAGTGGGGATCACATGGTCCCTATCCTGGAAGGCGAGTCGCACCGGCATCACCCAGACGAACCGCACTGAGACGACTATCAACGAGTATTCAGTCAAGCAAGAATCCTTCTGCTCGGTGACTTGGGACGATACCGATCCCCACATATCCCACCGCAGTGGCCTCTGGATTACTAGAGGCGCGCAGACGGAAGCGAGTGGAGAGTGATGGGGCAGTTAGCGCAACCACTGTGTTTACATCTTGAATTCTTGTTTTCGATGCACAGCACAGATCAATTTCAAGCGAGTCCAGTGTGAGAGCAAGAGCAGCCTGTTGGCCTGCTTGCCTCAGATTGTAGACATTAAAAACAGCCAGATAAACCATACACCGAGTCTTGAAGATTGATTTTGAGATGCTCAAGATTGTCAGCACCGGCTGGCACGCAGATGCTTCGGCCAAAACCGATACTGGACAAACAGAGTCATCAGTTCTTACTGACGGGCCAACCAGGAGAGGATTAGTAATGGAGTTAGGAGATGGGGAAGAAAAAGTATGCGAAAGAGGAAGAAGGTAGGCGTCAGCAGTAGCCTGTTTTCGCTTACCCGCCCTGCTGTATGCAGCAAGTAAGGCGACTTGGCTGATGGCATCACGCGACGGCCGATGTAGCTCGAGACTATTTGTAAGTGTGCAGTTCATGGTTGTACGTGGACTGGGATATTGCCAGGGCGCCCACAACTAGACAGGAGGTCGATTTGTGTCATCAACCGAAGCCTTTGGCTCAAAATCCTGACTGCAAGGCTGCGGCGTTTGGCGGGAAATTCAAGTGCGTTACCATTTTCATAGAACAAGTTACCACACATGTTCCTATCCCCAACCTGGAGGCCCGGAGACTGTGTTAGTCAGACCCCTAGCCATTGAACACCTTGGTATAAGAGACTCTACGAGTGTCGCAAGGGCACCCCCGAGTATAGCTCAGTTGGTTGAGGAGGTACACAAACTGTCACACCACGGTAAGGTCCAGTCTCTTCGTGTTGGTCGCATCCTAGGTTGGAGTGTGATAATAAAAATTAGTGTCTGTATGCCTGCTCTCCCTGATCTGTTGGTAATATACTCACCAGAAAAAAGTGCGAATCCCGGAAGAAGGACGAAATAAGGCTGAACTTTCTTCCCTAGCGTTCTCGTGAGCAGAAAAACAGTTACCCGAGAGACATGCAACGAGATAGATCCTGGCTAGACTGGCTTGCTCACAGCGAACCTATTGAGGACGGTCTTGATACCAACTGCAGTAGGTCCGCCGTAAAGCGTAACGAATAGTAGAATCGCAAGAGGGAGAGAACTGACAGTGTAGCAAGGTCAGCTTCGGTCACTCGACGTGTTGAACAGGCAATCTGCCGGGCCGCACACATTCAACTCATTTCAGGCAAGGCCGGGTCTGAGTATGTGATTGTGTGTGAAAATTTTTATTCAGTTGATAGGTCTGCCCCCATCATTTGATTTTTCGGAAGGCCCATTTCGTATAGAGTGGTAATGCGGCAATCGAGAGACAATTGTTGCAACTTTCCGAGACGTTTCGACGGGTGGGTGTGGGTTGAACACGGGTTTTGGCCTCACATACGACATCTGCAACCATTAGACGAATGTAGTGAGAAAACAATTAGGGCCGTTTTATAAACGTAACTACTCACGAGGTTGCTGAAACTCTTCGACAGCCCACGACGGGTTTCGCCTTTCTTGGAGCCCATCAGGTAGGCGCAGTCCCTGAGTTTCCATCAACTCATTTGTATATCCATTTGGTTTTCACAGGAGACTCCTGGTCGTGTCAGCCTACACGTCCTTCACACGCATCTGTCATCAGTAACATATAAGACCCCCTGGAAGAATTCCTCTCGGTGGAGGACAGCTGACCTACCAGTTTGAGTTCTAGTCGATCGTCCGCGTCCGCTATTCTTACAAGAATTGATTCACTATTTACTATGTTAGGACTAGGTATGCGCATCGCCATTGCAGGTTTATCTGACGAAGCACGCGTCAATTGCACAATTTCTATGACCTAAAGAACCAATTTGTTCCTTTTAATTTAGTTAGCTTTACCTACAAAGGTCGTTGAGGTGTTTAATCTATGTTCCCTGTTCATACCATGACTCGCAGCAGTCACCCAGCGTCATATCACTATGAAAAACTGAAGTATGTAAATACCACAGTACATGTTAGCATGAAGGCAGTCACTATGAGGCATCGTGCGACGTACACGCTGGTGAATGTCAAATCCGGATTGGTACGATTGTCATGTGGATGTGGTTCAGTTCACCAGATGTGCTTCATTTCCTATGACTCGTCGATGCCAGCTCGGCTTTATTCTTATCGACCCTGACCGAGATTTCATTTGTGTAGAGTATGTATCTGGTCTCGCTGCTTTTCTCCCTCAGCTAGGTATGCTTTACTGTTTTCAGCTACGCGATTGCCACAGCGTTTCAGTGTCTTGTCAACTCGGACTATCTTCATTGTGACAACCTCCTTCTCCTCATCCAAGAGAGTTCTGACTTCCTGATGTCTTCACTCTTTAACACGTGAATGATATGATCTGCGAGTCAGGATGGGATGTAGGCTTTCTTGGGACTTCAGGACTCATTCATACGGTCCACTAGTCGTCTGATGGCAAATTCTTTGTCACCGAATTTTAGTTGAAACCGAAACCTCCTAATTCAGACATTTTGTTTTCTCCGGCGTAGTTGTACCTCGAGGAACTAAGCTTCACCCACCTATTCATGGTAGCCCTCAAATTCCACCGCGACGGCATGGTAGTACTAATAGACGCCCGTTCGGTTGTGCACCCACTTGTTCCCTAGCTGCAGTGCCACCCAAAGGAAGCACGAAGGCTGAGATACTACCAGGCTTCCCAAGCCTAGACAGAAGCAGTCGAGATGCTGGAGTTGGTTTCGAACCAGAAACCTTTCGGTCAGTAATTTTGCGTCTTAACCAGTAAGCTAACTGGAGCTCAGTGGTTTTGGTTACGTATCCCAATCTATGCATGCTCGCCTGTCGATCTGGTTCACTGCTGTGTATATAGTAATAGAAGCAACCCCTCGTAAGCCCCACCGGAATTATTCAGCAGAAACTAAAAACCTGGCCACATCAGACATCAACCACTGTGATTCCCATCCGACAACAATGTGAACATTCAGCGTGGGTCTCAGCAGCTTGCAATCCAATCGTATGCAAAATATTTGTGGCACGTCGGTATAGGTGACAGTTTTACTGAGTGATGGCGGTTTGGTAATTTCTAGTAACAATGACCTCTGTACCCGCTAACCCACGAGAACCTGGTATAGTCGATGCAGAGCTGTGCAATTCTTGGAGAACTTCTTTTTATGTGCTTATGATCCTAGCCAAAGTAGTTCTGACTCCGAGTAATTGTCAAATATAGGATAGATTTATTGTGTGGGTTTTTCACCCCGTTTATGACACTTATGCGGCAGTATCCCCTGCGTATGTTTTGCTTCCTATTGTGATTATTCCACTCTAGTGTTTAATTAGACGGAAATTACTCCCTGCTATCCATATGCGGCCTGGCAAGTGAATCACAACGGTGGTCGATTGCCTGATGTCAGTCTAATATGTACCGCACTGAAGCCCTGGATATCGTGCTGCGATGTGCACTGTATGAGATGCCGTGTGAGGAACGACTGTGTCCAGCCTATACGATGTGCAAACCTTTCACACCACATGGTTATTCAGATGAAAAGCTTGTGATTACGGTCTATGCGCTTTCATGTGAGCGGCTGTAACTGTGACGAAAATATTGATGCCCGATCGATCGTGCAAAGAAAATAAAGCATGCTCGGAATCCACTCGCTTCGACTCACCTTCCGTAGTTATTGGTATGTTAGTGTTTGAATCACATGAGCGCGGTCTGTTCAATGCTATTTCCAACGTATTGTCCTCATATAGGTTACCGGAATTACGTGTGCCTGGTTACAACAGTCAGATTCTGTATTTGTTCTCCTATGTTCTCACTTTCTGGATGGTTGGTGTTCACAGCGGTCGGTTTATGTTTATGTTTGGTTCGATGGCGTGGTACTTCATGTACGCCTACTGTTCTTCCTAGTTTTTATTCCAAAACCTTACTTTCCCTACAAATCACTTCACAAGTGTGCAAGGGTGAGCACTCAGCAAACATTACCTTATATTGACCTCAACCATTCTTGATGTGCAACCTTGGTGATATAGTCTGCGACACTCGACTGGGCTTGTGTCATTGATTTGGTATGCACTCTGAATTTTACTCATCCTTGTCGATCCTACCTACCCTTTTTCTGTCTTTAGTATGGGATTTGAATATGCCTCGACAACCAGTGGAGACCTACCTGGTACACGACTATTTTAGGACCAAGTTATGCGCACTATACGAGAATGATTGCATTTTCGACAAATTCGAATGCCAGTGGTCACCGGACGACAGGTAATTTCAACTTTCTTCTTCCTGTGCTATCCCTCTGTTCCCCCCTCCGCTTCGTATCATTCTTTGCCATTTTTCTGACACCCGTCGCCAGATTACGGTTCGCTTTATTTGGTTTACCCATTTCTGGACGTTGTTGGCGTTATATTTACGAATGAGCGATCATGTACTCGGTAGATTTTTCGCACCATTGCCCAAACAGGTTTGCCAACACCGTTTCAGTCAATTTTGTTCAGTGATCGGTTAATTTATTTGTCGGGCAGCACTTCGGTTTTAACACGAAAGCTTCATCACATCAGCAGTGAATCTACCGGTCGCTCATCAAAATTTTCTGAATCAGTACTCCTCAATTTGGTTCAAAGTTTTTGTCAGTTGATGGAGTGACGCTATTTGTCAGAAAAAGTACGGTTCGTCACGTTCGTGTACACATTTAAACGGTGTCAGTGGATTTTTAACTCAAGGGATTAAATTTACAACTGAACGTCGGTTGTATAGAACATTCAGTCACTATTTCCGTAACTTGGCAAACAATTTCATTTGCTCACTTTATTAGTTTTCTAACTGTTGATTTGGCCCTTCAGGTCACCCCGTTTCCCGTCGCACGTTGCCCTAGTGCCCCCATCTCGGCTCGCAACATGCATATGGCCCGTCCTTATTCTCACATTCGTGAAACGTGCCTCGTCCCTTTTGAGAACTTAATTGGTGGTGGTCAACTCCTGTTGCCTCATTTTATTGTGTCTGTTTATTGTTTCCCCACGTCCATTTTCTTACCCTCATGAGGGGATTATTTCGCGCCCGAGGAGTTGAAGTATGGTATGGTCGTGAACAGCCATGAAGATGTGACAGGTGGTATCCACGTCGTTGCATGGCTCCAAGCTCGAGATGGCTCAGTAGTTAGAGCGCGAATTTACTCACCAGAAGGTCCGTGTTTTAAACCCAACCTCTGCTTCGCGACTGATCCTGTCTAGGCTTGGGCAACCTGGCAGTATTTCAGCCCTCGTGCTTCCTTTGGGTGGTATGGCAGCTAGGCACCGGAAGGGTATTACAGCTGAACGATTATTTTGGACGACGCATGGCTTCTATCCTTGAGGACATCTAGTTCTTGCATAACCATGCAACGTGGATGTAGAAAACGATGGTCTGCCACCGTTAACGCTTCGGCCGACCATTCACTGTCCTAAAATATCAGGACGTATGATTCTCCCTCCCTTCAAAGAAGGCCATGCAATGGGTTGCTAACTAATCTTGATTTCTTCACCATTAATTAGGTTTCTATTCCAATATCTCTGAACCATTTGAAATTTACCGTCTCAAGCGACCTCAAATGGCTACCTCGTGTGGAATTTACTTTAATCAAAGTTCGAAGACTGGCGTTTTCCACTCAAACTCAGTATGCTGCACGTACCCCACAACCTCATCCTGAGGTTTGTTACTTATTGTGTCCGACACCGAATGTATGGTCCCGCTGCTCCATTCCACAGACTTGAGAAAAGCTTTTGCCTCATTTTACTATCTCTTAAGTATGTTTCCAGATACACCGGAATATCAAGGGATGCCAACTTCTTTGTCAGCAAACACAACAATGCTTGTTAAGGCTTTTATCTGAAGATCCTGTTAGATACCGAACACCTCATCTATTTTCCGTTCAAAGCCGCTTCAGCTTCCTATACTCGGATGAAATTCAGGCTCATCGTTGCTCGTACCATAACCTTCGTATTGCATTTGTCTCCTACTTCCTTTTAACGGACGTTCTGAAGCCTGCTACTCTATACATTCTGATTTCTCTTTGATATTTTCGTATATATACGCTTCTCTAAATCCGCCGTAAATTTGTGTGCCGAAAATTCACCTTCTGGAGCCTAAAGTTCTTCCTGGCTTGACCTGACTTTTCTATCCACCGTATCCATATGCCTCCATGTGAGCTTGCTGTTTTGCGCTTGTGTTCTGCTTTATTGGTCACAGAATCACCTGGTTGTGATCGGTTTATTTTGTTTTTAAGAGATATCTGTGGTGCATGAAATGCAACCAGAAGCACTTAGCTTTTCTCCGGCTTCTCGGTCATCCAGGATGATGAGACTTGATATGGCGATTACCGAACGTAGTACTTCATATGAAGTGTGTTTGATTTTAAATTTGGCCGATACTGTTCCAGGTGGGGGTGCGAAATGCTGTTAGAACTTTCCTGGACGGATGGTCAGTTCTATCTTCTGGTCAATAAGTGCAGTAACCCTTACTATTTATAAAGGAGCACATCGCTCGGCTATTCAGCCTACGTTTTGAGTTTCACTCGGTGATGCGCTATCAACCACTTTCGAGGTACTACTTAATTTCTGGTCAATGCCACCCTAGTCCGTAGACAAGATTATCGATCACTCATCCGGCCAAACCCAACTTTGAGCTGGCCAGTCAGTAGCCTTCGAGTTCCTTAACGGCAAGAACAGTTTGGTGCAAAAACGCAGTCTGAGCCATCACGGAACTACCGCTGAAAATGTGACGACTAACTTCCCATCTTGTTTACTTCATCATCATTTTGTATTTAGCATTTTACTCATCCTCTTCAAAGTCTCACGTAAGATACCCTGCTGAATAGGAATGCAGCTTATCCAAGGAACTCGTATAATATTTCCATTATTAAGATATGTAGCATCCGAAAGAGATCGCTCCACGTCTCGAACCGTTTTCAGCTGGGAGACTATGCGGCTTAGATACACCAGTCAGTCGGTTTTTGGTGGCGTTCAAAATTTTCCTCTCCGTCGTAGCATAAATCCATCGAGTTCTCGGCGTCTTCCCCGAAGTAAACGGGCTCAATCAGCCAGAGATTTGTGATCTGTGTATTTTCTCAGAAATGTTGAATTTGCTCATTCCGAAGTCCCTGTAGACCGGCATTGAATTTTGTTTAAGCTCCGACCGTGCTGTTCTACGAGCTGCGCCTTGGTTTTACCGGACGACTGGCCAACAACCTCCTCTCCGATAGATGAATCAGGCTAGCACCCATCGTGTGTCACATTTCACTAGGGAACTAGTCCCTCCCGCACATTCCAAACGTAGGTTGTGAGAAATGTGTTCCATTTTTAGACCATAAAGATCAGTTCATCAGTTAGCCAGACGGTTGTTCTGGTCATCCTGTTATACTAGTAACATTTTGCATCCCATGGCGGCATTATGGGTGATAATTCGGGTCAGCTAGGCTCGGATTCAAGGCCGATATGTGTCGAATGAAGTAACGTATTCTCGTCACACAAGTTCCATCCTCCAGGGAAATAGGGTGCAGTAGGTAATGAAAAGAAGTCGAGTGTTTGTGCATGATATCTGTAAGATTCTGTCGGTTTTTCTACCAACCTGCAGTAGCAGCTTCATAACGTTTGGACCTCATACCTTCCCCCTGATGGATCCTGTTTAATCCATTGATCACAACCAGGGGCTGCTTCCTTCGACGCAGACTGTCAAGTTTATTATGGGTCTAGTTCTAATAGCTCACACATTTTTGTACTTGTTCATGCTCATTTTTATTCGATCGGTCTAACATCCTGCGTTGTCGTGCTCAATCGTGCATCCAGTTCACATATTCACGTTTTTTTTCAGATACATTATGACTGGATCGTATAACAATCATTTTCGTGTATTTGACCGTCTGACTCGCGAGGATGTCTTACTTGAAGCATCCCGAGAGGTTATGGATAGTTCTCCGCTTGGAAAACTCCGCCCTCGACAGGTCGTCTCTGGAGATCCTGGTCGTTGGTTAGATGATAAAATTAGTGTCGAATCAATGGACTTTACTCGAAAACTGCTCCACTTATCGTGGCACCCTCGTGAGAACAGTGTCGCTCTGGCCGGAACCAGTACGCTTTATCTGATCGATTACTATGCTGGCGCACAGAACGGGGCTGTTTACCCGAAACATTTGGATGGGGATACGCGGGAGATTACGAATATGGATACGGTGGATGCCGCTGGCGACATCAGTCCGGATCTCTGATATCCTACATAATTGATAGTTTCAGTGGACTGAATGTACAGGTATTCTTGTCTTTTCGGTTCACGTACGCATTTGCACCAGCAACCTCTCACTTATGCTACCTAATGTATAACACCCACGGATGCCATAGCGGTTGGATCATGGTTCAGCGGAGGATTTTCTTCAATTCGAGGTCCCTGCACTTCACCGCCCTTAGTTCCCAGTTTTTTATATATATTCTGCTCAACTGTTTCAGGACCTTTATATAATCTGTTTCCTGTTCAAATCAAGTCCTCATTTGTACAGCAGTCGTCATCCCATTTTCTTTGCCCTAATGAACCTCATGTGCTCCTCTGTGGCAATGAAATTTTCTTTTATTGGTATATTTCACTGAAATGATTACCGGGTTTTAGGCTTTTGTCTCGCCACGTTTTCCTGTTCGTCGTTTGTTCCCATGGCATCTGTTACTGGTTGCTGGGATGACCGGTACTCGTTTCGTGAATGGCACGTCTTTTCAGTATCCATTTCGTCCCTGCTCTTGTTGAATGATATGCCGCACCCTATTGGTAACGAGCTGTCAGCTTATAACCTGTATCCTAATCGATGCAAATGTCACAGATTCGCTTGTAATTCAAATCGACCTACGGGTGTACTCCTCGTCTCATTCCGGTATCTAGTAGGTTGTCTCCTTTCGCCACTGTACTCTGTATCTTGGCTCTGTTTCTTTATTCTCTCAAACCTCAGATTATTATCGTCCCCGTATTTTTTAAAAATCAGCCAGTACTGTATCCACGCTTTTCTCTGATCCACTGAAGGTAAAATATGATGGAAAGAACGTTTTATCTTTAGCATACTTGAAGAGTTTTCCACTACTGTACACCTAGTTGGCACGCCTTTCGCTTGGTGAGATGTACACATTTGCTTATGATTGCAGCATGCGTACTATGTGAACTGGCCGGGTGTTCTGCGTCACCTGCCTGTTTAGCTAACCCAGACGTACATGCTGGCATATACGATATAGCTGCTTGGCAGTATGATCTGTGTGGGCGATTTTGCAACAAATGAGCAGCAGGTTGGTGTATTTTTTTCTATGTGAAGAGAAAGCTAGGAAGTACTTCATGCCAAGAGTACAGGTGAGTAGCAAGGTAAATTCATAAAATGTCGAAAGAACGCATTGACATTAAGAAATTTAGTAACCTATTTTGTAGAATGAAGCTATTCACAGGGTTGCTCGAAACTCTTCGACAGCCCATGACTGTTTTCGGCCTTCTTGGGACTCATCAGGGAGGAGCAGTCCCCGAGTCTCCGTCAACTTCATGTTCTACTTGAACCCAGATTGTACAAAATTCACGAAATAGACTCATTTGCGCACCAATTTTATTTTAACAGGAGACCCAATTGAACCCCAGCTAAATCTTCTTTTTATGGTGTTCTTCAGTTGAGTCTTCCGTAAAAACTAAATTGCTGCGTAAGATTCATCTCTATGTTTAGCACTGCGCTGACATAGGCGTTGCAACCAATTGTTTTTCCGATTGATACTATAGAATGGCCATGTCGTCGTTTCAAGTTGAAATCGGTTTATGAACCAAACTCTCTCCAAAAACATTACATATACTTTTGTTCTTGACATACTTCGATGCAACCGACATCATCGTTGTGCCCTATCGTGACCAAGTGTGAGCAAATTTCACCACAGCACCAATTAGTGTAGCAATGGTGCTAAAATCACACACGGGACTCTCTTCAACACTGTACTGTTGTGGGTCACATCGGTTAGTCCAGGGCTGTTGATCAGTCGTAATTCTAATTTCACAAACCTCAGGCTGAACGGTCAAACAACAGTGCTAGCCAGGCCTTAGTTACTGCATTGGATCCTGGCATCCCCAGGCGGTCGCGTGAGAAGGCTGATATGACTTGAAGGTAAATTACCGACCAGTCGTCCATCCTACTCTTTTCTGAGGCATTCTTTTTGATGTGGTTAGGTGAACCGCGGACTCCTAGGTCACATGTTTTCTCGGGTGCATCGCGCCTGATACCAATCACGTTTATTCCTCCTGGGACTCGTGTTAGCTAGACCTGCACAATGTCACCTTCCGTTCACCTGAGAAGAGTAAACGGCTGCTCATGTGCAGCCAAACAAAGACAAGCAACGCGTTTGGTCTTCGTCTTCGAAGATGAAGATAACATCTTCTGTGCACTCCAGATCGACGGGGTTCTCGGCGGCAACGATTTGAATACCGGGGTATTGAAGAACCTCCAGCGTTCGCCTCATTAGTTCGTCGATGGCGAAGTTGAACAAAAATGGAGAGAGTTGACATCCTTGTCGGACAGTTTTTTTGTAAGGATGCTTTTAGAGAAGTTACCATGCATTCACATACCAGGACGTATGTGATTATAAGGGCCGGGTTATGTTCGCAAACTTGTGGGGCATCCCGTGTTAGTAAGCGTAGTTATAAGCACTGACCGATCAACAGAATCGGACGCACCCGTCAATTGAGTCGTCCGTGAACATGACGCTGCTTAACACCTGACGGGATATGAGGATATGGTTGACACAGCCCCTATCCGGTCAAGGATTCGCGTGCCGGCGTAAAATGACGAAGTATCAGTGACGCAATGAGGGTCAGACTGATGTCCCTGTGATTACTACATTCACTGCGAGGGTACAATTAACGACTCACTCAGTTGTCTGAGATCGGCTGATCCCCCCCCCCACCCCCGAGATAGACGTAAATAGGCTAGACGGGCACTGGCCGAGGAATTCACTGCCGTCCTTGAGAATAACAGGTGGGAGGTCACCGGTACCAAGGGCATGATGATGCTTGGGTAAGGCTATACATTCGGACAATTCTGAGGCTGAACGGGAATTCATGTTGATGGTCCAGGTTTCTTTCAAAGGCCGACACAGGACTGGAAGTAGTAGGTGCCAACTGAACGGTTGTTTTTCCTGGCGTGGGATCATGTGTCGAGTTGGGTGGTGGTTGAGACCGGAAGGAATCTGTCGCCAGGATTCCAGAGAGCCCACTATACAAGCAGACTTTTAATTGCTTGAAAAGGTAGGCTGGTTCTGTACTGCATGTGGAAGTTCAAACACCACGTATAGCTTTGGATAACTCGCTGCAGTGGTGGTTAATATCTCACATCGGATCATCAGGCAGGCGTTATATAAGTAGGTTCTGATACATTTGTTTGACTTTGGAGTCCATGATCTTCCCAACGACTAGGCGGTGTGCTTATTTTGCACAGTGGGCAAGAGCATAGTCGGAGCCCACACAAGTATTCCAGTAGGAGCTGCAGGCAATGACCGTCCCTCTCCACCGATAACTGATAGCAATGCGGTCGGTCTGGGTTCAGGGCTGGTATATTTTTGGGCACCACGTGGTCAAACTATTTTCGCTGTTTTGGAAGTTGGTACTGCAAAGCAACCGTATGCGATCGGTACACATCCGCAGCAGGCGGGCTTCGATGTCCGTACGTCTCGTTATCGATCCATGACGACCACCCGGTTGGAACTCAGCAGCGCTAAGACTTCTATCTGAACGTTCACGTCAGCAGTGACCACAACGATGTTCTGAACTTTCAGCCCGTTGTAAAAAAGGTTTTAGAGCGTCGTAGAAACTTTTCGACAGATTCATATCTACAGTCCGCCGGAGTGCAAGCAGGTACAGTAGAAAGAGGGGTGGGTATTTCTTGTGATTCTTTCATAGACGCGCTTGAAAGCTCAGGCTACTGTTAGCGGGTATCCAATCAAGTGGAGATGCCCGCGCTCGACGGCTCAGCAGGGTACCCACTTCAGCACATCCAGTTGGAGCGGCCTCCGTGTCACCAGAGATGCGCAGCCGGAGGCGGGAAGAGAGCGAGAGGCAGTCAGTTTAATTATAGTACTTACGTCCTGGATCCTTGTTTCTGCCAGACAGCATGCATCAGTGCAGAAGGAATCCACTCCTTGCTTCCGTGTGCGAACAATTAGGATCGCTGACTCAACCGGCTTTCTATCTCAAGACTGCTCGGTGTCTAAGGCGCGTGACCGGAAGTCCGTATTTCGAACCAAACCCCGGCATCTGTACTGCTCCTGGCTAGGCTTGGGCAACGCGGCAATATCTTAGTTTTCGTTTCCCCATCGGATAAAATTGCAGCTGGGCGCTGGAAGTGTTACAGCCGATCGATTAATCTTTTATTATTTTAGTCTAGCTGTCTGGTTTTGAAAACTACCTTAGGAGTGTTTTTGGTTGCTATTGAAGCTAGACGCCCAGAAGCTGAATCCGTGCATGATGCAAGGCAAACAAAACCTCCAGTCCTCTTGCTGGGACCTTCAGATAGAATAGGAACACCGGGGTGGGGTAGGCAAGAAGAGGGAATAAGTGAACTTGTAAGGAAGGATTCATCAGCAGTAACATTTCTTCGGTCACCCGTCCTGCTGTATCCAGCAAGTAAGAGGATCCGGCACCACGCGACGGCCGATGCAGCATGACGGTATTTTTAGTTTTGAGGTTCATGGCTGTGATATTGTCATCCTGTTGTCACTTAGACGAGAACGATTATTGTCTCCAACTAAAACCTCTTGCTCCAAAGCGTAACCACAGCGTAGTGAGTGGATGCCGACGTACTACCACAGTGTAAGTTTGTTGAAGAGCAACTCGCCTTAAATGCTCCAACCCCGAACCTGGAAGGGAGGAGATTGTGTTTACCAGAAAACTGGAAATGTCAAATCCTGCAGTGTAGCTCAATGTGTCAAAGGAGTACACAAACCACCACAGCACGTTAACTTGGAGTCTCTCTGCAACTAAGTAAATGAGTTCTGGATTTTGACAAGACCATAAGGTCGACTGACCCATGGACAGTGAGAAAAGTTCTGAATATCTTAGCATCAGCGACATCGTAGTAACCAAAGGACTTGTGAGGCCCGATTACTGTTTCAAATGTTTCTTATGGAGCGAACGATTTTGCTCCCTGTAGAGAAGACTTGTTGTGGAACGACAGTATTCAAACTCAAAGCGCTTTCTAGTATGTATCGGGGAGATGCTACACCCACCTTGTTATGGGCAAGAACAGCCTTAATAATGAACTGGAAAATTCCATCCGCACCTTTCACATCCAGTCTAGGGGAGCTGGTGGAGCATCACGGGTTTCTCTTGGGAGGAAATGGAAGTGAAACTGTTTCCAAGTTGCACTAAGTTTGGGATTTGTAATGAGGCGGATCAAACGGGGACTAGACTTCGTTTAAGCGCCATAATACAATAATCTTGTTCCGTTTTGTATTCGACAGGGTGATGCCATTCGCTACGTATTCCTGAGCTCGGCAAAACGATATATTAATCGTTGTTTGTAGAGGATTCTACATTATCACGTTTTTGCGCAAAGTTGGGAACCAACCAGGAACCACCCACCCAACTGCGCACTGATGATGTCTCCTCGTATTTTGACGAAACGTTTGCAAGCCAATTGCCAAACTCGGCGAACAGATGGACAGCCACCTGATCACCAACCAATAAGTTCGAAACCAATTGAGTAGTGCCGCTCTTTCTTCCCGACTGTGCTTCTTTGATACATCGGGTAGGACATGAGCATAGGAATCAGCCACAAAGGGTAGTGATGTCACTTTATTGCACCCGGTGCCGTTCGCCATCCCTCTCGATGCTCCGTCCTCTGAATGAACCTTCAAGTCAATTTCCAATTTATCGCCACATCACACTGCAGGTTTTTCGTGGTGTTATTCAGATGTGTTTAGGCATCACCGCTGACCAGCCAGGCTGGGCACCTCAAACAACCTCCATGTTTAACCCGAACTTGGGTTACGTGTGCTTTTTGGGTTATCTTGTATTTCTTAGCCGTCTGAGTTTCTTTGCTTTCTCATGATTCACATAGCGGGTACCATCTATGTCAGTTAGTATGTTTGAAGCGAGTCCGTTCCCATTTGAGGCCTTTTGCGTCAGTCCCTTAGAACAGACTCATTTCATTGGGGCTGGTACACGGGTCATCGACAGAAGCTCATCCATTTATTGCGGACCAAGTAGTTCTTAATATTCTGGTTTTACCGCCGTCTTATTTACAGTAGCGTGCTTCCCTCTATATTCATGTGATGTTCCGGATGCTCTATCTTACATCAGTAAGACCATTTTCACTATTGTCAAGCGCCCGATAGATATCAGATTTACGTAATTTCTCCCGGCTCTTTGTTACGAACGGATATAACAAGCTCAGCCTTTTTATCAGCTTCCTTCGAGTTTTGACTTCTGTATGTTGAATCAGTACAACCATGGAGGGAATCTGGCATAGCGTATGCGAACGAGCCACTTGGGACAGACGCCACTACCAGGTTAACCTCGGGGACGTTGAAGTTCGGCCTTGGGGAGATATCTGAGTGTTAGTGGGAATTGACCATCCTCTCTTCAGGGAATGGCTTGAATCCCCAGTACACATAGGCTATCATAATTTATCCGAATTCCGCAGGTTATGAGCTGTTTGCCTGTTGTCAGGATGAACTACCTCTGTTGTCGGTAT
Organism: Opisthorchis felineus; assembly: GCA_004794785.1. NCBI lineage: Eukaryota > Metazoa > Platyhelminthes > Trematoda > Opisthorchiida > Opisthorchiidae > Opisthorchis > Opisthorchis felineus. Next base: position 688,865 of record SJOL01006800.1, on the reverse strand, counting down.
TGATCAACCGATAGATGGCACTATACACTTTTCCGCATATCGATCATCTTTGTATATTCCGATAGACCGAGATCATTGACAGCTGAATCTGGCCACAGCTATTACTTCAAAGTGGGTGGTATCGGCTCTCACCTTACAAAACTTTCTGTTTGCAGGCGTTTATGTGGGTAGTCCTCATCCCATCTTGTCACCGGCTCGTTTTCTTCATCGTCAGCCGGGGATTGTTACTTCGGACTCTACGACTGAAAATACACCTCGTGTTTTGGAGTAGTGACTTTAGCAGTAGCTACCTTGCGGCGTTCTAATCGGAGGCGCTGGGTGTTTCGTGTGTTCAACATGTTTAGGCCCATACCGTTGTCCGGTCATTTAACTACCTGCTTTCAGGACAAGTAGCGGTGGATGGTTGGTTCCCTGGTCACATCCCAGTAGGAATCCCGAACATCAGACACCCAAGTGGCTGTCCCGTGTATCCAGGACTGTAACTCCTCGGCGATTCGACAGGACTGCCCATTTAAGATATCATCTTGTCGGGGATAAATGGAAGCGTCCCCCCCCCTATCGGCATCGGAGTACGGAGTTCTAGAATAGGGGGTGCTTCATGGTCACAAGATTTAAGCCTTGTCTAGCTGACATGTGGGCAATTAGTTGACCTTAAAGAGGTTCCGCACTCAACCTATATTTATGCACCGGTGAGATCGAAGAATTTTGTTTCCTACCATTTGGATTCTGACTCGTCACTGAACATAAAAGGTCTCAAGACACCATTTTGCCAGGAAGAAAGAGCACTCATCCATTTGTGGCTAGCTGAATATAATTGGTAGCATCTCATGTGCACTGACACGCCTTTGTCCCGAATGCAAACGGAGGAGTGCCTTTCCCTCTTATGTTGGACGGATATTGAGTAGTTTCGTTAGTGCTTCGGCTGCGCGCCCGTGTCACCTCTTATTTGAATGATTGTCACATTCTTGGACGGCAGGATACGGTGTGTGCTGCCAAACGATTTCCGCTTGACTTTTATGGTACAAAGTTGGAAGATATACTTTCATTCGGATTCATACGCAAACACTCAGTTAAACGGCACTGTTTGGGTGCCAAATGATAGTAAGAATGGTACAGACATTCCCGTATCTCGCGAAAAGCTCATGAAAAACGTTCGATGAATCCGTCCTGCAATGATGGATGCAGTATCCAGTTTTCCGTTCCTCTGGCATTGCGCACACCAGTTGCTCTTCTCTCTCCTCCTCCGTGATGTGTTCTGTTTACGTTTCGCCAAAGTTTCTTTCCAACTGTGGGCAGTTAACCTGCATTGTCCAACCTGCTCTTATCCTCCATTCGTATTTCCGGACACCTGTATCAGTGGTGATTTGTTATGTTGAAAACGAATCAATGGCCTCAGGTTCACACAAATTCGTGACCACAAATTCAATTATCGCCTTAAATCAAACATCCCACTGGTGAATCACTCAGTCAAACATGCCAGGCTTACCACAACACAAATTTCGGTAGTTTGCCGTCAGTACACAAAGTCAGAAAAAAGGCGCGTAGTTAGTTCAAACTACCATGAACCGATTAGGAATGCACGTGACCGGTAAAGAGTGTGGTTAATTTTATCCGGCGCGCGATGAGTTGAAACCGCTAAACATAACAAGCGTTCGTGACTGCGACAAATCAGCATAAGAATACATCTCGTTTATTGTAACACGGTGTAGCTTCACCGAAAACGTGACTCAGGTTCGTAATTCTGGATCCGTTATGCCGAACAACTAGCCGCAGTGACCAACCCCCCAAAACCATTGTACTTGTACAATGTGATAATCATTTTAGTGTTGGTTTTTGTAGTACAGTATTTTCAAGTGTAGCCCAGTTAGCGGATAACAATGTGGATCCAGGATCACTCTCTGCTATCCACGACTGATCGACCGTTTCAACCAGTGAAGTCGGTTGCCAATGGATGCTCACACTACGTTGCAACTGACTTCCAAGAGCTATCAGCTATCTTACAGTGAATTCAGCACTGAGGAGAGCTGTAGTTTCTCCTGGCTGATCGAGTAATATTTCGGCGGAACGTGCAAAAGAGAGCCGATTTGTTGGTACGGGCTACCGCTACTTTCCTGAATAAGAGAATTGCGACGTTGCACGTAGTCTACAGCGGCGTGCTTTATAGAGGTCTTTAAAGCTACTTACTGATTGTTTACCTAAATAAAGTGGTCAGCTGGGAGGTTGGAGATGTTAGCGTGAATCTGTTGGAAGGCATTTCATGTCTCAGATAGACTGAGTAGGTTTGCGTTGATGCGCTTTGAATGACACTTCTTTCGTCTAGCATTGAGGCAGCGTTTAGTCCCTGTTCAAGCGTGTTTTCAGCATCCACACCTTTATGAGATCTACGATCTTTCGCTGATGAGACCCATTGTGCTCACACCAGGACCTAGTCCGGCTGAGTGGTTGTGTGACCGTCTTTCGAATATCACGTCACCAAGTGTTTTCTGGGATGCTGGAAGAAGTTCACAGCGACGAGCTGCTTAACAAAGGTGGGGGTTATGAACCTGCCATCGTTTTCACAGTGCTGACCCAATCCAACCCAGCCGAGTGTATGGTGCGTGTTGTCACCTCGCCCACCAACCCCAGAGTTCCAGTCCCCCGTTACTATCAAGAAGTCGCATCTTGAAGTATTATTACTCACCTGNCAGTGAAGTCGGTTGCCAATGGATGCTCACACTACGTTGCAACTGACTTCCAAGAGCTGTCAGCTATCTTACAGTGAATTCAGCACTGAGGAGAGCGATAGTTGATTTTGTTGTAATCTGGTCGGTTCTATGCAGTAGCTGTTGCTTTAGGATGAAGTGTACAGAGTAATTTCAAAACGGAAGTCTGACCGAGTTCTATAAAAGCTGAAATAGCATTTATAGTAGAACAAAATCCATTACAAAAGAGCAGTCGACCATGAAAAGCTGTCGGTGTGTGCATTTAGTAAGCTTTCCGTTTCGATGGTCGCATCCATTTTGCCTTGGGATGATAGCGGAAAGGAACCATGCAAGGCCTGTGGTGAAGACAACACGACCAGTCGATAACCGTCCGAGTTCGGTTCACCTCCAAACATCGGGATGTTCAAGTGTCCAACTAAAACTCAACGCAAGCCGAGGTCATTCGGTCAGCTAAGTTCATTTGTTTTGATCAACAGTGCAAATAAACAATAGAACTGAAAACAGACAGGTTGACGCATGTAGCCAACAAAAACAATTAGAAGATGATCGCACCTGCGCAATACATGCCCAAACATACCGCCATCGAAGGCGTTGAGATAGACGTGATAGGTCATGACAACGTTTTCGAACCTCAAAATTGCACATCTTATCCAGATAGCGAACTCTCCTAATATGCCAGAGGCACCATTTACCAAAAACACCCAGCTTTCGGATGTCTTTTGCCCGTAGAGGCGTGGATACATAAGCACGGATGGATGGATGGCTGCGCTGAAGACCTACATTTTCGTGTACAAACTAATACGTTATTATTCAGACGGAGTTTAGCTGTACGAAAGCTTGTCGGGCGTTGTCTACACGCCGTTGAGTTTCTTCTTTAGCCTGTCCGTTGAGCAGCATGGTGGGACGAAGTTACTGGAATTCGGCAACCTGCTGGATTATTTCACCTCTTGTTTTGAGAAGCTTGGCAATGGAGGAGGAAACGTGGTCTCCGACCCATTTGTTTCCAACCCCGCGGGTTCTGTGTAGTGAGTTGGATTATTCAGCACGCGCTGGAGTTCTCCCAGGCCATCACCCCACAGGCGATAGTATCAGCATATTTCAAGTCAGTCATCCAGTTTTGGGGTCCTAAATGAAGGACAGAGTATCCCTCTACTGCTCATTTTAGTGACCAATCAACTGTGAAGTCAACAAGCACCGACGAAAGTTGTCAGCCTTGCCGTACATCAGAATTAATGTCGAACTCTGTGCTCTCTTCGCCATATACCCAGACCAAAGCTTTCACTACTGAGTAACTAGGACTTAATGAGGTTAACCAGCTTCAGCGTAGAGCACTGATCACAGTGACGTACGACTAAGTGAATCAGGAACAGGTCGAGTGATTTATGATTATTTTGAGCCTTCCGTCAATCAGTTCATCCTCTCGCCACGTAGAAAACACTGCCGATGTCCACGATTTCGTGAGGCCATGTGTACGAGACAAAATTTTGCAGAAATCAGCGTTTATGGTGGATCCCATTTCTGACACCGTGTTTGACTAGTAAGAGCTGTAGTTTCTCCTGGCTGATCGAGTAATATTTCGGCGGAACGTGCAAAAGAGAGCCGATTTGTTGATACGGGCTACCGCTACTTTCCTGAATAAGAGAATTGCGAAGTCGCACGTAGTCTACAGCGGCGTGCTTTATAGAGGTCTTTAAAGCTACTTACTGATTGTTTACCTAAATAAACTGGTCAGCTGGGAGGTTGGAGATGTTAGCGTGAATCTGTTGGAAGGCATTTCATTTCTCAGATAGACTGAGTAGGTTTGCGTTGATGCGCTTTGAATGACACTTCTTTCGTCTAGCATTGAGGCAGCGTTTAGTCCCTGTTCAAGCGTGTGTTTTCAGCATCCACACCTTTATGAGATCTACGATCTTTCGCTGATGAGACCCACTGTGCTCACACCAGGACCTAGTCCGTCTGAGCGGTTGTGTGACCGTCTTTCGAATATCACGTCACCAAGTGTTTTCTGGGATGCTGGAAGAAGTTCACAGCGACGAGCTGCTTAACAAAGGTGGGGGTTATGAACCTGCCATCGTTTTCACAGTGCTGACCCAATCCAACCCAGCCGAGTGTATGATGCGTGTTGTCACCTCGTCCACCAACTCCAGAGTTCCAGTCCCCCGTTACTATCAAGAAGTCGCATCTTGAAGTATTATTACTCACCTAATGCAACTCTCCATAGAACCCCTCCTTTACGGTCATGTCCGATACAGACGGGGGGTGTAAATGGCTATTACAGTCAAGTTCAAGGACCTTCCTTTGAAACGAGCCAGCACAAACTTTGGGGATACTGGATTCTAGGTGATGATTTCAGTGTTAGCGTGGCTACTTACGGCAGTGGCAACACCATGGTTACCCGAGTTTTCCGCCATGATAAAGTGCCTGATCAGGGATTCTGGATTCGTCGTGAAACAGAGTTAGGTAACCGGCTCTCTACAAGAGGGCTGATACCTGATAGATAATCGTAAATAGGGCTCATGCAGATGATTTGGTTGGAAGCGTCAAGTGTGGTGCGAAAGTCCTAACAAATAACACTGAGAATCCTAGCTTGCTTTCTGGTAACCCCAGCCGCTGGGTCGGCAAATGATGCATCGCTTTCCGGGGACGCAGTAGCATGGACGGGATAATATGTTACAGACATTATCATTGAAGGTTCAGGTGGATTTATTACGGGTCAAACTCCCTGCGCCACCTTCAGCCTTTTCACAACCAAGTGCAACCTACAAGATGGCAAGAAACATGAAAAGTACAAGCAACGCCAGCATGGCCGTCGGATTCAGAAAGTACTCTCATCCGCCCAGTGCATAGGAGCTGATTTGTGTTCTTGCCGTTGTTGCTTTGAAATCAGGATTTCGCCAGCTCCTCTCGACGGACAACCAATACACCGTCAACCACCTTGTCGCCTGACACTCGCTTTGAACCTTTCACTTCGGTGAAAACACCTCCATCACGAAAAGGCAGGGGACAGGTAATCCTCAGTAGGAAATAAATTGTAACAGGCCAGATGAAAGCATATCATTTGGGTGCAAAGGACTACATCACCCGTTCGTCTCTGACAATGCTGATGCGTTAGATATAATAATGCTGGTTTCCAACAGGTGAACTGCGTGCCTTAAGGGTGGGAATGCTGCAAGAGGAACTAAAGAAAGTTCAGTCGGCGCCTCGATTTCAGGTGCTACTACTTAAGTGCCGCTGATATGCCAGTTAGTAGTAGGTGCTTTATACCATCGTCGTTCAGCTGTAGCACCCTTTCGGTGCCTAACTGCCGTGCCACCCGAAGGGAGCACGAGGGATGGGATACTGCCAGGTTGCCCAAGCCTAGACAGGAAAGTCGAGAAGAAGAGGTCGGATTCGAACCACGGGCCTTCCGCTCGATAAATTCGCGCTCTAAATACTGAGCCATCTCGCCCCATTTACCATAATTGATACACGGTGTTTTTTACTCCTAGACTAGCTACCAACTCGTATTTGTTACGGTGAAGAGTCTTTCCGATAGACATCCTTACAATATATTATTGTGGCGGCAGAGTCCTACCTTTCAGGACCTTGACAAAGCTTAAAAATTGCTTTGCTTATAACCANCATCCGCTTCGCCCTCTGTGTCAACGAGTTTTGTCCTGCTTGAGGCTTAGTGGCAGCTGCACACTTCCCGCTTCAGCTTCCTATCAGTTACAACTAAGTTCATCAACTTTCCCGTCCCATAAAATTCGACCGGCATCTCCCAGCACCATTCACTTCCACAGCTTCCGTCAACTGTCCCACACGATGCGATTTCCGGCTTCTCATCTATCTCCATATTGTATTGGACACAGGTAATATTCGTCATGGAGAGGGGTTCTAAAAAATGTCCGGTACATTTTGGTTTACAGAATGATCCATTTGCGTGGACGCGTCCTCCACTAGAAATTTCCCCGTCCGTTATTACTTTTCGTGGTTAGCATGACTGTCTGCAACCTGTTCACCCTGGAGAAATTCGAGTGGCTGCAAATGGTAGTTGCAGCGGGAGATAGGTTTCTGGTTATTTTGGACTGCGAAATTTTCTGATTATACAAAGTGAAAGCTGTACAGTAGTCTTAGTAAGCAAGAACATTTCTGAGAGGCAGCTAAGTGTCTCGTGGCAGAAGATTTTCTTCTGGGGAGGGGACCGTTTGTGACTGATTGTCGTTGTCTCCGAATATGACACAGTTGTCCACTTATAGTGTTCATTTGGTACCTGATAGATGTTGACTCATTACTGGCTGCGTCATCCGATTTTCCGGCTCTCATACCTTCAACCTGCACTGAAGCTGGTGACCTTTTCTAACAAAAGTGACCATGCAAGTAGAACAGACTAAACTGTAGATCAAGCTACGTTTACTCAAGATGAGACCCTTAATAGGGAAAACATTGACCACTGAACATTACAGTCAGCTGGTAGATCTAATTAAGTCTGAAATGTCACTGCTACTTTGATGCTCCCCTGCCGTCGGGGGAGGTGGCAGTAGACGTCACCTACATGTTTCTAAGGTTTACCTGTAGTGAAAAAATCTTCGACAGAATTTTCCTTTGTGGACAGAACTTCGTGGTCTGGTTTGCCTCTGAAGTGTAGCCTGGCGCCAGTTTTCATCAACTGACAGATTCATCTATCAGTTGGGTCGTCACCTCAAGAAAATTCCTCTCAGTTACTGTACAAATAGAGGTTAAGCTACGCTTAACCTCTAGTCGAGTTCGAAATTTTGGCACTTAAAACAACGATCCTCTCGATAGGCGGCAACTTGGTATGCATAACAATTTACCCAGTTACCTTATTTTGCAGTTCTGGATGCGTTACGTGAGTGAACTAATCTTAAGGACAACCACTGATATAATAATCTCACGTTGGTTCCAAAGCACTATATCGAAGCAAGATAGTTTAAGCTAACTTTACGTTAAGTCCGATGGACAGTGCTACAATCGTTCGAGCTCCAGTCAGTGTCATATGCAACATCGTCTTGTGTGGCCTTTGAGGTTCAATCTTTCTGTTTAGAGTTGAGAAAGCCTTGTCTGTGCTGATGTGACTTAACCTAGGTGTGTATGTGTGTGAATTCATGCCTACGCTATAATTTGGTGCCTATGGGTTTTCTTCATGATTGAATATAATGTTGCAGATTATTCCAGAGTTGATCAAAAAGCCAAATAAAGTGGCGTAATTGGTACTGTAGTCTAGATTAGACTTTTCAGCAGCCAACACATACTCACTTTCTCATACACCAGCTCTCCCTACAAATCTTTATTGAAATGTAGCTGCGAGACTATGACATTCATTTCTCTCAAAGACTCTCAACAATAAGGTTTATGAAGACAAACGTCATGGCCTTTCTTTGCAAACATGCATCCAAAATTGTCTCCTGCACGCAACGAAGGTTCTAAACTGGCGCTTCCGTCATTGCTGTCCATTCATCTGTTAACCTGGTGATATTGCTTTTCCGGATGCGACTTTTTCATACTCGGATTCGGAAGGCAAAGAAACAGCCATGGGATTGTTCCTTTGCGTCCTAAAGCTGAATGGAAGTCAGTCAATAGCTTTCTCCTTCTCACTAAGCCAACGGATTCATAGTAATAAACCCTGAAGTTCGATAGCCCACAACATACGGATTTTTGTATCTTTTTTGCACGGTGGTCGAAACACACTTGACCTTCTACGTGCATCAGCTTGAGAAACATTGAAAAAATTTCCACTTACTTGCCACATGATTCGGTCTTCTAGAACATGAGCCTAAGCAAGATCGGCAAACTTATCTCATGGTGAGCTCCGGTATAGCACACTACAGCTTGTTGAGCCGTGCAAATCCGCTTCGCTGCTTACGGAATCGTGTTCTAGAATTCACTGATACCGATAGCCTAGGAGACATCCATCTCCTCGGTTTTCGAACTGGAAAGTGACGATATTGGGGGACCGCTGTATCAGCTGTTAACGTACCCTATTCACGCTAGTTATATCACAGCTAACTGTTTCCTGATAGATAGCATGTTTATGTGGTGCATGATTTATTTAAATGTAAAACGCATAGCCATTAGGATGGCTGATTAAGGAATTTTCGTATTGATTATGAATACCTGAACAAACAGCAAATGACTAACTGTGGTCAGAGGTCCTGTCCACGGATTTACATAATTAGGCCAAATAATGAGATTGATACGCCAAATAATTTGCTGGGTTAAGGGATCCGAACCCCACCAGTTTTTGAAAGCTCTCTGTAAGCCAGTTGACCAAGCTAATCGGTCAAATAACGTGACCAGGAGTAACTTTGTTTCGGAGCACTTTGCATGTTCCAGAAACTAGATCTAAGGGGCAGTGAATGCCATGAGAAGGTCGGACAACTCGAAACTGACTATACCCTCAGATTAGTGGGTTCAGCTCATTGAACATATAACTAGCCATTTGTCACACGATAAGAGATTCTAGCCATTCGGAGGCTGATACTCGTTTCTGGATTTACTTGTCGCATCAGCTAAACGAAGTCCCAAGCAGCTTGGTTAATAATGTACGTATTTTTGCGCAAAACAATGTGTGGAACATCATGAGCGCGCTTTAGATTGTTTAAACCCAAGGGGGTAAGGTGAGGTACAAAAAAGAGGTGACAGTTCTAAAGCCGACGACATTCCTTACCGATAGACTAGGTTTGACGGAAAAAATAGGAAGAACTTAGAGTATGGAGTTCACGGCATAGAGAGTTGAGTGCACTGGTGGTCCACAAAATTGCGAGTCAAGCCAACGTGGGGCATATGTGGCTACATAAGGTGAAATACGACAGGGTTTGGTCCGGATTATGACAGATGAAGAATGTCATTTCCAAAAGCATCACAGGTGCAAAATACTGGAAAGTTCAGTGTCAGGCTTCTGGAAAGCAGCATGCTCCATATGTAAGGCAATGTTTTATTTCAATAGTCTATGCTTAGCTCTTTACTATCAAGTGTTGCGTTCTTACAAGCCTGGTCTGTCGGAAAGAAAGGTGTGTGCGTGATCAACTATCCATTTGATAGGCGCAAACATTGATGGATACTATTTCTTTGAGTTAGCTACTTCTAGAATTTTATGAGGCTCAGTAAATAGCGTCAAATTTAAGGACTGAAAAGGCATACATTCAGCATCCAACCAAGCAATGTTTATGGATGCGATAAATGAGGGTCGAGTTTCAGCGGTATTAAGTGAAGCGCGCCGTGGAAAAATATTCACATTTTGGGACAAAATGTCTGCAGAAAACCATAGACTCGGATCGATTCAGGCAGCTCCTGACCACATAAAGATATGGCACTCATTAAAGCCTTGACATCTGACAGACTCGACTGCCGGTACGAAACAACAGCACTGTAGACGTGCATCACTAGTTTTCGTGGTAATCCTTGTCTTTGAGTTGATAGCATTTCCAGAATTAAAGGTAACTGTGATACACTGAATAAGAACTACTCCGATAAATCCAGCCACCTAAGCGAAAAGGCATATTGGTGGTCGAACGTAAACTCGTAAATGCCGCAACAAATTCATAGGGCTACATTAGGTAACAAGCTTTTTACATGCGGTAACTTGACGTTCGTTTAACCCACCCAGCACAGCAATATTCTGGAAATCATGTAGTTGCTTGGGCATAGAAACTGAAAGTTTAAAATGATATTCACCTGTTTGTTTCAATTGTTTTTATGTCAACCTTCGTTTCACTGGTTAGTGTTGCGTGAAGTATCGATCCATCGTGTATGTTGGTTGCATCGATTAGTTCGTCCGTTGGCCTTTTACCGGTTTAGGCATAAGGTATCAATGACTTTGTGTTATCAGCTGTCATCTCTCATACTGGTTTCCTTTTCTCATAACAATGTGTCACGTCAGAACACTTAATACTCACAAAGGTTCGGCGAATGGTCAAACCGTTCAAATTAAGTTCAGGAGTAACCTGTTGCGACGACACAGGGAACGAGAAGAGCTCAGCATTTCGCAAAGTGCACCTTAGCGTACTTGGAATTGCAAGCCAATCTAAACGATCTACAGAAACCGTATGTTTATCTGGAGACAGACTGCGTTACTGGTTTGAGGTTGGAAAAGCAAACTCTCGTAAGTCTTTTAGAGCAACGGACTTGTCTTGCTTCAAGTTCAACTGTTACTGCATCAGCTTTGAGACAGGCACTTGGAAATAGCGCACCCACTGGGTCAGTGAACAGGGTGCCCAAAGCTGCATCATGTGTGAGGTATGGGGAAACGAATACCACGTAGTCATCGATTTACTCTCTGATAGGTATATGGCTAATGCACTCAATGATCATCAACCGATTCAAGTACCAAAGTGAAGAGAGATACAGCTTGTACGCTTAAGAGTCCACAGGGCTGAAGTACGCCTTTTACATAGTATCGGTCTGATGTCTATATGCGTTATGACCCTAAGTGGTAAAGTGCAGTTAGGAAACGCATTACTGCATAATTCAGCATTTACTAAGGATAAATTCATTTAATGGACGGTGCCTTGCTTAAAACTCGTGGACAACATTGCAGTGATTACAAGGGGTCTTGATTTCCCGCCAAAAATCCAGCCAAGCAATTGGAAAAAGTTTGGAACCGATTGAGAAGTCATCGTTTCAGAAGGGCTTGGTAAACAATCGGTAAAAGAGGTCCTACTGATTGGTTCTCCGTCTGCCTTTAAACCTGGCCAATCTGGTGACCTGCTCACTTGGCCTGATTAAGATTTTGTGTCAAAAGCGAAACGTTGCCCAAGCCCTTCTGAAACGATCCAGCTAAGCAGTTTGTCAAACAATAAATGTGGGTGTTTCCGATTGTCATGTAGAGCAGGCATTGCACTGCGAAGATGCATACGCGTCACTTGCCTGGGAGTACAAATATATCCCTATGCCCTCAGAAAACGCTCCCTGAGTTGTACAGGCGTCATGCGTGTCCTAACCCCTCTGCAACGGATCCATGTGTTGTTCAACGGTGGGGGTATGATATCAGTTGGACTCACCTTACATTTTTATACTTACGGCACAGTGGACAAGGCTCCAAAATATATATAGTGTTAACTGCTGAACACGAACATTTCTCTGACACGTTTATTCCAAATCCTTATTCTAACACTTACTGAAGTTCTTGCTTCCATCAGCCGAGGCTGTTTGCTTGGTGACTGAAGTCATCAGGTCAACAAAACGTAACACACAAATAAGTTCTCGTGACTAATCCTCCTATGTCCACCGTATTCATCTCATAAGGACCTTGTGACGTCATAATTTCTGGAATGTGTCGTTCCATAGGATTAATCCCAGTTAAGATAGGTTACCCGAGGAGCTAATACCTTCGAACTGGACGACCAGAGAGTATAGGTATACCTTGTTGTCACGGTTTGTTTGACTATGACTTGATTTTCGGAGGTGAGTTGGCCAAGTAAGAGGCAGCATTTGGAGAGTGGCCCATGGAAGAATGAAGAGTTGCAAAGAACTGATGAAGTTTTTACGTTAGAAACGAAATGAAGTTTGATATTTCTAGATTCAGTGTGTGGCCGATCGACTTTACGAGAAAATTAAACCCTAATTCCTGTCACACTCCCTCCACTAGATCTAAAAGCCGTAAGAGATACTCACCCAAATAAGGAACAAAGCAATTTTTTGAAAGCGAAATGTTTCCCAAAGAAATTATATTGACCGACTTCTCATCATGCTCCGTTTCGGTTCTCCACAATTCACTCGGTTTAACTAGAGTTGCTGAGCTGTCTCCATTTCAAACAGATACACACTTATCCACGACTCTCTTCCGTGTGTTTTCCAGAACTTGAAAATATGCTGAGCAGTCACACATTAAAAAAATTGTAGTTCACGTGAAATACATCTGACGCGAATCGAACGTGTGACTTACGGTTGTTCATGCATGAATTGCTCGCTGGGATGAATGCAAATGCATTTGTCACCCAACTTTGCAAACCATTTAAGAAGATTCATACAAAATAGAGCGAATGACAATCCGCCTACGCTCGTGTGTGAAAATGGCCTGAGGCCCCATCGCCAATGTTACTCAGAGTGGGTAGTTTAGCAAACTACTATCATCATGAAAGTAATCACGCTACAGTGTGTCTTCGCGAGAAAATAAATCGGCAAATAGAACTCTCAAGTTTTCATGAAGGAAACTACTCACGGGGTTGCTGAAAACTCCTCGACAGCCCTTATTCAGCCTTTTTGGCTCATCAGTTAGGCGTAGTACCTGAGTTTCCGCCAACCTCATATGATGTTCTTCATAAACAAGAGATTCAGATAGATTTCGGGTGTCTCCCGTGGAAACCAAGCTGTCATACGAATGAGTGTATTTGTCGAATCAACCAAGTTGTATTGAACAAGCAACTTATAGCGCGCCATTTGAAAGCCAGTGCCGTCAGTAATATGAGCGGTGATTGAACTAAGGTAGGATGCTCAGAAGAGGAACCAATAGTTCTTGTTGACTGATACCGCCACGTGGTGATGGACTGAGGACTCAGAGAAAGACAGTCCCGCTTCACACAGGAATCGAATGCGTATAGTGAATTTCATTTTGAAAGTTTTTTTACCTATCTTCAATTTGTGCAGGAAATCCTGGTTACTCAAGACAGAGTTGGGTATCCACTAATCCTTGGTCATTCGCATTCTGAGGTACAAACAGCCGGTCCACATATTCGCATTTATCAACACCAGTCTGCTTAACCTACAACGTTCCCCTCACGCTTCAAGTTTACGTTCTTCCTGGATGTCTTAAAATTGACCGCCGGATCTTGTCTTCAATAGTTGTTCACTACTTCATATGGATAAACAGTTACAATATACGTTTACGTGTCACTTCCTAACAGTGGTTCCTCTTGGAGTAGACAGCAAAATACGGATACTCGTCAGTTTTTGGCTGACGACTTTCGGGATTCAGATTGCGATTCCGAGGCTTCGGCGTCCACAAGATAAAGGTAAAGTCTCTGTTCAAACCATTTAGTCGTCTTAAACACCCTTTTGTTGTTGCCGGCACGTCAGTGATGGGTTTTCAACACAGGAACTTGGACACACGAGTTTCACCTTCAGTTTTTGCAGACGCTTCCCTTATTTCGGGCAAATATGTCTCATGTCTTATCCTGTGGCCAGTTTGCTTCTTCTTTATTCTTATCATATATAGTCTACGATACCGGTAACATTTCCATGCTGGTTTCACCCAAATGCGGTGTTACCGATTGGACAGAATTTTACGTCCCGTAGGAAGAACACTTGTGTGCCAACATAGCACGCACACTTACGGTTGTTCAGATCTACTAAGGTTTTCTTAGTTGTAGTGACGTATTTGATTGTTAAAAAAGTATTTGAAGTAAGTTTTGACATTTAAGCAGGTTGAAGGTCCTTTCGGAGTTACCGCAACAGACAGGTGCTGTGCTTCGTTTCCTTCTGTGCTTTAACATCCCACACAATTCAGCAGCATGTTGGCACTTCCACAAACAAGCATCCGCCCCAGGGAAAGAAATACAAGAACTTTACTGTGAGGTAAGCGATCTTGAATGTCCAGCTTTATTTGCCGCACATAGCTAGAGCTTCTTGTAGCCAATTTTGACCTCTGAATGTTGTTTAATTTGCATATTTCTTTGGTTAAGTACGGATTATCCTGGCACACATAAGCTGTATAATAAAATATTAATACTCGTTCAGCTGTAACACCCTTTCGGTGCCTAGCTGCCGTGCCACCTGAAGGAAGCACGAGGGCTGGGATACTGCCTGGTTGCCCAAGCCTGGAGAGGAGAAGTCGTGAGTCAGAGGTCGGGTTAGAACGACTGACCTTTCGGTCAGTAAGTTCGCGCTCTAATCACTAAGCGATCTTGCTCCTCATAAGGCATATATATCTACACCAATAAATTCATGTTCAGGACAGTCTCGTTTAGAGAGTTCTTCCACTGTCCTGCGACAATTATTTTGATTAGTGGATACTAAAAAGAAAAAACTGGATTCGATTTTCGCTCCTAGTACAGTTACTAAGGATTGCTTATCCTTAATGCACTACTCATAAGGTTGCTGAAAATTCTTCGACAGCCGACGACCAGTTTCGCCCTTCTTGAGGCTCATCAGGTAGGCACAGTCCTCTAGTTTCCATCAACCTTATGTTCTGCTTCAAACCAAATTACACGAAATTACACGTACGTACGTAATGCGCCTGAGTACCAAGAAGGGCGAAACCGGTCGTGGACTGTCGAAAAATTTTCAGCAACCTTATGAGTAGTGCATTGCGTTGCGGTTGTTGTTGTCCTAGACGAGGGATTCAAATGAACTCTATCTGGGTGTCTTTTTACAACCAAATTTATTTTCGATGAATATATGCAGCAAAGAAGTGATCTCTTTTGACTCTAATTTGATCTCGAGGTGAATCTTAGTGGGAATAAATGTATGTTTTCAAAACTTTCTCTTCTATAAGAACTCCAAGCGTTGACAATCATTTTGTTCAGTTTGTTTTAAAAATCAAACAGAGTGAACAAGCTGAACAATCATAACAAATAGCGTCATCCAGACTTATGGTTATTTGATGTGCTTACTTAACTGAAGTACCTAAAACTGATAGAAAAAATCATGAAAAATTGGACAGGTTGAGGTAGGATCTTGAACCAGATTGGATTGTTTCACATGTATTTGGATTGCCACAGTCAGCAACTGGTCACCTACTGCTAGAGGATTATCATAATCCGTATTGTCGCTTCTGAAGCGAATGAAAGAGTTCATAAATGAGACATCCTAGCAGAATACAAGACTAGTGGACTCGGCCACACCGTATCCCACTGGGCAGAATGAACATATTGCGTACACTGACAAGTGAGTGCTCGGAGTAACTAGAAACTTCTTGTACACAGATGGTCTGTTAGTTAACATGCCCATCTACCGACCATAACGTCGTTGCTACATCAGTAGAATACATTTCATCAGTTTGCAAATAATGTGGGAAATATGAAGTCCTACACAGAGGTCATTCTGGATATAACGGCTCATTGTACTGAAAAGCGTGTAGACACTGTGTAATTATTCGTCTGTGTTAAGAATCATTAGAATCTGTAGAGATTGGAGCTCTGGATCCTTAGAAATTAGCGATGTGCGTACGAAAGATCACACTTCGAGTTGCTTGCTGCCACAAATGCTGGTTGGAGGAGGGGACAGAAGATAGCTCATAGCTGAGCTCCAACCAGTATATCACTTGAGCAATTAGGTGGAGAAAAGGGTTGGCATCACTCGACGCGCTGTTCGCTTCAGGCTCGTAGCCAATCGAAATAGCCTTCTTCTTGAAGGTGTAACCCCTCAAACGCGAAATTAGTAAACGGTTGCACCTACATGTATCGGGTGACTCAAAAACGTCGGTGCAAATTTTTTCCCGGCTGAACTTTGGATTGTTCAGTTTCCGCATCAATTTTCTTGGCGCATCCTCGCGACCAAGACCCTCAACCAGCATTTTCCCTCAGTCTCCTCAAAGATTTTGGCTGGATTGCTATAGAGATGGAAATTCTCCAGACTTTTCGGCTGGGCTGTTGAAAAGTTTCCTACTATACAGTGAATCCGCTTTCTGTTCCCTTGAGTCCAAAGTGGTTTCAAGAATGAGTGGGTAAAAACACTCGATCGTGTTGAGTGAACTGTCCAGGGTTATTCAGAAAGCGCATCAATGGCATATGTGCATATGTGGATTTGAACAGGTATGCCACTCTCACTCCTGGACGTTACTGCTAGTCTTAGTTAAGTTGGGCAAACCTGCACAGGCGTGAGTACAGCTAAGCTACAGCTAACACTTTGTAGAAGAAAAAGTGCGAACGGATCTCAAGTACAATAGTTCTATGGATTAAATGTATTGATTAGTGAGTAGGGCAACGAGAAGAGGTCATTTTGTAAGGTCAGCCAACGTCTATTGAGTGACTGACTTCTGTTGTTCTTATGTCAGACATTGGCACACACCGAGCAAAATCTTCTACGCAGCGGTGAGCAGGCTACGCCTTTCTTAGAGGCACATCTTTTGTGTTTAACCTAATTTTATGAGCACACATTTCCGCCTCTTTGAAAAGCATTCCTCTGGGTTGCAAGACCGTACCCAAGAAAGCAAGCGAACCTTTGGCGCTGGCGGTGGTCCTACAGAATAATAGGTTTTGCAAGAAATAAGTCTGATTTTGGTTACACCTTTTCTACTGAGATAGTTTATTGTGGATATTTGTAAATGCGAGGATTTTCAAGTCTGCTTTCATAGTGTGTCAGCATAAATACTCAGAACTTTTGCCGTTCTACATTGTTCTGCGTAATTTAAGATTCTTTTAGTGTTCAGCATTATCAGAGCAGAGCCATCAGTTTGTGGACTGAGTTCTTGCTGATTCGGGCAGAAATTCTACGATGGCTTCGAACTCATTCGACTAAGCTATATACTAGGAAACATTTGAGTTCACGCTGGAAGGTTCAAAGTTTAAAGTCACAGACGGATCTCAAAACGGCGATTATGATGTTCGACGTTCCAGTTCTAGAATGCCATCGAGTTAGATTTAAAGCAATTCCACATCGGTTATTTAATTCATGATGTAAACCATTCTGAAAACAAATGTGCGTACGAAAAGGCCACTCTACTATTTGGTTGCTCCTTTCCAGCAAGATAGCTGTACGCTATTCCGACCATTGCCTGCGTAAAATAAACTAGGGGGACTTTATAATTAACGACACAGTTCATCAGTACCTTTAGAAAAGGTAACGTTTAGTGTAGTATACTCTTAATCCACATTCAGTCTACCGGTTATTGTTCAAAATATTCTCAAACTTGACTTATCGGTTTGATCGTTTCATTTTCTGTTATCATACTGTGGACAGTGGTTGACCATTCAAATAAAAAACAGCATTTAAATGAACGTTCGCTATTTGGTGTCCTGAATTTCGTTCAGTTCATCAAATTTCGTTGGTTTTTCACTTTATTTCTACCGAAACGGTATTTCCAGGGAAGAATATTGCCTCAGGCCCATGGGAAGATTTTGTATTGTTTTTGATAAAAGTGGGTCAAGCCAACGCCATTGAGATTCCTTTTACTTTGTTTAATTTTACTGGCTTTTTATTGCCAAATTTTGGACATGAGGAGGATCGATAACAACCAGCAAAGTACTAAAACCATTATGATTTTCCTGATAGTTGGGCGGGGCACAGTATGGGACGAAATCGCAAACTTCGTTTCGAACAGCATGCATAGGTTCTTTTGAGTGGCCGGCGGTCCCTTTCTCTGAAATCTATGAGCGTTTTGTTCCATCAGTTGAGAAAGATATCTCAACTTTCTATTACCTATTTTCTTATCCTATGCTGATTGGAAATCATCAGCAGTACATACCTCAAGAAACTCCAGGGTGTTTCGAACCCGTGATCTGTCTGCTAGTAGTCTGAACACTAAACCGTTTGCTCATAGGCAGCTAGTCAGTAAGGTGGTCAACTCAAACTTAGAATATAGCACCACTCAAGCTTCTTCACGGGACTCACATCAGATGGCCCCGTGTTGAATGGCTCCTTGGTGACGGCTTTTTGAGTTGAAGACTCACACAACTTGTGCATTACTCCTCCCTTCTGAGTTACTTACAGCTACTTGATTCTTGTTCGAAGGGGCTTCATGTTAAAAGCAAAAGTCTGTTTCGGAATCTCATCCGTTTTCATACCTTCTTTATGATCTCCCGGTCTAACAGCTGTAGTAGTAAATATCTGATAAGGGTATATGAAAGTATTGTCAAAATAAAGAATATATATACCTGCTCATACACCTGGGACCAATAGCACGGTGAATGGAACAAAATGTTGGAGCAAAACAACGAGTTTTCATTACGCCACCCACAAAATTGCTTTCCACCATTTGGATGTTTCATTAGATGTTCAGATATACTCGTTCTTATTTGGTCCACTATCCGACTGGCTGTGCGACACTTGGACTTGGCCGATCTTTGTTCGAAGTCGCCGATTGTGTTAAAAGGCTGTATTGGCTAAAATAAATGAGCGCTGCTGATTGGATAATCGAAGCCTTAGTTAATAGTGAAAGGCTATGTTGATCAGCCGGACGGCTGTTCCTCGAATCTTTAACGCTCCTTGCCGGTGGTTGTGTCAGCTTTTAGAGCGCTGGTATAGCCTTAGGTTCTGTGTTGCCTTGTAGCCTTGTAACCCTCGCTTATTGCACTACTTCTGAATTGCTGTGAAGGCGCTAATGAACTTGCTGTATACTCCGTGCAGTATAGTGGCTGATGAAATGACTAGTCGTAGAAACTCCGGTTATACCTGAAAGCTAGTCATTCTGAGGTCACGTGCTGAGTGTTCGATTTACTTTACCGCTTGAGGTTTCGTTCTGTCAGTAAAGCGTCTGTGACGAAAGCCCGAGAAGCACTGTACAACTGTTTCATCCTTATTGAGAATCATAAGCTGTGCGTATCTCACTAAGAGCTCCAGGACGTCTCGAATCCGCTGTCCCCCGGCTAGTAACTAGTAACTAACTAGTAACGACTATAACTCCATTCGGAGGGGAAGCAATGAGGGGTTTTTATAGGTAAGTGGCAGGTTCCACCAGAAAGTGAGACTACTATTCACTCCTTTAAGGAACTAATCCCAAACATTAAGAGTGTAAAATTAGCACAACAGTGTTATAGGACCGTATGGGTGTATGGTTCGTTGAAACGAGTGTTCAATGATTTTTTACGGTTACTTTGTTGTAACACCCTATAATTCATCTCGCTATACTTTCAGCGAGTTTCTGAATAAAACTGTTGTTAACACTTCTCGTTTCCCTTCTCAGGGCACTCACGACTTCAGTCTTGGTGTCATAGCAGTTTAGGCTCTTGTACACTTGATTTGCAAGTGTATCCCGCGGGCTTGTAATCAAGCTGACTTTGGGGCTCGAAGCTGGCTAGCCAAACACCTTCCAATCATGCAGCAAAAGCCGCTGAATATATATGGGGTGAATAATGAATTCGCTAGTTTGAATAGCTGATCCACTTTTCTACCCGTGAGGATGACTGGAAGGGTGACGAGGTTCGCTGCTTGGATGTGCGAATTACTCGGTTTTCCTAATTCTCTGGTTCAGTATGTTGCACAGTCTTCAACTACAAAAACGTATATTAAACTTAAGGGAGCAGCAGTCGCTGCCGGCATGACAAACAGACCTGGATACCTTACCTAAAATGGGGAATGCTCAAACTACTGGAGGTGCAGTGTGTGAAATGCGAACGATGACGTTAGGGGAACGAGATTGTAACAACCAAATGCGCTTGCTCAGAATAACTTGTGCGTACAAAACTGGTTTTGTAAACTTTGATCCGCATGGTCTCATTCATCTTAAAAATCTTCGGGGTACGAGTGCTGTTAAGCTAATTCGGGACAGGTGCTGTAATACGACAAAAACCCGGGAGTTATACCAATCAAAGGAGTCCTGTCGATCATGCAGGGCTGTGTGCACATAGATTTCAAATCACTGCATTTGGTTGTTCTGGTTCCTATCGTACGACACCAATTTCAAGATACGCTTATCGCAATTTTTTTGCTCTACATCTTTAATTCGAAGATTGTTAAGGAGAGCAAAAAAAGTCAACATTTCATGACTTGTGTTACATACACACCAATGCGATAGTTAAGGTGGACTCTCCTCACGATTTACTTTCCCAGGCTTTACTATCGAAGTTTTTCGTGGGGTGCGATTCCTCTCTATTTTGACATGTGCTACTGGCTTCTATTTTGAGTACTGGGACTTCTTCGCCCTGAGCAGTGGACGCCATTCAATTACTGTGCAATGAACAGCCTTAGGTGTGTTCTGCGTTCGCCTGCAGCAAGTAAGTAACCAGACTTGGAGGATTGATCGTTCGGACGATAAAGCACTGGTGTGCAAGCATAGTAGCTTGTTCCTGATACGACGTGGTCAGCGTAATCAAATTCGGTCACATTAGAATGTAGTGATAACCCAAAAGAACAGATCTGTAAAACAACAATACGCAGATCCAATTAGTTGGAGGAGTGTGCAACTGATCGAGAAAATGAAAACAAGTGACAAAGTCTGCCGTTTTTGGGGAGTTAAACATTTATCTGCTGACCAAATAGTGTCAACGAGAAATTGAAATGAGATGTACTTAAATTTCCCATTACTGGTTTTCTTCAACCGGATGTGCTTCACAGAGTCAGCTCTGTATGTCACGTTTTCGTTTTTTCATTAATATTATACTAGTCAGAGAGTTTTTACCGACCTTATAAGTAACACCCTGTCTGTAAAATTTTTAGGTTGTTTTCTAAACTTTCAAACTCCATGTTATCTTTATCCTTACTGAACGGTCGTGCAAGAGACGGAGTAGTTAAGGGGAGGGTTATTATAGATGGTTACGTCATTTTGATATGATTCTTATAGTCAACCTCAATCTTGGAAACGACACTGCAGAAGAGTTCTAACATTCTGTCTCAAACGTGGCTGTTTGAAGGTGGCGGTATATATCAGATGACTCCTTTTTTCAACCAGCTTCGAACTTAAATGAATGATATTTAGTATGAGGAGGATTGGAAATTTTCCATGATGATTTCATCCTCTACTTGAAGCTAAGCTATGCTTAAAAGCCAAGAACCATTGTAAAGCTGTTCCAACTTTATTGAGAATTATCAGCACTGCACACCTCACGAAGCGCCAAGAAGATTAGAACTCGTGATCTCCCGATTAGTAGTTTGAACACTTAACAGTTCGGCCACGAGAGGCCAATGAACAGTGTGAATAATGAGGGATTTATTTAAAATTTCAGTGGCAGTCTTCCTGTTACAAAATTCGTTGACATTTGGCCTTATCTCCAATGGACTACACAGTTGTGTTCACCGTCCCTAGATCCTAACGCAACTTATCGTAATAAGCTCTCCATCCTCTCGTAATTGTTGGAATGCCACACATGTTCTCTGCGAACGATGACCTCCAGTTTGAATAAACATCCGGTATGTCTAATGCAATGCTGGTCGACATCCGTTTTGCTTGAATTCAGGCCACGACAGACTAGATGTGAGTTTCGGCTAGCAAAGATGAGGCACTGAAGCATAGAAGTTGGCCGATCGGATTCATAGAACAATGAGGCTTTTTAGCCGTAGTGTATGCTTCTATGTGGCAGACTGAGCTTCGTTTATCTTGGAGTGCATAATTATGGTACAGACCATGGCTAAAGCAATCGGTTGTTGAAGTTCTAACTTTTCCGCGGTTTGGTTTGTAATTTCACGAGGAAAACGAACAAAAAGATCAGCGACCGGGCGCAAATAATGCACCCAACTGTGTTAATACTGTTCGTTTTGAAATTTGGCAAACTTTCTATCGGTCACTCAGAAGTCAGTGATCCACGCTGCCTTCACAGGTGATGGATTAGCAAAGGTATATATTTATGCAGATAGACTCAAATAGGTGTATTTGTCAAATTTTGTGCAACTTGGGTTCAGGCAGAACATAAGTTTGACGGAAACTCAGGGAATACACCTACCTGAGGAGCCCCAAGAAGGGAGACACCGGTCATGAGCTGTCGAGGAGTTTTGAGCAATCTTATGAGTGGTGTCCTATGTCAGACAGAACAAAGAAAAGGCATCATCCAAGTAACGATAACTAACGAGCCGATCAAATGCAAGTGAATCAGAACACAATGCAGCACAAATCCTAACCGGACCAGTCAAATTATATGTAAGCATAACTTCTGGCTACCAACCCTTAATAAACATGCCAAATGCTCTCAAGAATTTATACAGGTGAACGTAAACTTGGGGGAACTACCCAAACAACAGACCATTGGCGATGCCTCCTGATGGGAGGATGAAGCCTTCCAAAGCCAATCACCAAGCTCGACGAATAGGCCAACTCTCAGCTGATGAACAGCTAACAACTATCCGTTGTTTTGAAAAACCCTTTCTAATCCTTCACGGGTGCCTTTTAGGTAGCCAGCGGTCCACTCTGGATAACTTTTTCACCGGTCACTTGAGCAGCTTTGGCGTAAATTCTACCTTCTGAGTAGTCTCTATCATGAAGCTAGTTAATTATATATGAATCGTTGATGAACCCACCAGTTCGTCCCTGGTTTTCAACTGTGAAAGTTCAAAATTTTAAGGGAAATTACTCAGAGGAACTGACCATTGAAGTTGTCACGCACAGAACTCCTCGGATATCATTTTGCTGGCTCAGGGAGTGCACAAAGCTGGTGAAGTCACTTTACTGATCCGACGGGTAGCTGCTGCTGAGCTGTAGATGACATTCAGGCGGTTACCCACTGTAACGAGCAACAGTGACGCGTAATACCAGAACCTCCGGGAAGGCAAAACAAAGTCGGAGCTGGGTTTCTATACGGTACTATTAACATAAGACATCAATTCACAAAATGTACAAACTTCGGCAGTAGATACTCGTCAACAACAAATGGTCCACTTGGACTACAAAAGTACGAACCAAATGAGCGAACAGGCTCCCACGTGAGACAGTCACACGTGCGTAAGGTCGGCCCTAAAATGGCTGAATGACCTCAAGGCCAAATGAGTGAAGTGGTAAGGACAAACAAACGTCAGTTCATATGGACGCACTAAACACAAAACTGGAGCCGGGGTTACAAATAGGGACAAGAAACGTGGGGAATTTCAAATGTCAAAATAATGGACGATACACTCACCATAGGCAAAATTACAGTGTTCTTGATCACAATTAGCATCCACAGATGAGCTACGCGCCTCATATGACTATGACTAACACAATATCTCCACTGAAGGATGGCATGCGAACCCTTGTCACTGCTAGCGGATGTAGACAGCTTGTATGGGTGCTAGAATAAGCAAGAAAATTTGTCTGATCAAAGATTTTGCTGGACACTTTCCTGGACAATTTTTTCGAATGCTAGATCAGAGGGTAGCGAAACCTTTGGATTACCGCAAACTGTGGAATAATAGGAAGCGAATTTTGATGAGACCCGCAGGCGACCAGGCAACAAGTATCTTGGCGGTAAAATGACTCCTGAAGTTGTAGTTGAGCATGAAGTTTATCTGACAAGTATTCTCGTATCCTTTGTATCTGTACAATATGAAGGTGGGTAAGATCCCCTGGTTAGCTTGCTTATGAAGCACAAAGTCATTTCACGTCATTTATTTTTAGTTCATGTATACAGGTCATATACCAAGCAGACCGCAACTCTCATTGACGAAATGATGCTCTCTGGACGCGATCTGATTATACTTGCCAGAAGAATGGTTTGGAAAAGAATAGACTATTCATCCTAGTCAAAATCATAGGAGTAGTCGGAGAATTTTCAGCAGCCTTTTGAGTGGTGTGTTACTGCTTAAAAAGCCTTTCAGTACCGTGGATGGAAACAAGCGAGTAACCGTGGATGCTTCATGGAATTTGGAGCAAAAGTTCTACGTCTTTAAATTAGAAGTCATAAGAAACCTTGTGGTATATAAACACTCACTAATGAGTAGCAAAATACTATGCGCTTCCTTGAAAGTGCGGGTCTTTAAGCCTAATTAGGAATGGCCTTAGCAGCGTTTCACACTCTCAGGTATTTAACAGAATGTTTTGCGAGCTTTGTGCACACAAAGTCAAAACTGATCGTTGGTTCAGCGGAATGAGGCGCATCTGAGTGCTGCCCGTTGAAGACTTCATTGTTCGGAGTGAACGGAACGATAAAAAAAAAAAAAAAAGCGAATGGCATTTTTTAACAAGATACTCAATCAGTCAAAATTTGGAACTGGTACAGTTTTAGAAACACTAGGTTGTCAAACGCTAGTTTCCAAAAATGCCTGTGATTCCTTCTAGTCTGCTAGCAGAAAATATGGGCATGCTATATATTGTAATAAAAAAAGTTCATGGTTTCCGTAAAGTTGCGGAACACTCGCAGAGTGTCAGTAACATCGACGCAGAAAACCCGGGGCTTTAATAACCTAGAAACATTTACCTAAACAAGGTAAGGGGTAATGGTTGACTTGTTTTGACCATCGAATTTGTGCTCCACTGAACACTTCCTGTTTCTCACGATGCCTCTTCATCTGGTGACAACAGGACACACCCACTTGGAAGTCACATTGTGTGTCTACAAAATCACATGAATATTGTCGTTATAATACATACTCACGTCTCAGTAGCTGAACGGCACACAAAGGGTGTGAATTACCTCAAAATTTAAGAACCAGTCCAGCTCAGTTATGGTCTTTGTTTTCCCCGGTTTTATCACAGCAGTATACTGCAGGTTCTGCTTCGCAGGAGTCAGGCAATGTTATCCTATAAAACAAAGAATGTGATACTCTAGGAGCTTTTTACCAAAGTGCTGCTCAACTAGTCATTCTACATCATTTAGGCTGCACCTTAATCTGGTCTGTCATCTTTCATGCTTTGTCGACAGTCAGTCTAATCCGGCAACATCAGCAAAATTCCACACAGTATCACTCACAGTATACAGTATAATTAATCAAGACTTAAGATGACGTAAGTGACCAAACGTCTTTGTTTGTAATCTTCCTCTGGGGAAGTCATTTGAGACGGCTAAGCGATGGGAAACAAGCACAAAATACAAATTAACGTTTCCATAATGTTGCAGTGGTAATTTCAGTGGTGTATTATGATAAGTTACAACGTCAGTTTCGTAGTAACTGAAGGAGTTGCAATTACAGGCTTATATTTTCATTCAGACGACTGCAACAAATCCTGACATCGAAGTGTGTGATCGCAGCTACTGAAGTAGATTTCGCCCCATCAACTTCACCTAACCGACCGTATGTGCTGTCTCTCACCGGTAAAAGTTCCTCTACATGGTCAGCTGGATAATCCCGTTTAATGAATGCATAAGGATGTACACCATCTGTTGAGAATTAATAAAGAATCGCTGGTTCTCCTAAACTGTCAGATATTTTCCTTCGTCAGATTCATTCGTTGGTAGTCGTTTGACAGTCCTTTCTTGAACGGAGTTGGATGCACAAATGACAGCGTGACCAATAGTCAGCAGAGCTATGATAAATCATTTGCTTTGAAGCTCAGTTTGTGTAATCAAGCAATGGTAATTAGTTATTTGCTGTGATTGTTGATCAGGTCGGCTGGAGCGCAGGCTGAGGTTGATGCGTTGGTGTTTACGTCTTCAAGCGGTAACAACATTGGAGTGAAATTCGATGGGTGGCGTCATTACGTTGATGTACAACGTACGCATCATCTTCCGTTGTTGGGGTGAATAACCGTTTCTTGGCACTTCAACTCAACCATAAAACAGCTTCGATTTACTAGCCTCGAAACCTGAACAGCTCTCCGTCTACCGTCACTTGCAACTCGAATTTGAAACCGGTCAGAAATACAGTATGGCCGAAGGCTGGACTCATTACCGTTACACCGGCATACAGCACGTTAGGGTGTGTATTGGACAAAATGATCCAAAAATGTTTCTAAAACCGCTGTTTGTTTTGCACGTAGAAAGGATGAGTTTAGATCCCTGTCAGAATAGGCTTTGATCAAAATAGATTCATGAACATGCTTGTGTTCCGAACTAGGAAATGTCGTCTCTGAAGTCCTCAAATTCAATGTGGGCTTCAGGGTCCGGAGCTGATAGATTTACATAGGCTACTTATAGAGGAGATTCTGTACAGTCCCAGAAATCTCACCTCGTTGTCCTTATATGGCCTCATGGGATCGGTGTAGAGAGGACGGATAATACTACTATTTGGCTATCAGGCACAGGCTTTTGACCACAGAAAAGCACATCCACTGATCAGTCATGGGCAACCTGTGAACTCGAGACTCGTTTATAACGTCAGGAAATGAGTCTTGTTTTCCGATCAATACTTTTTATTCTATTCAAGTGTGTGAAAAGAGAGTCAGATCAGACTGAATCCTATATATTGAAAAAAACAAGCTCACCTAACGAGTACGTAAATCTAAGTCGTACCAGATTATGGTCACCCGTTCATACACATGGGAGCATATTGTGGATATGCGGACCCGCCGGTGACTATCGCAGATAAAAGACACGTGCGCGGCATGTAAGTCGCCCTGCTTATATGGTTTCTTGGTAGACGTTACTACTCATAAGGTTGCTACAAACTGAGTTTGAAGCAAAATTTACCACACGCCTTCTTTCCATTCAAGTTGATTTGCACTCGACCACCATACCAGTCTTTCCAATTTGCTAAATATATGGTTCGTGGAAGATCTTCAGCAGACCTTTAGCGGTTTCACCCTTCTTGGGCCGCATCCCGTAGACCTTGGCACCAAGTTAATTTTAGTTTATACAATTCGACGTTCAAGTAAAACATGGGGTTGACGAAGACTCAGGGCGAGGTGGCTACGCCTGCTTGATGAACCCCAAGATGAGCTAAACTGGTGTCGAGCTGTCGAAGAGTTGTTAGTAAACATAGGAGTAGTATACTGCACAATGAAAATATACTGCGCTATCTTGAATATCGTGCCGAATGTAACGTGCGACGGGCTTTATGCACAAAAAAACTCGGTTGAAGACTATCACAGGTTTGGGTTCATCTTCAGTCATTGCCAAGATAATTAGCAAATAAGTGAATAGCTAACCTCCACTTCTTCATTCCTGAAGGATTAGGTTTACAAACTATCCTAACCGGAGATCAGCAGAACAAAGAATGAAATGATTTTCTTTAGCTCTACAGATAAGAAGAATTTTCAGGCGAAGAGTAGTGAGACATGCTATTCATTCTGAGGGAACCATTCAGATCTATCTGTCGCACTAACTGTAGTTCGCGTAGAAGATTATACAAAAGTGAGTTTCGCAGATCTCAGTTCACCCTCACTACTTGTATGCATGAGACTTCCCAAGTATATATCGCTTAACTTAAAGCCAAATTTCTCTTTCCTGCAGAGTTCTTGCGCACTAGAGAACATAAAATTGTAGCGATTGTGTGTGATAAAGTCATATGTTATCTAATTCACTCTGGTTTCTGAGTTATTCGCTTTTTCGCGCGCCTGCACAACACTGCAACTATGCTTCTACGAGGCTTTTCGCAAAGTGCTTGCCAGAACTCTCCGAAACTTGGGCTGATGGGGTAAAACCGACCTGAAATTTTTGGAGAAATGGAATTGAGACTGGGGTAGTTAGAAGAGAAAACAAAAGTCAATTAACTGTAAGACGTTATTTGTCTAAACCAAAAAAAATCAACTAAAATCTACCGTGTGTTTAAAAATAACTAGATTGGAATTCTATGAATCAGTGACTATTTCAGACAGTGTCACGTCTCCAAGATGCAAAGCTTGCCGACTTGTCTTGATTAATTATTGAAATTTATTGAATAACTTGTCCGAAAATTCAAACCGTATTCTAGTTGTTATCGAATTAGAAATTAAAATAAGGTATCGTTAGCACTTCTCTCCAGGGGGCTATTTGTTTGCGCTAAGAAATTCTCCCAACAGTCGGGGTGTTCTTAAAATAAACTAGTAAATTAATTTATACGGATGTAACAATCGTCATGCTCGAATCCTTCA
>SJOL01006800.1:640572-660188 GCA_004794785.1 Opisthorchis felineus | reverse complement strand
TACTCATTCTCAAAGCCATCCGCGTTACTGTACTGCCTGTTTCAGCTCTACACAGAGCTTACCAATACGATGTGTGCGTTTTCAAAAGAATCAGAGACAGTACGAACGTTTATCATAGCCTGGAATATATTTTACCGGAAATAAACAGCAATCCGATCAGTTGGGTAACACGGATTGAGATGAAGCCGTGTAATGTTACCGTTCTCCCGGCTTTCTCTTACTAGAAAAACGTATGAATGTGAGCTTTGGGTGCTTTGATTGAGATTATTTTCTCATATTCCATGAAGAAACGACATCAAATGTGTGGGACATCAAAAATGATGTCCCAGAAGATACACGAGCGTGCATTCTTGGTTCTGCTCTCCTGACTTTGTAAAAAAATGCGTGTAAACAGGTTGGTTTTTATGAGCATATTGACACTAATGAGCAGTTTTAGCCAAAGGACCACATGACCGACCTATCTTTACTGACCTGATGAATAGGAAAAGGGCGGATTTTTTTCTGTCTATCTGTCCGGGGATTGATGTACATTCTTAGCACTCGTTTGCACACATTCATCTGTATCCTCATAGCAAGCGACACCTTTGCTGGAGCAAGTTTGTTGAATAGCCTTTCAGGCCACACACCCGTTTTATTCTTGCCTCCAGCAGACCAGGACAACATTCGCCGGGAGCAACACAAACAAATCGTATTGGAAACATAGATATGTTGAAATGAATTCCATTGGAAACGTGGAAACGCATTATCTGCTTTGGATAGTGCCAGGTTGTTTGTTCTAGCAAAATTTATTCAAGGCATTGTATTCTCCTATGTGGTAGTAGTCAACTATGGGCAACAGTGGAAACACTATTCCCTGTGGAATCAGAAGACATGCAAAATGATACATTGTCCCAATGTGCCCTCACACGTCATCTACCCTAAAATAACGACCAATATACACTTTTCTCAGCAGCAGTATTGGATTTAACAACATCAACAATAAAGTGAAAACGAACAAGTCAAATGAAAAAAACGGTAGGCCCAATCTTCCTGTCTTTGCCTCATTTGGTAAAACGGAAGGCTACTAGGAGTGTAAATTTCGAGCACCATCTGTTAGTGGATTAAGCAGAGGTGAGGCGATTCAGGTATGGAGTTCCAACCAAAAGTGACTCTGGGGTTGGCATCCTCGGTAGATCAATCGTTAGGATCCCATCTGATTGACAGGATATCGGATGATCAAGT
Organism: Opisthorchis felineus; assembly: GCA_004794785.1. Lineage (NCBI taxonomy): Eukaryota > Metazoa > Platyhelminthes > Trematoda > Opisthorchiida > Opisthorchiidae > Opisthorchis > Opisthorchis felineus. The sequence continues at coordinate 658,967 of SJOL01006800.1, read as the reverse complement.
GCACCCACAGATGTGTCTTTTTGCCGATGCTGTGAGTCTTTGGTCCGATTATTTTGAAACAGTTATCAATAATGAAGCGGAAATTGATTACGTCATTGTGGGAACAAGGAAGTGGCAGTCAACCTCAGGTTTAGACACACTAACATTCTGTGGATGGAGATGCTTTTTAGTAGACCATATTTGGGATTATTGGGGAAAGTAAGGACTTCACTGTGAATTACAGATTGAAAGTCTTTTGTATAAACACGTGCAAAAAAAACTTGTGCTAAAGTTCAGGGGAGTCGTTGATTCCGATTTAGTCCAGACAAAATCTCTCGCAAATCTTTTAGGTGGTGTGTATGACTCTCATCATAGAGTACCGACTTGTCTACTCCCAAAAAAATTCGCCCGTTTTCCCGAAGTTCCAACAGAAAAGGTGTGCAAGAAATTCAGTTGACGAGCTATAGAAAGAAACCAAAAGCTCCTTGTAAGTAAACGACTTTTTTTGGTCTTGCTCCTCTCGGAAATACCTGTGATCAATGGGCGTGAATTGCGATTAGGGAAAGAGAGAAAGTCCTCTAAAGGAGGAGTGTTTTTTGTCAGCTCTTTCATTTTCCCCCAAGAAGGTGAATCACTACGCTTATACTCAGTTCGTCCATGAACACGACCATGTAAGTGAGCGATTTCCAAGCATTTTATCACTCAATACTGGGTATTAAGCAGTGCACGCCGACCAGACGTTTAGTCTTTCTTGCCTAATACACTTATTCGACAAAGCAGTAACTGCACCCAGTTCTGCGTATGGTTTGCATAGGAATCGAATCTATAAAACAGTTCTGTTTGTCTTCCAAGTGTTAAGTTACAGTGGGTGACCATTTATCCCACAATCCGCTCGGATTGTGTCACTAAATCCGTTGAAGCAGACAAGCAACCACTGATGATCAAAACTGTGCTTTAAATATCTTAGTTAGATTTGATCACGAGCGCACTGATCAATCGTTGCCACAACCAAACACGCAGAGACTTATGTTCTGAATAGCAAATTAGAATGAAAGCTGCGGTTATGTAGTAAAGGAAGCTGCAAAACACTTTATTTAATGTTTCCTTCTTCAGTCCCTGAATTCCTTGTCATTGTGCTCAGCCGTGAGTAAAATGGACTGAATTTCGCTAAATCCTCTCCGAAAACAAATGCAGAATATTATACCGAGGAGGCACTTATTCTTGTGAATACAAAACCGATCCTGCATCGGGGGGTGGATTCTTCCCCCGGGTAGAGAGCTAACGATTTTCGGTATATTGGCTGCGGTTGTCGAGTGCGAAAATCGTGACGGTTAGGGTTTGATACCCCATGGACAACTTCGCATTGGGTTACGGCTCCCATTCTGATAAACTGTGCACAGTTGATTTTAGAAATTAAGGTGTTGTCGAGCGCTGTAGATCAGGTGGCTGTTGATCTGTTCGTCGAGCTTGGCAGTTTCCCTGCCAGTTAAGGAGACATCATCAACGCGCTTTTGGGCACTGATGGTATCTCCAAGATTAGTGGCGAGGCCTCTGCAAGCAAATTGCCAAGCTCGGCAAACAGATCACCAGCCACCCGACTTACAACCAATTAACGTATCCGATCTACTAACATCTAAATATATTGTCAACGTACACTCGAGGGCACTATGTGCAGTTGTTCTGCCACGTTTTTAAGATGACCCCGCTCCACTTTAGGTGGATAAGCTTTCCCTTTAAATGAAGTTATGCGTCGAAACGGTTCCCTCGCTGTAGACACCAAAAAGCAACGATCAAAAGTCTAGCCTGTGGTAGCCTGGTCAGGGGCTTCTGCTCTTACTGCCAAATAACCTCTGCGTTTAGCCCATATTGTGTCAGTGACCTGGAAGTTAAATTTTCTCATCTAACTTACTGTTACAGAAACAAAGGCCAGAAGAAGCGGAATATTTTCAGGTTCATAAATGGGTTTGGCAAGGCAGCTATCCTCATTGTGAACCCAAGTAAGCATGTCGTCAACGAAAGAGCAGATAATCAGAAGATAATTTGAAAACCGAACCTTCCATTTGGTGAACAAGAGCTCTGATGAAGGAGCTGTTGTAGACACTAACCCATATCGGACATGTGCACTCGGACTTGTTAGCCGTACCTCCAAAATGAGATGGTCAGTGAGAAAGTCTAATCAGAAAATTTGACCGCGCAATTCCACTGAGGTTTTATGAACCGATTTCAAAGATCATTCACTAACATCAACTGAAATCGTTCGGTCACCTCCTGCGGTGACAAGGATGGGGACTAGCCAGCCAGCCAGCCAGCCACCAACACCAACACCGTTACCATCAGCATCGCAGCTGACATTGCCACCACCGCCGTTCTGTGACTTGGGTGCTCAGTTAAATACTGGAGGGAATACTGTCAAAAATGACATGGAACTTGTATGTCCAAAATCTGTACGGTGTGCGCGAGTGGGATCAGAAATGAATTTCCATATGCACGATTCAGATAGTTATTTCCGCGCGGTTGCCACTTTTGATACCATTCAGTTTGGTTTGCTTTCACGCAGGATTATTTTCGCTCTTCTTGGGGCTAATCAGGTAGGTGCAGTCCCTGAGTTTTCGTCAAACCATGAAGGGCAAAATTGGTCTTGGGCTGCCGAAGAGTTTTCAGCATCCTTATTTGTAGTGCTTTAGGTCTGTACAATATTTCGAAATTGTACCAGCTGAAACATGAGGCGGTCTTGTGCAACACATTCAGTTGAAGAAGGACATCATAAACGAGAGATTACGATGGGATTCAGGTGAGTCTCTTATGAAAAACAAATTGGTGTGCCAGTGAGTTTATTGTGATTTGAATCGGCTTGAATGTACGGTCCAAATGCACGTGTAAGGAAGTGAGCAAAGTTCACTATGGCGCGGTAGGTAGTACGGTCATCAGACCAGCGAGAATCCATGGGCTCGAGTTACATGTGACGTGTCAGTTTTTTGTCCGCATCGTGTACTTTGCTTCCTATTCAAAACTATTAACAGAGCAGCCTCTGCTACACCAAGGTAATAATACTTGCTTCGGAAAAGACCCTTTCAAAACTAAGTTTTGAGAACTGTCCAGATTGTGAGTACTTCTGAATAATTGTCAGGACAAACGAAAGAATAAACTTCGAATCTTGTGTGGATCTGTGAAACAGCACATTTCCTCAGTTGTCTGTGTCAATGCTGTCGCCACTATTTTGCCGCAGTATTTTTTACTTTATCTCTGTCGGTGCCGCCAAGGCTAGTCTACCGTTTTTGCCCCCGTTTTTAATCATATCTCGATCATTTTGTGTTGACTGGGTTTCATACACCTGCCAGAGTATACACCTTTTCTGTCAGTTGAGGTGAAATCATGTTAACCCATGTGTATACTGTATTTTCGATGTTATAAGTAAGCGGCACGGGCCCGAAATCTCCAAAGGGTGGGTGAAATGTGTATGCTAGGCCAAAGCCCATTTTGGTGTGATAATTATACCACTTGCTGTCTTTTGAGAACATTTGACAAAATAACGGTTATTTCAGGCAAATATTCTTACTTTGCATCAATTCTGTATAGAGAACTATTCGCTTGTGTTTGTTACCAGTTTTCTATCACTTTCCAAAGTTAGTGAATTCCACATATGTATAAAGTTTATGAGTAAAACTGACGTCCGTACAGAAATTCATCTTTTTCCAGTGTTTTATGGGGTCCAGGTGTCGACGCTCATTAATGTCTGCCTGCAACGTCTCAACTCTATTCTATTCTGGCGTAGCCGTGACTCCCCCGGCTTATCATAGTTAATCGGCCTCATTGGACCAGCATTGCAAACCTTGTAGATGAGAGGCCGCTGCGACTGACTGATGTCAGAGAGGAGGTATTTATCACTTTTTCTGAAAATTCCGGTGAAAACGTTTTATAATAACGATCGTCTATTGTCATTAGAATCCGTCAGCCAATCCATCGACGTCGACTGTGCGCTTTAATTCGGATGGTCTTTGCTGAAAAACTAGGCCAAGCATCCTAGAATGACACTGTCAAGTTCATCGTTGAGGCTTTGGTCTACAGACTGTTCACCGATCACACCAGTGGGACTATGATCTGATCGGCTTCCAAAAAGCCTTGCCACAGACGGCCACGTATAGGCGGCTGCGATCCGAGATATCCAGGTTATTCAGTCGGTTACCGAAATTCTATACCCGTTTTTATTTTCAGGTGTGCTGGAAATGCAGCTTCCAGGCTACTAATATTGAATTAACGTTCACATCAATCTCGTTTGGACAGTCCTCCTTCTGATGATTCTGATTGGTTCACACTGAGGGGAGGCAGCACTGGACAAGAGTTTCGCACTAATGCTCACTAGGAGTGCATAGCCTTAGCCGCGCCGGGGCTTGATCTCCGGACATCTGACAGGCGAAGCGTGCGCACGCTGGACGCACATGATTTATCACATCTGAATAGACGAACGTGCTTAGACATGTTCTAACTTGAGAGATGTCATTAGTTCGCCCGACATATCGAACAGCAATCCATTGTAACTCTCCTGGTTGTCAATCGATTGACCCGCCTGTCAGGACTTCTCAGTTAAGTGGTGCCACGTCTGATGTCCAGGAGCCCAAAACCCCTGCACGGCCAATCATATGGACCGATGATCAGCTCTAACAAGAGCGGAGCTGCAGTCGAATGACTTCCCTCTTTATTGTTTACTCACCAGAATAATTGCCCCAGAACAGGAGGAGGGCCGTTCAAATGAGAGTGATGCCAATGTGAATTCTACAAGCCCTCAACCATCTAAAACTATTCAGATTAACACTTAGAGTTCCGGAAAATTAACTCCGGCTTTCTAAACGTTACCTAACTACTTTCAGAGCCAAACTAAAGTGCATTCTAGCTCGGTAGGTCATAGTGATCTGCTCTTAACTTCAGTCATTCCGGCGATTATCAGGCTCGAACGCGCATACGGTTGCCAAGAAGTCGTTTGAATTCGACCACCAAAATAGCGTTTATCTTTGGTAAATTTTCTGCCCTTTCAAAAATGTTCTCATTCGGACGAGTGATCAGTTCAAGTGAAATTGCTCCCCTGGAGTTAGAAAATGTAATGCTTGGTAGAACAACTTGAAACCCTTCAAGCCCATTTGTTTCTAATCAATGGATGCTGAAAAATGTTGTTTCACCATTGCCACATCTCCCATTCCAAGTGGCCAAGATGTGTAACATCCGGAATTCATAAATCTGTCCATGTTCGCTAAGCAACGATCTGAGGAGCTATGGTTGTCGCTTTCGATTAGGAACCTGCTCTTTATCCAGGCGAAACAACATCATCCAGTACTGTACGCCGCATACTGAAACACTGAAACATCCCATGCTGGACTTCATTGTGCGTTGCGTTGTGGGTAAATCAACCATGTGTCAAGGGACTAATTTTGCTGTATCAGGTGCAACCTGTCGAAATGAGTGTTTGGTAATCGTGCTGTTTAGTGATAGTGAGTGGCCTGTCCAGTGGCATTATCTGACGGCACCCACCAGCACTTTGACGAACCATGATGTTACCTGCTGGATGAACCAACCTCCCAATATTAGGAACAAGAAAACAGATTAGGCATTTAATAGGAAAGCGGACAACTTGGACAAATGCTTTACTATGCAACATATTCAGTTGAAGAATATGATAAATGAGAGATTCAGCTGAGCCTCTCGTTAAAACCAAATTGGTGAACAAATGAGTGTTTTGCGAATTTTATTCCACTGGTTCAATTTCAATCAACTGAACTAAAACGAGGATTTTGTTGGGATGTTTACAAACCGACGGAGCCCCAATTTTCTCCATCAATCAACTCAACCGATAAAACATATCAACACAAGCTCAAACATTCTTTCGCGGAATACGTCCGATTGCTTGTTTGAGATCAGAAGTCACAGATAAAAAATCAGCTTGTTTTGGTGACTTACGAACCCATAATCACTTAATCGAGGTAAAATCGCCCGTTCAGATTTAGAGTACCGGTAAATTTACGACAGAAAGCTTTTGACATGGTTGAGTAGTCCTAATGAGTGCTTACTACGTTTGTGGTCATTGAACGGTATCATTAGAACGTGTTCATGGTAGTCAGCCCCATTCGTGAACAAACAGATGGGTCTGTAGGTAAACATTCGACGCTAAACTGCTAACCGATATCCCTATCTCATAGAAATCGGTCTCCGACAGCACCAACGTGATCGGACGAATGAGAGAATAATCAAATAAAAATTGTATTAACGAAAATGTAGTACGGACGTTTTGGAAAACTTTGGAAAACAGTTGGCAGCTCAGACGTTTGTGATAGACTAGTCCCACTCCGTGACTGTGACCGATTTAACTTACCGGAGGGCTGCGCAGCGTTGCGTGGAGGTCATAGTTTCAGGCTAGAGAAACTCTGCTCGATGCTCATCAGCATCTTCTTGTTGTGTCCAACGATTTTCGTCAACTTGTCCTTTGGAAGACAGACAGTTTGACGCCGATTAGTCTGCAATGGCAAGTGCAACTTTTGTTCCGCGTTTAGCTAGGAAACCGCGACAGCTAGAAAAACATGCATACAATTGCTATTGTTAATGTGGGAGAATAGGATTGAAGTATGCGCTCAAAGTTGATAGGCGGGTGTTTAACCCTCAAATCTTGCCACAGTTGAACGAAGCTTACGCGGAACTGAAAACTGACCATAATCCAGTACCCACCTTCATGCTCTCAGACTCATTGTTCGGCGGTAATTTTGTTAAAATTAGCTTAAAAAAACACCAGGATTTTGCTTCCAGTGAATTGGCTGTCCGACTGGACTAACCCAATGATTCGGCGATTAACGTCAACCCGCCCATGATTTAGCTGAGTCAGTCAATTCCAAATCGCCCACGCAATGATTTGCACACAGTAGGATATTTCATGCTGCAATGGACGGTAAGAGCCACTTAACTTATATCCACCTTAATTCTGCGTTTGCTAACAAACAGTGGTTATCACTTGCTGATGAAAAAATAAGTCTATTAGGCTTGAAATTATGGGGGGATGAGTCTGTGGGATACGGTGTGTCTACGGGGCTTCTAGGTTTCGTTGGGCTGTAGCGGCGAAGTCTCGGAGGTTTCGGCCCACGTACAATGACCTGGTTGTCGGATGAACTAGGAATGGCCCTAGTGTTACTGTGGCTAATCAGCACACACGCACACATACCAGTTTTTTTCAGGTTCGTCACTGTTGAAACGAGGTCGCTTGAAATCTTTGTTATTCTCCTCGGATAGAATTTTCACTTGCAGGGTGAATTTTGTTCTTCCTCTGAGTTACCTATATATTTCTGGTAGTGTGAGATTTGGGGATTTTTGATGGGGATTTCGTCCTGTAAGTGAAGCCAACTATGCTGAAAAGCCGAGAAGCACTGAGAATTCGTTGGTCGAGGAGCCAATTAGCATGTATGACGACGTGATGTGGATACCATGACTGAAGGATGGGCGGTGCTATATTCTGCCTGAGTGAGAGCTAATCACACTGCTGGTCAGCCACTCGTGTTCGAACGGTTAAGTGTTCAGACTACTAGCCGGAATGTTGTGGGTACGAGACTCCCCAGTGTTTTGTGAGATGCGCAGTGCCGTACAGTACTTCTCGGCTTTTCAGTATAGACTGACCTCACTCATAGGAAGAAATCCCTATGAAAAATTTCAAAATCTCACACCAGCAACACTCATGAGGCTGATGAGTGGTAAAAGTTGCTTGTAGAAATACATATAGGTTTTGAGCTTCGGTGATCACCGGTTGATAAATCCAATTTTGAGTAAGTTTTCTCGGTCAGTCGTCATTGATGTACCTACAGACATTTCCCTTCGTGCGCAATCTCATCTTCAACGTTGTCTACGGAAATTGAGGTTTTAGCTTCTCATTTTTTCAAATGTTTTTCATCTCATTCACACCATCATGCACTCAGCACACTATTTTCATTGTTCACCACATCGTCCGTTTTCTCTTCCATCGCTTCAAGAGCACAATGACTGTACCAATAAAGTTAAACTGTTGACTTTCAGCAATCTGCGAATCTCGTATCATCATGTCCATTATTCACTGACACACCATGCACCGATGTGCAGTGGATCCACTTGCGTCAGATTCGGTCGCCGAGGAGGAGAATAAGGGAATTAGAGCAAAGCGTTGGGGACGATGCCCCAATCAGTTCATTGACTTTGAATGGCTGTCTGTCCGGTGTGACGGGGATTGACCTACGCAGTGGAGGCGAAAGCTTTGATGCAAGACCGCCAATGGTTGTGTGACAACCATATCCGTCAGTCACTAACCATTGGTTTGTCTCGACCTGCGGTGTCAATCCGGGAAGATGGCAGTCATCAATGCGGTTGATTTGACTGAGGAGGAATTTCATGTTTCGTTGCCAATTCATCATCTCCATCCGACACAAGGCTGTGCGAATAGTGCCCTACTTGGAAAACGGTCCTCTGGCATACGAAATAGATGGTCTAACCAGCGTAGCCTGACAAGCTGATCTATCGAGAGAGAATGAACATTACCTCAGCATTTCTGGTCTGGTGTTTCCACTAGACCCGCGCAATGCTCCAGAGGCACCGATGGCAAAACTTAGAGTCCTCGAAGGTCTTCCGCAAGCACCGGTCACGTCTCTGATCGGACCACCTCATTGTACACCCTACCCTTGACAGTCAAGCTGATGTCACTTCAGTGCCATAAATGTCGGAGAGTAGGATGATGAATGTCAAATAGGGTGGGGGAAAACCTGAACGCTCAGGGCGTCAGATGGGATAGTAGCCCAAACTGCCCGCGAGATGTACCAGGGCCAGACTGATATGGCTAATTTCGGTGAGGTGGTACTCGGCGTGGTCTGTATTATACCGGTCAGAGAATATCAATTCTTGGACCATCGCGGGCAAAGCATACTGGGACGCTCAACGATTAGGCGCAATTAAAATGGCACAGTCCGTGCATGACACTACTTCAATGTCTAGTTTTCCACCACGTCGTGTATACCTACCCTTCGACCTTGTTCTGTTCCCGTAATAGTAGACGGCATCGACGGTGTTGGTGAAAACCTAGTGGAAATGCGGTTGTGACGTTGTTAGGCTCGAACAGCTTCGTTGGATTAAAGCCTAAATTTAGTTAGCTCAGTATCCAAAATTTATACGGTGAAAGTAGTTTGTGAAGTGCTTCACATTAAAAAAACGGCCTGTGAAAGACGACAGTAGTTGGACATTGTGATATTTTGGAGAAATTACAGAGCCACCCAGTGAGTAATCTTATAACTAACATCTGCCACCCAATCGATTCGCTTTCTAGTCCACTCGTCAGCCAAGACTGCCTGTGGTGGTGGTGCGCCGTACTCTCTTTTCCTCGATCGAATTCTATGTTCAAAACCGATAACGTACAGTCGAGGGCCCTAAGTTTTGCAGGTAGAACAGGAAACGATTTCACTTCTGGTCCAAGTGGCAGCGGGCAATAAGTTTCTCTTCAGCTTCGGGAAATCAGTAGACAAGTCAACGTGCAGCCTTTATGTCAAAGCAAGTGAGAATTCGTGGGACCTGTACTAGCCCACCAACTGTTTTAGTCTAAGGGACTGAGCACGTACATGTTGTTAAACGAGGAGAGGATGACATCAGACTAGTCATGAAAAGTATAAGGGAGTGAACGATAGGGGTTCTTAAATGAAATGGTCCGAAGGCGCCAGTGAGAGCTCCCTGCTTGGGGCGGTAATCTGTGGTGGTCTCATAGTTATGTCGAGCTCATTTCTTGACGTTCTTATGCCAGTCCCTTCGAGTAAGGTTTTTTGTGACTTCTACGCTTGTGCTCTGTATCGCTTGTTGACCAAAAATAGTACCGTCCCTTGAAGGAACACTACTGATCACGTTGTCGAAACTCTTTGACAGTCCACAACCAGCTTTACCCTTCTCGGGGCTCATCAGGTAGGCGCGAACCCCGATTTTCCGTCAACCTTATGTTCTACTTGAAACTAGATTGTATGCAATTCGCGAAATGTACCCATTCGCAAACAAACCTGGGTCTGTTTCATAGTGAAAAACGTCAGTGATCTGTTTGCATGTGACTAGGTGACAGGAATGAGTGCACAATTTTAACTAATCACGTCAGGCTTTTGTAGTATGTAGTCAGCAGACGAAGCATCAGAAAAAAGCTTGTTCGCTGATCGGTGTTCCTAGTGCTCTATAAGTTTGAAATATAGCACCCGCAATACTGGTTCGCAGAACATTGATTACAACAAAGGGACAACTGCTACAGAATGCATACATTTCGGTAATATTCGTACAACCTAAGCACATTCATGTCGGTCACAAGATGAAGGTTGTTCAGTTCGCAACCCCTTGCTAACTCCTTATCTCAAATGTACCAGTACTTCGTTTTGAAATTCGTTCGATTTTAACCTTACTTAACTAGTAACTCTGAATAAGCCATTCATACTCAATTAAGGACAAACTAATAGTCGTAAGCTTGTCATTATGATCCGGACCAACTAGGTTTTTGTGGAGGTACAACAAATTTCTTGTACCGTTCCGCAGCAGTGCACTAGTGGGATTGGATATATTTTCATTCCTCTTGATTGACAACATAAAGATGGAGTTCGTTACGCAGAGAAGGACGACGCACGCCCAACTAACACGTTTTTATCGAAGGCCAGGCAATGGGATGACAGAATGCTTAAAAATGGTGACGTTGTGGCTTTTACGGTAAAAAAAAATGCAAAAACCCTTCAAAGACCATCAGACGACATGTTTTAACTCGCTAGGTGGGAGCAACAGACTACAGTGTCGTGCCATGTTGGACAGTATGATGACGCACAAGTCTGATTTTGCTCGTGTGGACACCAAACCAGCAAAGGGAGGTCACATGAACAAGGTTATTTATGTGTCCGTTAGCTGCCGCCTAAATAAGAGGAAGATTCAGCAATAAGAAACTATTAACAACTTTCCAGTCCTTTAAGTCAAACACAGGTGATATACAGCACGATCGATAATATTCTGACAAAAGCGGAGAAACTGTACAAAGATGTGTGGGGAAGGGAATCTAGATTTGTGAAGATTCGTCGCAGCGCTTAACGGATCGATCGGAAGGTGGAGAAGGAGATGGTCTACCATCCAGCAGAGAGCAAGGAGCATCTGAATTTGTGCTTGACTTCGGATCGTTTGCATCCTCCGATGGAGCCGTGCCACTACCACATAACGAATTCACGTAGAGTTCGTTGATATCAAAGCGGAAAGTCATATGAGCCACCACAACAGTGGCCAAATCTCTCAGCTCCACTTCCTCATCTGTGACGGTGGGAATACAGAAAATATCGGTCGAAAATAAAAGAACCAACGGGTGAGGGCCAAAAAACTCATACAGCTAATGCTAACATGAAATAAGTGATAATGATAGCTAAGATAAGTGATTGTAGGTGGAAAATTGTTCAGATTACCCACACAACTCGTGGACACTCATACAAACGCTTGACTGTAAGGCCAGGTGAACACTTTTCCCAGCTGGTAGAAAAAAGTTATAGTTTTACTGAGTGATTTATTGGGACATTCACTAGCTCACTGATCCCAGCCGGTGAGGACCTCCTCCGCCCAGGCGAGAAATTTTGGAAAACCACACAAAAGAAAAAGCTCGGAGCTTTATAAGTTCAAAATCCTGCAGCGTCGGTTGCGAGGCTGCTTCGGCCTGTGCTTCGAGCACGTAGCACTTGTGTGAACTGTTGTTTCAATTCTGGTTTCGGGGTGTCGAGTCTATCAGTCGAGATGTATAAACACTACAAAAAGTCACTGTATGGTAACACTGCGCTTGCAGTAAAGCTGTGATGTTTAATTCGGGAAGCTTCACGTGGTAGTAGAACAAGCGGATCCAACATATTTGTACGATAAGAATGAGTTGCAATACAGGCGTCGGACTGGGATGAACTTTTCATAGACAGCATCGGCGAGAGGAACCTCCATGGACCACGCCCTGAAAGGAGTGAAGGGTCAAAAAGGCTGTGGACCAGTACACTGGTTCGTTACATCAGAATGCAGGAACAACGTTGCTCTCTTTTGTAAGCAACTTATTTAGTCGGACTGCGACATCACGGACTGAGGAACGGCTTGGAGATAGTGTATTCAGGAAGCGACTGGATCAGATAGATCTGAGCATTGTTCATACTACTGAACTGCTCTTTAACTACTCATATGAATGGTTTCTAGAAGGGAAAAGTTGTGGTCACTAATAGATCGATTAAGGATCGCCGCTGAACTCTGAACTGTGAATTGTCACATATGTTGTTCGCGAAAAACTTACGGAAAAAAACTGTGGACAGGTAGTTCCACGGTCAAACGGACGGAGATATAGTAAAAAGTTCAGTGTAGCTACGAATGACCCGACTGAATGTATCGAACAAGTTCATCCGTCGGAAGCAGTCCTCGAAGTATGTTCTTCAAAGGATGCTTCCAGTGATTTTCGCAAAATCCTACTGCGTCCTTTTTGAATATTGGAATCACAGACGAAGCGCCCCATTTTGTCATCACTCTGTCTTCATTCCACATACTTCGGAGTAAGGTTGTTAGACTAGCTACAAGGGACTCACCAGCTTCCTTGAAGAGTGTAGAATGTGAACAGCCTGGGCTAGGTGCTTTACTGCCCTGAAGTAATGATACTTCGAGCCAGATTCTTGTAGCCGACGGAAAACAGATGTCGACATTTCGTTGTGGTTCGTAGGGTTCTTCCAGATGCTGAGTTGATGGGGTAAGCCGAACTATTTTTGAAGCGTTTATCCCATAATTCAAGACGACGCTTCCATGAAAAAATTGAAGTTCCATTCTCTTCAGAGATCGTTTCCCTAATATCTGCTCTTCTCGGACCGGTTGATCGAATTACCTGGAGTAGAACGTGGATGTCTGAAGTTGCAAAACCCTCTTCCATTTCCCTAGCCTTCGCCATCCACCAGCGCTACTGTGAATTCTTTGGCTCTTCACTACTCGATATTTAGGGGATTGGCATGCGCTATCCTAGTTATTTGATGCTTCTATAGCTTTTTAGGCATCCATGAGAGCTGCAGACTGCGGTGATATTCAGCGTTCACTAGTGTGTGCGGGCGATCCCGGATGGACGGTTTCAAAAGCTGCGGGTATGGCATCACCTTTTGCCAAACGGTCTTCAAATCACCTTTATCAACTTGCCGGTGTAATTCTGAAAAGTCTTCAGCCTACTCAGCTTGATATTGTTGAAATATAGTGACGGCTTGGAGGTGATAAACTGAATGGCTTGCGTCAACCGACGTACTATTGAGGGAAAGAAAACTGACAGGTGTGCCATGGTCAGAGTCAGTTGTGTGTTTCAAAAGGAACGGCAATCTTGAAGATCTTAACCGATAGCTGAATGCTGCATGGTTCGGCGGAGTCCACGGCTGGTCTACAGCTGATAAACATTGTAGTCACTGGCGCTAAATTTTGAACCGGTTAAAAAAAAGTTCAGCACATAAATGAAGTCGCAATCAATTATTCACGCGGTAAGCATCAACCCGAATCTACCACCACGATAGACTTATTAAGGACCTGCACACTCAAATCACGTGCACCTCTTGCTGACCGAAGCAGAATTGATGGAGTCCAATAACGGTAATCTTTCTCATCCTCAGAGCCGCCGTCTGTCGGCCTTGGGAGCCATCGACTGAACAGGTTGACTCACTCAGGTGCAAGAGTAGGTCTGACACTAGGACGAAGGCAGCTACGTACAGAAATCAGGCCCTTTCGTACCGCTATGAACAGCAGGTGCTTTTGGGGTCGCATCGTTCTCATGACAAGGTTTATTTGTTTTTGAATCGTACTGGATAACACGCCGGTGGTCACAGTTAACCATTGGGCGATCGGTGCCCAGCATTTAGGGCCAGTCTTTTTTAACCCGTCCATCCTCAGAGGAAGGCAGCATTGCTGTTTACAGGAACACGGATATACTGGCCGCTTGAAGGAAACATCTTCCTGTTCTCACATTCGCGTCACAACAAAAAGTAGGACATTACTTACAGATATCGTATTAACGAGGTCTCGCAGTACGGAGATTCGTTGTTCACACTTGGCAAACGAGCAAACAGCAAGCGGTATTGCTTAGGGGGAGAGAAATTCTATACGACAGAAAGTTGAAAAAGGGGAATAACGAACAAAAAAACTTTGCTTGACATAAGACGAATGTGTTTTGAACAACAGCGTTACGAGTGGGTGCGAATCGGTCGCTCATGAATGGCCGAGTTACCTAATGAAGTCAACTGATTGACACAGGGTTTTTGCACAGAAGTGGAACTTCAATTCCTGTAATTAGCTAACTTTTCACTCAACTCCGAATGGTCCCGTCAAAGAAAGATACATGATCGAGATAGCTCCGTATTTAAGGCGCCAGCTTACGGACCGGAAGGCTTGGGCAACCTGGTAGTATGCCAGCCCTCGTGCCTTCTGTTGACATGGCAGCTAGGCACCGACATGGTGCTACGGCTGAACCATTAGTATATTATTACACACAAGTGCGTGGGCCATGCAGGACGATGGGGAAAATATGGAAATATTTCAAAGGGCTTATGCAGCCAATGTACCCAAATGGAGCTGTGCAAAATCGTACCAGTTGCAACACTGGGTTGACGAAAATAATTACTTACTTAATTCATGCTCGATACTACCTGCCTACATGAATAAACATGGAAGTCGGGCTCTCAAACCAGACTCCGTTTTCCAGGTCTGACGTACATATAGATAACGGGAGGGCTAATAAAAACGCTTTCTTCCGAATATTAAATGATGTACTCAAAGGTTGCGCCGAAAATACGACTGTGCCGTCGTTGCGCAGTCGATCAAAATCTATACAAATAAGCGCTAAATCCTGAGGAAGAAGAAATCCGACAGAATGACCTTATAGCTGAGAACAGCGAGGTCATGGGGATACAATGCCAACAAACCTGCAAGCACTGGATTACCATCCACAAATACTGGATGCGGAGAGAAGTTGGCCAACCAAAATGCACCATCAGGCATCAAACGGATGCGTCCATGGCAACGCGAAACACGAGCACTATCACCCTCACGGGACAAGTCGATGTGTGGCTTGTATACAAATGAACTTCGACCAAACGTCACCTGAAACGCAACAAAACAATCGTGGCACAAAATCGGACACCAAGCTTGTTACAAACGAGTTACGGTCACGAGGTAGTGTATGACGCCACAACTTTTGTAATGTTCCACATTGCGAATCAGCCGTCCAAACAAGGGATTTAGAGTCAAGTCAGTTGTCACATCGCGGCGCTCAGGCTCAGTACGACACGTGACAGTCTGATTATCACCATAATTCTTCAGATTTTCTCACAGGAACTACCCGAGTGATTATTCAGGCAATGTATATCCAAAGACATCACTAGCAATCGTCGTAAATAGGAGCATACAATCGACAACAAAACTATCCCCAAGTAATAAGTGATGGTTCCAGCGCAACATGAGTGGTTTTATCAAACAGCAAGAGTACAGTTGCAAGAAGCACCAGCTTGCATAAGGTACTCAAAGAAACATTCCCCGGATAGGATATGAATTGCGGTATGCGCTGGTCAAACAGTTGTTGCGGTCAGGGGGGGGGAACCACAAGATGTAGTGTGTGCGTGACGTGCATACGATTGGACACAAGAACCTGAGTTAACTATTCTCCCCACCAATTAACCACTACAAAAATCAGTAGATCTATCTACTTCAAGAAATGCCCATGAGAAACGGATACATGGAACTACCAAATCACTCCTATAAAGCCAATATTCGGTTACAAAACCCTTGAAACCGATAAAGAATATTTAGTTTCAAAAATCTTTGGAAAACAGTCGATGTTTTCATTGGTGGACAACGTTTCACCGTTGACACAAAAGTTTGGTCAGGCCACGTGACTAGGTTACAAGATTGGTCGTTTTAAAGCAAAAGGATAACCAATCGACAAGGTACCTCCCTACCAGCAGGCTAAATCGGCGCCACGTGTCGACTAAGAGATTTTGTTTTATTATTGTGGGTCAGCAAGTGCTAAGACCGATTGGCTAGGGGGAAGTGCCATGAAGTCCAGCTATACTCGAAGCTTTTCCTCTTCCAGTGAAAGGAGTCTTCGAAACAAAATTCATCCGTCCCCATTACTTCTGCACACTGAGAGACTTAATCCCCTTTCCAATAAACAATGGCATTTTCCTCACTTAGTTGTACGTCCGACAAATTAACTGCGTTGCACCAGCTGGTAGATGATTTCCCTTTTCCCTTACTAGAACACCGAAAGCAACTGTCCGAACTTAAGTATCGGTCTATTCTTGCTTGTACACCTCAAGTAAGCTTCAACTCGGTGGCTTTGGGGTTTAGCATTTGGAAATCAGCAGACAAGCTTGCGCTCCGAAGAGTGTGGCTGAATCGAAACGTGTGGTGGCGAACATCAGTTAGACGCTGAGTCGTGAAGTAAATCCTCTGTCTCAGGAATAAATCACCAACGGAGAAAGCTATTCAAGCAAAAGCTGGGCTTCAAAAGCTTCTTTCACCGGAAGCGGACAGGCTACCAGTACAAGTGGTCACAGTTATTAGTTAATGATACCCGCTGGCGAAATGGAGTGATCATGAGCTCTCGATGAAGCTGGTTGCTTGTATTGAAGAGTAATCTGGGAGACAAGGTTCTCAAAAGAACTATCGATTGGTGGTATATCGAGAATGGGTCTTTTGACATTGAAGATAACTAGAATGAGGACAAAGCCTTTGATTTCGTGCCACTCAGCGAAAAGTACACACGAACAACTGCAGTAAAGTAACTGAATGACTGGGTAATTTGGTGAGCGGATGGATCCGTGCAAAGAAATCTATCAAAAAGAGGTGAGTTAGATTGCTCAATAAACTGGTTTGACCAGTTCCATACTGATTCAGCAGAAATGCAATACGGTACTAGAATTTCCAAGCGGGATATGACTTACACATTGACAAAATATTTTGCTAAAACAAACCTACAGTGAAACTCAGCCCTTCTTGGAACAAAATTAAGTATCTACCTACGGCCTTGGTCTAGGGGATACCAGTCCACAAATGATGACGCAGCACCTTGGGACCGTAAAAATACCTAGCACGCCACAAACATTCAACATTACGGCTGTTGTTCTACGTCTTGGAAGATTCAATGTCGAAAATGTATTCCTCATTTCACATTTACTCATATCCCTGGATCCCGCGGTTTTTTTACGGCACCATATCAAAACAAACCAGACATTCTGCCTTCTCTGCCGTTTGGTACGATAGTATTCCCGACTGAAATGTCATCTCATCGACATGAGGGGGCTACGGCTATTTGGTCAAATAAAGTTAAATAGCGTGTTTTATTGTTGTTGTCCCTGTTGCATGCTCGCTTGGTGGTGTAGCACCGGAAAGAAGAATGACCATCCTGTGTTTCTCATACGCAGTGGTACGCACACAACAACAAGCGACGGAGAACAAAACTGAGAAAAAAAGCAGTGGATAATGAAAAGGGATACCTCCTTTTCCTTTATGAGAAACCTGGTCCGAGTTCCAGTGAGAGCAGCCAAGGCGGGGTAGATTGGCTGGGGGTCAGTCAGTTCGAGACCATTGGAAGCACGAACTTCAACCAAGGCGGTCCATCGTTTGGCTTCTTCTGCGGTTCGACGAAGTCGAGCCCATAGACGCCTCCGCTTCCTATAGAGCTCTAGACGTCGCTATAAGTGAGAACAAGGATAAATATAACGATTGAATAGGTTTCCAAGACGATACGGTATTGGCTTCTACGTGGTTTGAGATAATAAGATAGACGTGATCGCCAAGGCACATATTCATATGTCGATGATGATGATGACACATTCATATTCGGAATTATTGCCAAAGCACGTCCAACTGTCCGCGGGCAGTCACAGTTGGAGGCTTCGGCTGACAAGTTTCAATGCATTCCGATAGGCTCCTGCTTTTACCGCAGAAGAGTTTCGTTAAGAAAGGATTAATTTTTCAAAATAAGTCGTTCAGGCGTAACACCCTTTCAGTGCACAGCTTCCATAATACCCGAAGCACGTATGCAGCTGAAATGCTGTCAGGTTGATGAAGTCTAGGCAGAAGCAATCGAGGTGCAGAGGTTGGTTTCGAACCATGGACCTTCCGGTCAGTAAGTTCCCGCCCTAACCACTGAGGTATCCCCTAAGAGGAGAATAAAAGGGGTGTACGGAGTTTTTAGGGAGTCGGAGGGCCTTGGTCGCAGTAGTAAACAGAGAAAAGTGCGGTTTATACACGTTTATTCGACTGACCATGACATCTTTAAAAATGTCCCCTCTGCCGAGAGGTACCACTCTCAGAAGACAGCACTACAGACACGATTGTGTCCAGCTTGTCTATCAGAGCGCACTTCACTGATGAAGTTCCAATATATATATATATATATA
>SJOL01006800.1:627502-640560 GCA_004794785.1 Opisthorchis felineus | reverse complement strand
AAGGCTGAAAACGCGGCAAGTACCGTTGTTGATTCACAGTGCAACACATTTTGATACTACAACTTCAGTGAAAAAAGGCCCTGAGCCACTAGACCGCAGTTACAACTTCGCCAAAATGTGTCCTCGTGACCAAGCAGATGGGTAGTGAATCCGGCCTCTCCTCTGACAGAAAAGGCTGTAGTTCTAATCCCTCCTAGACATTTCAACGTAACTTGGTAGCGTCATAGCGCTCGTGAGTCCTCGACGTGGTATGATAACGATGCACCGAGGGAATGCCGCAAATGAACATTTTATTCGAGGTAGCTAGCGATTTAAACACGTCAGACAAAAGCTTTCTAGCATGATTCGGTGTATTGAAATGTCCCTTGCTTCGAAAAAGTCGTGGTAAATCATCAGAATCGCTCATTTTCGCGTTCAATACTTTCTACGGAAGCGTGGATCTAATTCACTTGACGTACAGTATATCTCACTGTCTAAATCATTTAGATCATCATGGAATTAAAACTGACAAAAAAACAAGTTTTGCATGCCCCGACAGACACCTTCAGCCTCGAACTCTTGAAGTTGCAGTGAAAAAGAGACATTTTATTTTTATTAGGACTTCGATTAAATTCCAAAAGTTTTTCACTTTGTGAAGTGGCTGTAATCCGCCTATCTGGTTATCCCATGCACTGCTGATATGGATAGCCACAAACTCGCAGTAATAAAGGTAGAGAAACAACTCAATATTGATATTTGAGTTTAAAAACAAGCCTATAACAAGTAACGCAGAAGGCACTCGAGTTGTCGCTTGCGGTAAACGATAACGACGCACGCACTTTCAGTTTTAAAATTGGACACATCGTACAGCACCAATGCACGTCTGTCTTCCGCACATTTTTAATCATCCTACCATTGAAAACCACCTCCAAAAAAGACCATTATTCCTCAAAGAATATCATTTTGGCTGGTAAATTGGAACGTTATCCATAAATGGGGGCAATTAGATATGGTATTTTGAACCGGCTTTGGAACAAAACCTCAGTAGTACATCCTCTATTTGATAACTGGTATGCACACGAAATTTCTCAAGAAAATGGCCGCTGAGAAGGCCCGCTTTATCGTCTATAAACGATGTGTGTGCGCATACTACACACGCGTGTTCAAGCATTCAATCCTATCCTGGTCCCAAAAAATGCGCTACAAAGATTCTGTAACTGATTGTAGTTTAGAACGGGCAGTAAAGACACGGTGCTTGAGAATAGCACAACACTGCAATTATTCCTTACCTGAAGCTCAAAATCTGCACAGGAAGCGATAGATTTCGCGGCGCTTTGGTTTCGGTAGGCCGTATACGGATGATCTCGTGGAAAGGCACGGTGAGATGTTGGGAAAGCTCCGTTACGGTGGGTCGGTCTGGCCACCGAATTCTGGGATCGAACCGCCGGGAGAAAGGGAGAGGTCAACCCTCGAGATGGATGTGTCGAAGCGCTAGACGAATGACCGTCAGACTCCCTACTTTCTTTGGTGAGTGCAGCAAGGACGTGTTCCGTGACTAGCGCCTGGAAGCCGTGGTAGGACGACTGACCAAGCATGTGCCTTCTTCTAGCCGCAGTAGAGGTCTCGCTGAGCTTGTCCAGACCAGAAGCAAGAGCTGTATGCACTGTCTCCTCCAGCAGAAGCTCTGTGTCCGAAAAGCTCGTGGGATTTCCACCGAGTGGGGTGTTCGAGAAGCTGTTTCCACACGGCAAACTATCCGTATTAGAGGTCATAGGTTTCTGATCGTGGCTTGAAGTCTCGGTGATTGCTTTCGGGATGCTATCATCCGGCGGAGAAGATCGAGTTGTCTTTGCAGAGTCTTTGATAACATGACAGCTTTTCAGACGACTCCATTGACGAAATAAATCAAACTCGTCACGACCACAGTAGAAAACAGAAGGATGCTCACGCAGAAGCTTGGAGAAAACCGAATTTCGCTATATAATGGAAAGTAGTGGAGAAATTCGAATAAGACTGGGTTTAATGAGTGATTAGGGTAGGACAAACGACAAGAAGTCATATGGAGAGCGTCGTTCTTAAGTGAATTAAGTGGAGTATGGTCCGGAGTATGTTCCTACTCCAGTCCACACGAGTGGCAGTATGCGAGTAAACTGAATTTTCGTCAATCCTGTAGCCCGGAAACTCTTAAGCTTCAGTGTTTTGGTAAACAGAAACTTCCCTTCGAGAAATGCAAAGCCTACGACCAGATCAGATGAACGTCCGACTTCCATAAGTCACACAGACTATCAGCAGAACACAGCCACCTAATTGATGGATTGGAGAGATTTGGAACAGGAATCCGGGACCCTACAATGCAGACCTCAAACTCTTTGTACTAGTCTCACGACTGAAGTTCCGAAGTGATCCATCGACTTAAAATCGAGAACTCGAGTTCGGTTGATATGTTAGCCAAGTTCATTTTTCGTATAGGTTGGAGACTACCCTGAACTGTACTTGTGTATTGCAGGGAGCCTAGAGTTAAGCGAGCCAAGCTTCTGATTCCATATAGCCCATACACTTTTAGAGTGAGCTTTCATACACGTTAGTTGTCAAAAGGCGCATAAATACTTCACCATAGGGACGAATATGAAAGTGGACTGCGCATTCCTAAAGGATTTGAACACATATCTGGCCGTTTAGCTTGTGCCAATTTCATTGGGAGTCTTCTGAAATCTGGTCAAGTCACATAACCTGCACTTTCTGCCATGGGTAGCGTAGCACACAAGAGAATCTCCATCATGTACTTCAACCGATCGTCCCAATCCTGGTTCCTGTGTGCCTTCTTGTCCTGTCACTTAACTTCACTTTGTCAGTTAAGGTCGTATCGCAAATGGATATCACACTAACACAGTAAATCAAAACAAGCCATCAAGATCCTGAATAATGAAAACCGTATTATTACAAATGATGCTGCAACCAGCCGGTGATAACTGAGTGCATTAACTTCATAACATGAATAAATCCATAGATCCCACAAGGTGAGTCGATGTTGCTCAGTTTTAGTGCCACCAATGATCCGCGTAGCAAACTCTGAGTCTGCATGCGGAGTAATTCCGAAGTCCTGTTGTAGTTTTTTACTAACCTTCCGTCTACACTCTAACTGGTGACCACCCAGCCTGCTTGAAACGAATGAAGAGTGGCTCTGGAATTTGACTGTCACTTGCACGGTGAATCAGGTTGCGCAATCTGTCAGGTTTATCTTGAAAACAGCAGCTCTGTGCGAACGCACAATGATTTCGCCCCACACAGAGTTTGTAAGAGTTTATTCCCGACGTAACTCTCAAAGTTCGAAAGGGAGTTCATTCCATTAATATTCTAAGACTTAATAAAACAAAAAGCTATTGTGCTTATGCAGAAATAACTAACGTACGAGTGAAAAATCAGTGGCCGGATGGTTAATTTGCACTCAGAAAGGGGATGAAATAAACTGTTGAGGTTGCAACTAGTGTTGAAACCCATGAAGGAAAGCTACTCCTGTTGGGAACACAATAACCTGTCAGTGTACATCGTTTCAGAGAGGTTTGGTAAACAATCGGTGGATTTGTTGTCAGTGTACAGTTACTAGGTCTGTTTGGAAAAATGATATTTTGTGAATGAAAACGGAAATTTGATAAACTGGGTCAGGTGGTGAGATGGTACCAGTCTCTGCAAATGGTGCGTGCTCACGACTTGGTTTGTCAACAAACTGCGAACCGTGATATTTTGTCATCACGTTTTTCCCTTTCAAGTTTTACAACCTGGTCTAATTCGTACGAGGACTGGCCCGCTGGGTGAACGAAATGTGTATATTGGGTCAAACGACCGTGGTACTTAAATATACAAGTAGTTTAGATTTAAAGTCATTAGCAGGCGAAAGAGTGTATTTCGCCAAGAAGAGGAAACAGTTTTCACGTGGGGAAAATACCACTATGTCAAATACATTGCCCTGGCACTTTAATCCAGAAATCTACTGGAAGGGATACCTAGCTTTCCTCCAACCTTCTGTCAGAGTCCTTTGAACGGAACGAAGTAGAAATTCAAAAGGGTAAAGCAGGAAATCTGCTTTCGCCACCTTCTGCATCCACGTGTTGGCGGTTTATCAACACTGATCGCAGCACAGCAATCCGATGAATTTTCTCCCCATTTTCTGCAGACATTGTGCTTACCCTCTTCAACCACGATAAGGGACAAGCGATTACAGAGACTGACTGCCTTGTGCGCCAACCCGAAATTCGATGGGAGATTACAAGCGGTCCGGTTCCGAAGAAAAGGAACCTAGGTGCACTCAAACACTCATTTTCCAATTGACGTGGCGTTAATGGGAGACTGGAGTAAAATTCCACTAAATCTTCAGATTACAATACTTTTCAATTGAACGCGCTGAACAAAATCCTCCTCGTGTTTCACTTATAACAACACTCAAGACATGGAAGTATTTTCCTCCACATGACACTGTTCATGACACCTAGGGAATCGTTGGACACACCACTACCAGTTTCACTATTCCTGAGGCTTATCAGGCGGCCCTAGTTTCAAAATACAAATTAAGCTTATTTATACTTTGAGCACCAAACCGAATGTATGCGGAAGTAAACATACGTTCGCAAATGGAGTTGGTGTGGGCGGGATACTCAGCTGAAATTCAGTCCAACCTATCGTCCATAACATTCGTCAACATGAACAGCAAATTAGTGATTATCACTACATACGTATACAATTTGGTGCCCAAGCAGGAAATAAGACTGACAGAATTTCGAGGACTAGGCCTAACTGATGAGCCCCAACAGCAACGAAGCCGGTAGTGGGTTGTCGAGGGTTTTCACCGACGTTATGAGTGGTGTCATGTGAAGTATACCGACTTAGTTTACGGTTAGGCGCAGGGAAACAGATTTCATCAGAGCACTGAAAACACCGTCAGGCTCATACATCAGAGAGGAATCTCGAAGAACAAATATCACAAAACGTTTACTAAGTTGAAGGACAAACAGTGGATGGAATTCAGTCAATTGTACTGTCTGTGGACCCAAAACCAAGTGCCTTCAACCAACCTAAGGCCTCCATACCGGTCAGAAGCACACTAGATCTGAAGACTCGCTTCTTCACTTGCTTAAATGTCCGTCATGAGTCGACTGAAAATGAATGAACCGAATACTACAACGTATCAAGAAGATGAAAGAAAGAAATACGAACAACGATTTCTCAAATGAGAGACCTTGAGACCTACGGAAACCACGGATTGCCTGCCAAGCTGTCTAAGTGGCGGGTAAGGACTAAAGTTAAATCTCTCCACTTATTCGATTCAATACGGGTAGAAAATGGTCCCGCAGGACTACATGGATGCTGCAACGGTTCCCACGCATTCTACGTAGCAGACTTAATATTCCTCATCACTACGTCCAACAAGGGACAGGCTGTACCTACCTCTCATGGTATCTGAAAACATCTGTGTGTGGAAACACGTACGTAGGTAGAACAGAACGGCAGCAGACTAGCTGTGTGGATAGTCGAGCCCTTGCTCCGTTTGCTGTTTAGATCAGTCAGCAAATTGTCAACATGACCATCAGGCATTTAGTCCTTTTGCAATGTGCTGCCACCCGAAATGATTTTGAAGTAGCCAGTCCTCAATCAATCAATCGGAAGTTGTGTTGAGCTAGTATCTATCAGGAGGCTTTTCGAGTGATGACTTCTCTAAGCGGCGCTGTAGCCTGTCCCATTTGGAGTTAATCATACTGCTCGTGGCCGAACAGTTAAATGGTCAAGTTACTGGCCGGGAGGTCACGGGTTCGAGACTGCCTGGAGTTTCCTGAGATGCGTACTGTTGATAATTTCCAATAAGGATCAAACAGCTGTACAGTGCTTCCCAGCATTTCAGCATAGGTTGGCTTCAATTACACGATAAAATCTCCATCAACACCGCTAGTTCTTCCTGTTTGATTCAAACCGTCACCCGAAACCGAAACTTCTAATATTCGTAATTGCCCGGAGTGACTGCAACTTCACTAAGGCCCGTCAGATTTTTGTCTCAGTGGCTACTTTACATTAAATGGGGAATATTTTTGCCCTCAATTTACTTGAGATGTATTTGAAGGCGGGAAGGGGGCATTTCCCCGAGGTGTCCGAGGGAGTTATCTTGGAACGCTGATCCATTCGTCATCGGTGAACTGGAGACAAAGCAGATGACAGATAAACGGACAGATCAGGCAAAAGTTTACCACTCGGTATGCGTCAGAGGATGACCACGATAATATTCACAGTATCTGATCCGTCTTTGCACTCTAGATCCTTGACCCCCTATACCAACCGTGTAGCCTCCTAAGCGTGCATTCTGTCCATTGAAATTCTCCTAATACACATTGTGGTAAAAATGCAGTAAAGGTGGGTATGTTTGTAACCATGAATTACGGAAACAACGCCAAGAATGAAGTAGAGGGTTGACATATTCAAGTGTGAAACGGGAAGTAAAAATACTTTCAACATAAAACATGAGCCTACCAAATCCTGCAGTAACAGCGGTTTCATTTCATGGTCCGTGTAAACATCCGAGAAGCTGATTTGAGTCAGGAGATTGTCTTCCAAAGAACTGAATGGGATTTGACGGTCCAATTGTGATTTTAATGCAGGGGATATTTTGTTGATGGCTGCTAAAGCAGTTCTGTAAAACACAACCAACAGGATACAAAGGAGTCTCAGTACTTAAGGAGCACTACCTCTTATAAGGACGAAATTAATTACCTCAACCTCAGGATTATCAGGCAGATTTAACTGTAGAGCTATCTGAATGGAAACTGTGCTCGTCTTACGATTCAGGGTAAATTGAACAACTGATACCACTAATTGTGTAGCTATGATGAAGCCAGAATACCAAGACAGAAAAAGTGCAGAGGCCAATTATTGGGGTACTGAAGAGATGTGAAGAATACTAGTCTGAAGTGAAACGAGCACTTTCTGAAAGGTAGCATTATAGAAAGGAGATAAGATACCAACTAGGGGAATTCGTATTTCCGAAGTTCAGTGCTGAGGATTTTTGTGGTGCCACGGTTTACGTACATCCGTTTCTGACGCGCTGAACACTTTAGGATATTCAGTTCATATTCTGACAAAGATTCACGAAATACGGTAATCGACTCCGGCGACGCCAGAGAGCTAGTTGATAGGAATAAACAGCCGCGTAATAAGTTATCTAAATCAGAAAGCGCAGCTCACAACAGCCCGACTAATACAACGAAGGTGGACTACCCAGAGGCGTGACAACTGGACTCAGAACTAGATCTTTCACATTTGTGTGAAAGATCTTAAGTGGGAAAAACCCAAGGGCACAACTGTTCCATCACATGGGAAGTTAAACATAAGAGACTAAGTTAAGTTGAAAGGAAATTATTATCGTGCACAAAAAATAGAAACAGAATTAGTGCAAGACAGGTGGCAAGCAGAAATGTTCGGCATGGATTCGATCCTCCAAACGAAAACAGCAAGCGTGATCAGATGTGTACAGGCAACCCTGCTTCGGGAAGCAGACACGACGTATCCCTG
Source organism: Opisthorchis felineus (assembly GCA_004794785.1). Lineage (NCBI taxonomy): Eukaryota > Metazoa > Platyhelminthes > Trematoda > Opisthorchiida > Opisthorchiidae > Opisthorchis > Opisthorchis felineus. Next base: position 633,033 of record SJOL01006800.1, on the reverse strand, counting down.
ATCATGTGGGGCTGTGGCACGACTAGCAGAAACAATCGACGGAGAAATGTGAGGTGACCTGAGATGACAGTTGTTTTGAAACCTAGGACGTCGAAGAGTGAAGCCAAGCAACAAGAAAAATAAACAATAGGCCTGTTTTCTCTAAACTGTCACAGCTGTTAGGTGAATATACAGAAATATGAGGCAAAAGACTCGGTGACGCATTATAAGAGGTGGGGAGAGCGACACTTCCTGGTGGGTGGCGGTGGCCGCCTACCATTGGAATGCTTGAAATGGTAGTAAATAATGGCATATTGTTCTACTGCCAGGCACAAAACGAGATAGGCCTCGAAGGCTAGCTGAGTTGTTTTCAACAAGCCATAGGATATTAAGTTTTAAAAAAAACATTCAGCTGTAGCACCCTTTCGGTGTCTAACTGCCATGCCACCCGATTGAAGCACGAGGGCTTGGATACTGCCAGGTTGCCCAAGCCTAGACAGGCGAAGTCGAGAGGCAGAGGTCGGGTTCGAACCACAGACCCTCCAGTCAGTAGGCTCGCGCTCTAACCACTGAGCCATCTCGCCATTGGGTATTTTGAGCGCGAAAAGACGAACATCAAACACTCGCGGACAAACATACAAAATGTCTGTAAATGGCAAGAGGCCATAAGAGCTGAGCTGACTGGCTGGTCCACTTTCTCCAGAAAGTAAGAAAGAGAACAAATATCTTTACAAAGTTACACGAAAAAGATTGCACAAAAACGGGATAGGGAATGCATCCTTATCAAAAGAAACCGTGAACATGTACTGAATAACATTAAGTGGTTAAACAAACAAGGGCTTCTTTTAAGCTACTGACCTTGAAGCTACAGGATCAAGCAGCAGAGCTCTCCAGCGTGCCTCGACTTCTTTTTCCGTGTAGAAGTGGGCGAACCGAACAGTGTGATAAACTTCACTGAGATTGCACGTCTATTCAAAAGCAAACAAATTTCTTAGCTTGTGTATACCAAAAGAAGCACCTAGTTGCACGCACAAAGTGGACATACCATAACTACTGAATTAATAAGTAAATAATCATCGCCAGGTAGCCATGCTGTGATTTTCGGTTCTTTTTCAGCTACGAGAGCTGTACTGCGTTGCGTCTGGCGGCTCCTTGTAAGTGGTTTGCGTCTTGAACGGGAACGGAGATAACTGGGGCTTACACGATGCAAGTTTGGCAGGTAGTGCTGAAAAAATTCCCATTAAGGAAAGATATGATCACTACCGATTTGTGCAGGTTGAAAGGACGGTTGCGCCTACTCGTCAAAGAGTCGCTCATCTCGATGGAGGCCGTTAGCTAGACGAATATCATTGAACAAGTTGACCGAAGACCTAAAGATTGAGAAATGCCACATTAGTCGACAAATGCGTTACTCGTGTATGGCTATTTCCAAGTTCTTGGCAATGGATTGCTCAAGCTGTGGAGGAAAGCGATTAGGGTGAACTACTGGTCGTAAAATTCTGTTCTGCTACAGCAACTGGTTGCCGATTGATTAGTGTGCACAGTGTGACTACTGTTAGGTTAATAAAGAACAAAATAGAAAAGGCTAAGGATGAAGGGAAACCGCAGAAACGGTTGCGTTTGTCATCATGAGTGAATAGCTGTGCTCGGCTACTCGCAGTGTGGGTCCTTGGCATCTGACATACCTGACTGTGTATCAGAGTGGCAGACATCATCATCAGAGGGAGAAAGCTTGTTTTGGTTTTTCCACTTGATCGTTAACCCACACCCATCTATCTTTTTAGCTCTCCTCGTATCGGTACCTCTTGGAGAAAATAACTGAAAGATTTAGAGTGATCGGTTCTTCAAGAGGTAGATCATCCCATGGCTTTCAACCTAAAGTCCGGGCAGGTACTGATAGAAAAATGCATATCAAGGAAACAGCATGCATAATACAAGGGTACCGTATTTCTTATACGCAAGCAACCAGATTGCTGTTGATTGGAACTGAACCTTGGACCTCCAGCTTGAAGGTTCGTGCATCCACGCCTGAAACAACTCATAAGCGATATAGATTCAACATCATTCAACCACTCTGAAGAGGTGCGAATGAACAACTAAATCAGTGAGGTCGTCCTGTCAAGGCCCAGTTCAGTAGCCCTTCCAACAAACACAGTCGCAGTCCTCATTGCTTAGTGAGGTGGGTTACATGCTGTGGAGAGGCTTTGAGGAGCCATCCCTATTTTCTCATTACGAAGTGTTTTTGCATGTCAACCAAACAGCTGAGGATTATCTTTAATGCCATACGACCGCTAACCATAACTTTCCACCGAACTATACTGCACACCAAACTAGTGCACGCAGACTTAGATTCGAATGTAGCACTTGTTCTTCAAAATAAAACCACCGACTGAAATCCGGAAACCATGTGTAACTGGCAAGCCCCGCAAATGTAGTTAAATCTCCAAATTGAGAGTAACGGGAACTCCAATCAGTTTGATCGAGATAGTCAGATTCCGCAATCACACACGACACCAACACTTAGGGTATGATTTGATTAGGTTATCCGGCTCCATCGGTCAAGCTTCTCTCACTCTCTTCAAGAACTGAAAAGCGTCTTGATTGGGCAATGTGAACAAGGTCATTGGTTCTTTGAATTACCCACAAGGGCATTAAGGAGGCCGAGTAAGGCTTTTCACCAACCCAAGAAACGTGCCCAGGTCGTAAGCAACAGACCGGTGCGGTGGTAACTACTCCCCTTCGATACCGAATGCATGCATTAGAAGCACGGGCTGGAGAATGTGCTTTCCACGAACGGAAGCAAGGGCGTGAAGTCACACCTAGCCCGCACACCTGATATTCTGACGACTAGATACGTCTCCCACGGAAGGCACACGTTGGAAGGAACAAGCGATGAAATCAGTTCCCACTCACTAAAATAAGCGTACATGATAAAAAACGCACGTATTCGGCTAGCGCCAACCGAATCCCCGTGCGCTTTCTACCAACCGAACCAAGAAAGCCTTGTTTGTCCATGCAATGGCGTTAACGAATAAGTCGTCATGGGTTTATCTAACGAATCTCGTTTTCCGTGGACCAGTTCACTTTTCCCCTACTGATAGCTCTGCTGGTTTCCCGGCGAATTTTTGACAGACTTTACAAAGTCGTGGTAACCTTTCACTCATTGATTTTAAAAAGTATGACGATCTCGAAAATTAATCAGAACAACACTTTGTTCGAAAGAAAATGCACCTTGTGGAGTAGTTGATATCGCGTTTTGGAAAAATTGCTGCTGCGACAGACACGTTTAGGTTGGATAGACTCACGTCCCGCAGACGAGATTATTGGAAGCCGGGAATCGCTTGTCAAATTGGCTACCGTTTTAGAGAGAAATCTTCAAGCGAGATTGAGTAGAACCAAAGCCGAACCTCATGCTTGCGGATGAGCCGGTCAAGGAAACAGAAGAATTTCCCCATCTAAGGCTGCCACCTTGACGTCGTGGTCCGGGTCGAGTGCTGCAATGATCCCGCAGGCTACACTGGTTGAAACTTCGTTCCACAAATTGCAACCATGTCAGGAAGACCAAAGGGGGGCAATCAGAACAAGAGCAGCGAGAGCTCGTACTACGAGGCGGTCTCGGAGTAAAGTCGTCCAGCTCTGCGATGGGAGTGTGAAGGCATTAAGGAGTCTCCTCCACGCGACCTCCATGTCCATATTTATGGAAGCAGCGATGCTGCTTTCCCCCGAGGAAGGACGGGTTAGAAAAGGTCGATCTTATAAAACCGCACTCTCCGATCGCCCAACGATTGACCGTGACCGCTGGCACATTGTTCGATACGGTTGAAATACTTGCGAAAAAAGAGCCCGGTGCTACTCAAAAGGCACCTACTGTATGCAGCTGCATTAGGAGTCAGACAGTTATACATTAATGCCTGCACCATCGGGTTAGGCCAGCCTCATGCAGCGGAGCAGGTCAGACTATTAAGTCATCGGCTCCGGGAAGGGTCCCCCAAAAAACCAACTTCACGCTGCCTCGTGGGTCAGACTTTTGAGTCAAATCCCCTCCTTCAGCCTGGGCAACTGAGAAGTATCAATTCCCCGCACAGTCCTTTGTCTACCAATGTCCCTCCACAATGTATTCCCACTACAAAAGCAAATATTACTGGGTCATCTGGTTGTCAGTTATCTGAACATTACGCCTTACGCACCCCGCTGCCTATAAACAATAAACAAAATAACTTGTTAAATCCACGAGATCCTTCCTATATATAAGCCTCCCGCGTCCATACTCTACGTTAAACTAGCAAACAGACAAGGCCTGCCGAGACATTATACTCCAGAAAAATTGATGTGTAGTGTGTCTATGAACAAGCATACAAAACCCAAGCGTGGTCATGCACCTAAAAAAATTGAGGGCAAACTCAACTCTTTCACATTTCTCTCTCCGTGTGTTCAGTGGGCCAGAAGCGATGACCCGTGGAACAAATGATGTGACAGTTGCACTCATTCGCAGAGCTGGACGCGCTTTGCTGGATTGGATTCCAGCGAACAGTTACCTTTGCGCAGTTCGGTTACCCAGCTCAATCAAGCCCAACGCCTCTTGACATAGAAAACGGTGCCTGTTTGCAGTGTCCCCGTATGTCCCAACGGGGACACTTCCGACGATGAAAAGGATGCCTTCTATCCACAGTTATCCGGGTTTATTCGTGAAGCAAAAAACACTGACATTGGGATCCTTGCAGGCTGTATGAACGCCTAAGTCGGTCGTCTGAGCTCCTTGGAATCACATCTGGGTGATGTATGCTGCACAGAAAATGGAAAGCGACTCCAGTTATCTGCTGATCATCAACTGTTTCTGGCCAGTGTTCGCACCGTGTAACCTGAAGGCCACTAACTGCAAATCAACCGTGGGCCCAGTTGGATCACGTGGCCATTAGCCACCGGTGAAGAACCATAATCAAAGACTGCCGTTCCTTCTGCGGTACACAGGTCGATTCCAATTACGCCATGGTGCGAGCACGCCTGGCAATTCGCTCCCATCCAGGCCGTCGGAAGTCAGTAAGAAACCTATAGATTTACCATCTTCGGACAACTACCATAGGTTAGCAGTAACCATCTGAGCTAGCTCAACTACTCTCGACAGCAAATCAACACTGTACTGGAAGAGAGTAAGTGGATGAAGAATGGAAAAACGTCAAAGGATCTATACTAGTGGCGTTCTGTCTGACTACTCAGATACGACCAAACGACCATCGGATATCATCATCACCATCAGCAGCAGTACGACATCAGTGTTCAAGACTGATGCTTCGCTACCGTACAACCATGATTTATTTGAAAGCCTTATTGTGAAGGAAAGAAAAAAGGTTGATGGGGAAGGGACTTAGTGCTAGCTTACTACAATCAGTACGAGGTGCCTACACCTCCAGAAACTCATTCAGGAAATCAGGATAGAAACTGACAACAAGATCGCCACTGACATCGGTTGGTAGCCATATCTTGCAGCGTCTCCAACCAGGCACAGTGAGGATCACGCGGTCCCCAACCTGGAAGGCGAGTAGCACCGACAGCAC
>SJOL01006800.1:525050-602550 GCA_004794785.1 Opisthorchis felineus | reverse complement strand
TGCGCGTTTTTGTGGTTTTGCGTATTCAAACAAAAATCGTTTATGAAATTGGTGAAATACGTAACGTTATAATGAAAGCAAAAGAAAGGTACAAAACACCACACTACTCAGAGCACAGTAAAGGTGTAACCGTCATTGGGCGTTTCCAACGAGCTCTTATGGAAATGGTTGCCGGAACTAAAATCCGTGGACTATGAAACGCTCCTCGCGGTGGTTGACCTCTTCCCCCTCGAGTATCGTCGCCTCCGAGGATACCTAATACTTACTTAGGTCCTGTTTGAACAGGGTTTGACCAACGGGTTTTTCACCATTGACCCAACTAACACACAGTGGGGAAGTGGTAAGAAGATTTTCATGCTCAGAGAGCGTACCTTTATCAGGCAACAAGTTTTATCACTTCGGGTAGTTAGCACGTGGAATAACCTTCCTCCGACGGCTGCTCACGCTGGATCGAAAACCCAGTTTAAAGCACTTTTACACCAGTACTACACCCTTCTTTCGATTGCGCTTTTCAGGTGAACGGAAGTGACTGGACGCTTAGAACGAACCCTACCCGAGAAGCTTGGACGAAAGCCTCTATCCTGTGTATCAATCCGCAAATCTGTGAATACTGGCTTCTGATAACCGGAAACCTGTGCACTCCCAAACTTGGGCACACAGATCCTGACCTTGAGGTTTTTGTTTCAACGACTTAAAGTCTCTTTGTTTGGCGTCCCCGCGCTGTAGTCTACGGAATGTCATCTAGCGCTAGGCTACAAAAGGTCTGTTGTTGTTCCCCTCGCCTACCTTCATGCAACACTTCTTGGGTACCCCCATTTGATCATTCTATGTTGTCTTGATTTGAGTTTTACATTGTTATGTTATTACTCCACATGGATGTATCAATCCGTGAATACCCATGATTCAACTAGACAATGGTCTGCACTGCCATATGCAATCCATAGTCTGTGAAGTCAGTCAGATGGTATTGATTCGTCGATCAGATTACCATAGGGGCTCAAAGAATGTGTTGAGCTGATGGATTCAGTCTCCCTGGCAGATACCTTTGGTCACTTTTGTAACACTAATGGATATTGGCAATGTTTTGGAATATAGGTAGCTCGGGTGCGCTGCTTGGTTGTTGGTCTGTTCGCCGAGCTTGGCAGTTGGATTGCAAACGTTTCATCACCAATCGAGGTGACATCGTCAGTGCGGGGTTGAGTGGGTGAATTCCTCCTCTTCTGCCTGTGCTTATATGGCTTCTAAACAGCATCTGGTAGCTCTGAAGGCGGTCTTCGCGTAGTTTGATTGGTCCCCTGTGAATCTGGGTTGGTCTTCATCTCTTGTGTTTGGTTGGTTCGTTGGGCGCATTCAATTCGACAGTTCTGTCCTATGTGGCTCAGAGTCCCGTGACTGTGTAGTTCTTTTGCTCGTAACGGCTGATAGACTGGGTCAATGTCGATGTGTTTATTGATCGACTTTTTTGTGGAGTACCACGCCTCGGCAAACTCTCGTTCCCGTTTCGTTCTTGCGTGAGCAAGTATTTGAACATTGTCCCAATTGAACTTGTGTCCTTCTCTGTCCTCGTGGATTGAGACAAGTGACATTGGGTCATGTCTTCTGCTGGCAAGCTTGTGCTCGTGTATTCTGGTAGCGAGTTTTCTTCCAGTTTGGCCAACATAGTGTTTGTCGCAGTCGTTACAATTAAGTTTNGGTTGGATGCAGTGAAGAAGACGAACGTGGTCTACAAACTTAATTGTAACGACTGCGACAAACACTATGTTGGCCAAACTGGAAGAAAACTCGCTACCAGAATACACGAGCACAAGCTTGCCAGCAGAAGACATGACCCAATGTCACTTGTCTCAATCCACGAGGACAGAGAAGGACACAAGTTCAATTGGGACAATGTTCAAATACTTGCTCACGCAAGAACGAAACGGGAACGAGAGTTTGCCGAGGCGTGGTACTCCACAAAAAAGTCGATCAATAAACACATCGACATTGACCCAGTCTATCAGCCGTTACGAGCAAAAGAACTACACAGTCACGGGACTCTGAGCCACATAGGACAGAACTGTCGAATTGAATGCGCCCAACGAACCAACCAAACACAAGAGATGAAGACCAACCCAGATTCACAGGGGACCAATCAAACTATGCGAAGACCGCCTTCAGAGCTACCAGATGCTGTTTAGAAGCCATATAAGCACAGGCAGAAGAGGAGGAATTCACCCACTCAACCCCGCACTGACGATGTCACCTCGATTGGTGATGAAACGTTTGCAATCCAACTGCCAAGCTCGGCGAACAGACCAACAACCACTAATGAATATTAGGTGCGCTGCCCCACTTTAACGGGATCTGTCTAAGTAAGATTGAGCTTCTTTGCACAGGGCTGACCGATTATCATACTCAGGGAATCTAATGAGTTTCAAAGTAAACCATGCATCTGATCGTCTTAAGGCTCGGGGCATTCGTTTGTACTTTCCGTCAGCTGAAGCGAGATTGCCCACCATATATTTGGGTACTAGACAAAATTTGTAGGAGATGGGCTCTAAAAATTAAGGAAAAGTATGACGAAGGTTCATTTCCAAGAATTATCAATTCGCCGGTTGCAAACAATTGTCAATTGTCGTGGGTAACACCTGCACATCAGGGTTTTAAAACGCTTGAGATCTCTAAAAGTTTCGTTTGTTCAAGTAGCGGCGGTGGCAACAGAGCAGAGACACCACCATGGATTCCGGAAGCAAGGACAGGATGTGCCAAAGTGAATCATTAATGTCAACCTGGCACCTGTTTTCCTCTGAAGGGTACGGCATAAAACGCTGCAGCCACAAAACTACATGACTACGAGCTCCGGCATCTGCTCGTAGATTGCTCATGGGATGCTGGTAGGTTAGTCTTATTTGACAACCACCGTTCACTCAGCTGTGCTCGTGTAGGCGACAGCAGCGTGTCCGTCATCAGTTCGGTTTCCCAACTGAAATGTCATAGGATGTTATGTACTGCCAACCTACGGAAATATCTTTTCACGTTCAAAACTGCCACATTAATATGGTGGCCGGGCTTTGGCACTGCACTGGCAGGAGCTAGCTCGGCCGGAACTTGATTCCATAGGGTTCGTCCTTGCCAGTAAGGCTTAAAAGGAACACTCAGACAAAAGACAGCAAGTCTTCATACTCCCAGTATTCGTGCTTCACGGTTCCTTCGGACGAAGTCGTATTGTATTTTGCTGTAAAATTTTAAAGGCAGTTGCCCAAAGTTGACCAGCATGTCCATATTTATGAAGATGTCAGTACCGCCTTCCATCGAGAAAAGACGAGCTAGAGAAAGTCGTATCAAAAATTCTTACACTTCGGTCGCTTGACGGCTGACCGTGACCGTTGGCGAAATTTCTAGTACGGTTGAGAACCACTGAAAGCCTATCAAGAACGTGATTCAGCTTCAGACACGCCTATTACTTACAGCAGAATTCGGGCTGAGGTATATACGACTTGCTCCCTGCGTCATTTGGAGGGCCAGCCCTGCGCAGCCAACCCGGCCGGACTGTTGAGACTGCTTGCCGCTACATGTGCACGAGGCTCGATGTACAGCACCCCGAACATGTCACCATACTGAACTCGTATTATTCAGTCTTGCAGCTCTGATCTTCAGCTGCATCTCAGTCCGCTCTCCAGCCAATCCATACCAGTCCGTCAGTCCTATAACCCATATTGCACATATAAACCACCACCTATAGAAAATAACTCGAAACGCACCATCACAATTGACAACAACGCCAGATGATGACGCCGGTGCTTCACTGCTTCACCCCGATAATCTCCAAAGGTCTATCCACAACCCAGTAATTGGACAGAAAAAGTCCATTGCTGAACTTATCCACAGCTCTCTGTGGGTATATGGTGCCCTGCTGCAGTTTCGGTTGGGATTCCAACAGACAGTCATCTTTTTGCTGTATGATTATCTGGTCCAACTTGCTGCAGTAACCGTTGTTTACCCGTCAGCGTACCTCCCGGCATACTGCATTTGAGGCTGGGGAAGGTGACTTCTTTCGAGAATTGTAACGACCACCTCAACGGGCAGGAATCACGGACATTGTTATCCCTGCGGCTTGTGTTGATTTTTCACGCCGGCCAATTGAGGCTTGTGGTTGATTTGAAATCCACGTTCACGGTGCAAATAATTGGAAACGACTCCAGCGGAACATCGTTTGTTCCTTGCTATTACGGTCACATCGGCGTACTTGGGGGCCAGTCGCTGCAAACAAGTCATGGACTCAGATCAGTTGCTAGTGGAGAGATTCTATCGTAGGTGGGTGTTCCTTCCGGAGCGTACAGCTTGATTCCTGTTCTGTTGTGTGTATTCTATTACTACTTCGTTGCCCATCAGAGTCAAGTAGGCCGGCACAAGACAATCCCTCACTTACTTTCGACTGCAGCTCGACTCGAGCAGATCTGGCTAGAACGCCACTGGAATAGCACGGACATTGATAACGTGGAGTAATGAAAAATAATGTGAGACTCTCCTCAAAATCATATCTTTTTACTGCCTGTAAAATCATTACAGCAACTAGTGGTCACGATGTCGCACACAGACCACTCGAACATCGGCTAATCAAGAGTCTGCACGGCTGGTGAACACTGGTTAGTTGCGCAGACGAAGTGGCCGAGGTACGTATTCCCTTCAGGAATAGGCGGATCTCGCCAACCGACTGGGTGATGAGCGTAAGCTTAACAGATGGAGCAGCATTTCATTCGCCAGATAGTCACATAATACAATGGGATGACCAGTTTGAGGAACACTTGAGCTGGTCTTTCTCAACACACTGTGGGCTAACCCCGTGAACTTGACACCACTCTCAATCAATAGAACAAGCCCACCTCGTGATTGGTCTCCGGGATGAGACCCCCGACCCCGGTAGCTTGCTGCCTGAACTCTAGTATGGAGCGGGCGTAAAGGCTGTCAACCTTACCATAAACTGTTAGGAACAAAAACAATTCAGGTGGCATGTGTCTCCTTGACAGCAACTTCACTATTCAGGAAGGGCCAAAGAACATCACCTTGACATCGGTCTGTTAGTCGTGATATCCGTAGAATCGGTGGCAATGTCATTCGCAGGTCGATCGATTACTGAGAGAAGCAAATTCACGGGAACCAGTTTCCGCCATGGATGAGGATACATCCTCATTTTGAAATAAGTTTGAAATAGGCTTCACTCCTTCAAATGATCATCACAGTCGTTTCTCCGGATTTACAAGCTGTTTTCTACTCCGCGGATCGTAGAAACTATGGTAGCTCCAGACGACGAAGTGTCTTCCTTTATCCCTTGAGAAAGTGCTCTACGTCTGTTTTTGCGGCTACGTGTGGGTCTATGATGGACATCCACCTGATAAACCTGAGTTTATCACGTTCGTTGGGATAAGTGAGTACTTCATTCTCTCCCAGTTCCTCGTCATCTTTGTTATTAATATGTTCGAAACTGCACCGGCTGCCTCTGACACCTCTGGTCGGAATGTCATCGAGGTGTCCGCGCACAGATATTGTGTACGTGGGCGGTATTCCTTTAAGTAATAAATGATAGTTCAGCTGTAACACCCTTTCGGTGCACAGCCGCCATGCCACCCGAAGGAAGCACGAGGGCTGGTGTACTTCCAGGTTGCCCAAGTCTAGACAGGCGTAGTCGAGATGCAACGGTTGGGTTCGAACCACGGACCTTCTGGTCAGTAGGTTCGTGATTTGATCACTGAGCTATCTGGAGCTAGATGTTTTTTCTCTGTTTCAGATCCTCGCGACGTATAGACCATTTAAATAAAGTTAAGCATGTACTTTACATTTGGAATGTATGCAATGCAGCTACAAACTCAAACCGCATGTTTTCAGGTCAACCAGTCGACGTGCTGGCTAACTTTATCTACTTAGATAGTTCTGGTGGCTCGGCGGACTCGATTGGAGGAGGCCGGGGCAGCTTTTACCAACCCTCGACGCCAGTGGCACTGGCATCACATCAGTTTCTCCTAAGGTCAGTGTATGCACTGCGACAGCGCGATTCACACCGTTTTATGAGTTGGTTATGTGAACTTGGTGCGCAGAACATATATGAAGTTTTTAGGGGTCTAAAGCATTGTCCGAGTCTGGCGTGGACATCACTTCTAAGATTGAGAATGTTGGGTACATCAGTCCTAGGGTGATAGGTTCGAGATGAGTCAATGGTTAAATCGCGATGTTTCCGACCGGAAGGTCCATGGTTCGAACACAATCCCTGCATTTCGGCTGCTCGTCTCTAAGCTTGGACAACCTGACAGTATCTCAGCCCTCGTGCTCCCTTCGGGTGGCATGGCAGCTAGGCACCGGGTATGACACCTGAGGATTTATTATTAATATTATTATTATTATCATTATTATGATAGGCCTCACACCTCGCTCGGGTTGCAACTGCCACCTTCCTAGGTGGGGACTCTGAGACCTGACAAATTAATAACAGGCGTTGTTGAGTCACAGTCAATGGCGCCGTTGCATCAGTGTCATCGCCTACGTCATCAAGTAGTTCAACCTCAAATAACTGATCAGGCCTCCAGAATCTGGTTATTTCTTCACTATTCTCAGGTTTCGGTTAACGAGACTAGGGGTGGAAGCTACCGCGCAAATGGTACATAGTTTTTAGCTAAATGACCAGACTGGCCTGATTTCGCGGTCCCGATTCAGATGGCCGTGTTATTTTCTCGGAATACCTCCTCAGTTACTCCTGTTCCTCACGCCCCGGTTCTACCTGAAAGAAAGAGAAAGGCGATGTAATTTAGGAATATGAAAGATTCACACTTGCAGAGAGGAGGCGATCCCCATTGTTCAGTTCAAATCACTCAAACAGTGCATTAAGAGCACGTTGGCTCAAGTTGATAGAGTTTTGGTCACCTAGAAATGGGAGAGTAAAGGAGGTATAAGCGGGCGTCAAGGGCGATGGCATAGTGGTTTGAAGTTTGACCATGTTAGTTGTCTAAATAAACGGGAAACTGGGTAGCTGCACGTTGAAGAGACGTCTTTGGTGCAGCAGCGCCACTGACTGCATGACTAAGCCATATCACTAACCATTGATGTGTTGAGTCCCCGGAGTTCCGTCCAGGGAGGCAATAGTTGTCAACGCGAATGAGTTGTCTGGTTGGTGCTTTCATGATTCGTCCACCCCTAGGTGGTTTCCACTTGGCAGAGGGCGGGTCTGAAAGCGTCATTTGAGACAGACGTTTCTCTGACGTGCAAACCACATGTCCTAACCAGCATAACTAGTCCAAAGCGGGAACAGCTCCATCTTCCTAGGACCATCGGGCGCACCTCAGCCTTACTAATCCGGGTCTGCCTATGGCCAAACATCCCGTGCGCGTAGAGGCCACTTTCCTGACCCGTGAATCAGTATCGATCGCACTGCCGCAGACAAACTGACGTCTCGTCGGCGCCATAAACACCGAGTGTTGGCAAATTTTGTCCTGGCCTGCCGTATTCCGCAAAAGATCTCGCCTTCAGCCGGTCCACCGGGGTTTATCCAGCTACCCGGGTAAGTTAATTTATCTACCTTGTCGATTGGGTGGTCTGCAAGGGTGATCTCACCCAGTGCTGCAGCAGCACTTTTTACCCTGTTTGGTATGTGCCTCACACCTGCAAAGTGTAAAGTGCTGCTACAACCTCATTCTTCAAGACGAGCTAACCGACTTGGTTGATAAATTTGTTTCCCTCGGCAGTTGTTTAAGCTCTGGTGTACTGGGTGAGATGATTATAATGTGTCCCAGAACGAGTTAGAAGACAGTTCGGGTTATCGAGGATAAATAACGTCTTACTTGTCTAAGAACAAGCGTGGCTGAGCTGAAATGTACACACAAAGGTTCAATACGAGTATGTAGGGTAAGTATAATAATAAGCAGACGAAAATCATGACACTGGGTAGAGGCGAAATTACTTGAAATAAAATGAAATAATGCAATGTTCCAGATGTAGCACTCTCGGTGCCTGGCTACTATAGTGCCCGAAAGAAGCAAAGGGGCTGAGATACTGCCAGGTTGCCCGAGCCTAGACAGAAGCAGTCAAGATGTAGAGGTCGAGTTCGAACCACGCACCTTCCTGTCAGTAAGTTTACGCCTTAACCACGGATCCATTTCGAGCTCAAAATTCAGAAATTACTTCTCGAATCGGGAAGGCCATGACAGCCTTCGCCAAACTCTGGCACCTATTCCACCGGCATGATGTCGGTTTGTACAGAGTATATACTGCGGCATTGCGATCTATACTGCTTTGTGGATCAGATACATGGCCTGTACGAGCTTAAGATGTACGCGAACTCACGGTGTTTGGCTACCGGTGTCTCGGAAGCACTGACCGTGTCCGTTGGAAGCATCGGATTAGCAATGTTGACGGGAAATGTTTACGGGAAATAAGCTCTCCTACGATGGGTGAGCTGGTTACTCTTCCTAAGTTGGGCTTGCTAAAACATGTACTTCGCATGCCAGAGCGTCGCCTGTCTCTCAGAGCTCTTTTCGTTAAGTGCTGTGCTGAGCGGAAGCGCCTTATGTCCTGGCGACGAACTATGAAAACACAAATCAATGTACTCGTTCGGGTCGACAATTGCTGTCTCTCTGGACGAGAAGCCCGGGACTCAACGCACTAGTGGTCAGTGACACTGATAGACATGGCTCAATTACGCAGTCAGTGGCATTTGTGCATCAAATCTTGTCACCTTCAGAACGCGGCTACCCAGTTTATGTAAATAACCGGTCATGCCATCGCCTCCAATGCTTGGCTATATCACCCACACTTTCTCACTTTCCAGTGGCCAAAACTGTTGCAAGTTGAACCAAAGTACCACTGGTACATGATTTATAACTGCTAAACTGAACTGAACGTGTTCTTTTGGCCAGTCGATCGAATCAGCTGAAACAGAACGGCCGTTTGCTGCGGTGAGTCCTCTTCATCTTCAGGGCCTTCGCGATCCATCAGCATTCCGTCATTTTTCAGGCTCTTTGTTATCTGGCGTTTGAGAGCTCTGTGTGCGCCATCGTAGTCGGTGGTTGCTGGTATGGCTTCATTGGCAACAACAAGATCCGTTGATGTCGCAAAATCCAGCATTTCATTGGCCGAGTCAGAATCGAATCCGATTCCATCACACAAGTGTGTTTTTTCCTGGTTTAGTCGCCTGAGGTCACTAGTTAAGGCGTGACTCATTGATCGGAAGGTTCGTGGTTCGAACCCAACCTCTGCATCACAACTGCTCCTGTCTGGACTTGGGCAGTTCGGAAGTATCTCAGCCCCCCTCATTAAGTTTACGCTCCCTTCGGTTAGTATGACAGCTAGGCACCGAAAGCATGTTACAGCCGAACGATCAGTCGCCCCAGTGTGCCTCTATATCAGCTAGTAATGCAGGGGCCTACTGCTTAAGTGTCTGAAGCCGTTGTCCGCCCCAAGTACATCACGAGCGATAGAGAGAATGTTTGGCCATCGTGATCAGTCCTGCACCAGTACCTTTGCTGGTTAAATTATTCCATGAAACACATTTTCTGCCGTAGAACTGCTTATGTGCATTGTTTATCGGTCGATTCCCTTTTTTATCTACATCGTCACTGTACTCAAGGCCTTGAACCCTACTTCCAGGTAGTCCAACGGCACCATTTTTGAACCTCCATTTGTTTGACTCCTCCTTGTCGTCTGTCACGAAATCCAGCATGGGAGGAAAAAACAGACCACTTGACTTATCCCACTAGTGGCGACAAATCGCTCGGAATCTTAATTATATACTGGAACTTGATCGGACTTTTCCTCATAGTGTCAAAAGAAGATTCACAAGTCCATGCTAGATCTGGCATTTGCAAAGTAAAGTTCTGTCCACAGAGTAAACAGCTTCCCTAGATATCCATAAATATTAAGGTTGTTGATGCTCTGACGATGGTCTAGAAGTTGCCGTAGTGTAAGGATGGGGTAGATTCGACCTCGTGCACATCAGAAGTCGATTTACTGTACATAGCATAGGAGTCCAGGCGTCATGGCGAGCCTTAATCATAACGGTTACCGGAGTAAAACGTATCACTCGACAGTCTTTGAGAGTCTGGCGGAAGGTTTCTCAAAATGGTACGAGCATAAAGAGTGACCAATAGGCGTCCTCGAATTCCTTTACATACCCTGAACACTTGTAAATGGTTCAGAGGCGATAGGCATTTGATATTCTCAATGGAACTGACACTCTGAATCTCATGGGTTGTGAGCAGGTTTGTAGAAACTTCGGTATTTTGAACCTTTGAGTTTAAAACCGAAAGCTGGATAGACTGAGTACTGAGGTACTCTGTCCAGCGACCAACACCTCGGTCGACATTTTTTGATGGCATTCCATCTGTTTCGAAAACTGTCTCGCTAACTTGCGTACGTCTAGAGGTGTCTACTCTGATTAGACAGATAGCAACTTTTATTTTCTCCCCGTATTTCCGCCAGTTTTTCTCTATCCTTCTTGAGTCTCTTCCATTCATCCATTTCATTCATCTTCCATTCATCATCTTCACGCCAGCTTCCTAAATACCGTTTATGGTTTGAGCTTGTCAAAAGTAGCCAAAAAGCGGCACATAGTTTCAATAGTCGTTAGCCCATGTCATTCCTCCATGTTTTGAAACCAGCGACTTCTGTTTTTTTATGAAGTCAGTTCATCAACACATGCATTTAGGTTTCCAACTAAGACTTATATGTCTGATCTGGGGGTGTTTCCCAGAAGACCATTCAGTTGTAGGCAAAACTCATCCTTGAGTGTGTCGGCCGCATACATCCTGCTGTTCACTGGGATTCATTCGGGTATGGCAACTTCCACACAGTGGCTTAGAACCATTAAAATATCCGAAATGCCGAAATGTTGAGACCTCGTGACAGCGTAGACTATATAAACTTTCCGGAATCGACGGCTATTTCGTTAGAAGCGTTGAGCTGAACTGGAGTCGGATGGGCCCGTTTATGAACGACAGTCAGGATTAGCTTAAGCTAGTTAAGTTAGCTGTTTACTAGGCCTATGTTGACAGCAGTAGTTCGAGGGATGCCTTTGGGCGAGGGAATTCTTATGTCTCTTGCGTAGAACACAGCGTGGCCAGAACAAACCTTTCATTAGTAAATCACTGTAAAACTGTAAAACATGTGAACACCAAGGGTGTCAGCGTCTAGCCGGACAGTGAATCATGAAAGGAGTCAATCAGCGCGTTGGATCAGTCTGTGATGACAACCGCATGTACACACCGTTTCGGCGATGCGTGTGGAACGGGAGGGATGAACAAAAACAAGGGTGACTTAGTCAGAAGGAGGGCACAACAGGAAGGTAGTATAATTTTGGGCGAATTGACTAAGAGAAACAAGCGATATGGCCCGCATCCTGCTTCCTTCAGTGGTGCCTAGAGGATGGTTAAGTTGATTCGTTGACTTGGCACTTTCCATCAGCTTCAATAGTTATTTAACATTCAAAAAAGCGTTTTTGCCGACAAAGGATCGGGTCACGATGTCGTATGGTGATAGCTTCAGCCACTGCGATCGTGTGTTGCTGTACTGATCTGGGTTGATTAGCCGGCGCCTTGTAAACAACGCGGAAGCTTTGGCTGGGTATCACGTGCGCCGCGTCTGCTAGATGTTATACTACTGAGCTGGTTATCGTCCTCCTAGTTCCAGAAGCTAGCCAGGGTGGATTGTGTTCCTTCATTGTTTGGCCGAGTTGCCTAGTCGTGCGTCCGATGTATTCCGCTTCACAGCAGCAAGAGAATGAGTATACTAACATATTTTAGGCGTGGACAGGCACTCTATCTTTGAGATTAAAGGAGCATAGACGATTGTCTGTGAAACAGGTTCGGAGTGTTGCGGTCGGGAAAACTTTGTTCAAACTGGTAAAGTCTTCTGTTCAGTAGGTCGGCCGGTACATCTCCCTTAAACGGGAAGCTAATGTAAACGGGTTTTCTTTCAACTGTGGCGGTGACAATGTTGGCTTCTCCCCTGTTCAAATGCTTTATAGTAAACTTGTCAGGGAACCCGTTGTCTCTCAGGAGTTTGGTGAGAGTTAGGATTTCTTGTTCCGGCGCGTCGTCAGAGCATATTCTCTTCGCTCTGTTATTTAGGCTATGGATCGGATTCCGCTTCTGCTTTAGTGGCACGAAGCTGCTAAAGGTACTGTACTGCCCGGACCAAGTAGATTTTCGGTAAACCAATCGTTTCAGTGTACCATCGTGACGTCGTTCGAGGCCAACATCTAGGAAGTGGAAGAAGTTGTCGGTTTCTCCTTCCGAGGTGAATTTGATGGCGGTGTGAGCCTTATTGAGCTGTTGTTGGAGCAATTCCATCTAGGCTTTATTGTTCACAACCGCGAAGATGTCCACATATCGACCATAGTATTGCATATTCTCTATGCTAGCTTTTAAGGGACCATTTTCAAGTTTACTCATGAAAATGTCGGCTAGCATTGAACCCAATGGTGAGCCCATGGCAACGCCACCAACGTCCTGAGAGACAACGGATTCCCTGACAAGTTTACTATAAAGCATTTGAACAGGGGAGAAGCCAACATTGTCACCGCCACAGTTGAAAGAAAACCCGTTTACATTAGCTTCCCGTTTAAGGGAGATGTACCGGCCGACCTACTGAACAGAAAACTTTACCAGTTTGAACAAAGTTTTCCCGACCGCAACACTCCGAACCTGTTTCACAGACAATCGTCTATGCTCCTTTAATCTCAAAGATAGAGTGCCTGTCCACGCCTAAAATATGTTAGTATACTCATTCTCTTGCTGCTGTGAAGCGGAATACATCGGACGCACGACTAGGCAACTCGGCCAAACAATGAAGGAACACAACCCACCCTGGCTAGCTTCTGGAACTAGGAGGACGATAACCAGCTCAGTAGTATAACATCTAGCAGACGCGGCGCACGTGATACCCAGCCAAAGCTTCCGCGTTGTTTACAAGGCGCCGGCTAATCAACCCAGATCAGTACAGCAACACACGATCGCAGTGGCTGAAGCTATCACCATACGACATCGTGACCCGATCCTTTGTCGGCAAAAACGCTTTGTACGTGTGTTGTACTTGCCATGGTCCAACTCACCTCCCCCCACACATACACCCTGTGCACTACCTGCACTGACAAGCTCAAGTCAACCTATTGGTGACCTGAACTAATTGTTCTTTGATAGGTAGCCAATGTCGTCTCTCACTCGATTTCCTGTTCATGTACGCCATGCTCATGTTAAATACAGTTATTTAACAACAAAAAAGCTGAAGGCTGAAAGATATCAAAAACAATTATCAAGTGAAGTAAGCATTGGATGAAACTGACTAATGATCAGTTTCGAAGCAACTGATGTCTTCAAGCCTGGAGCTCCCCCATATCTTTCTGAGCCTTTGAGGTTCCACCCTCTGTTTAAAACCACTGTGCTTTCAAATGTCTGAGCGTCGTATCATTCCTAAAAGTTTAATACACTAATCACGGTTTGTATTGCCTATAGTATGTGTAGTCACTGTCTGAAAAAATTTACTCATGTCGTTTTTCGCCCCCTACCTTGCTCCTATTGCAGGAATTAGCAACTTTGAAAAATGCCTCAAACCAGAGGATATTTCGAAATGTGGTTGTAGATGATTCTAATATGCGCCACTGGACTGGTTACATTGTTCCGGTAAGTTGTGGGTGTACTTTCTTCGCTTATTCATGCTGCCACGCTTTTCCAAGCTGCTTTTTTTTAAAGTATGTCGATATCGAGAATTCTCACAGGCCAATTGGGTTGTGTTAGCTGAATCATCCGGTTTTTGGTTTCTGGATTTGGTTCCATCACATTAATGACGGGTATGCCCGTCTGTTCCGTGAGTCATCTCATTTTCACAGAGACCTTTAAAAAAATAAACCGTTGCTGCGTCCAGCTGTTCAGTAGACTCAACTGGCTAGCACTTTCAGCCACCGAATTGCATAGTGAAGGTAGTGGGGCTATACTCGTGGCAGCCATGTCTGTTTGGTAGGTTGCCAGTCACTTTTGCGTCTATGATCAGGTTGTTCAAGCCTAGACAGACAGTCGAGATTCCAGGGTTGGGTTTGAACTACGGGCCCACCAGTCAGCAAATTGTGCCTTAGCCTCTGAGCTATCTCGCGCAACAAGTGATATGGTTTAGCTTATCAGAAGTGAATGAAAATACGAGCTCGAAATGGCTTGGTGGCTGTTGTGCATGGGTGTTGTTGCGAATAGCATTGCAACTTCCATATCAGTCATTGGCTTCCTGTTGTGCCCACTATGGTGTCAAAAGGCACGTCAGCTTTAGTCATCTTTTGTGGAAACAGGAAAATTATCATAATTGTATTTATGGGGTTATCGCGGATTGTTTCACTAGAATCTTCATAAGGGGGCGGGAGACGCCTAGCTATAGATGCTCAATCCTCATTGGCTGACATTGACCAATCAGTTCATGCCTTCACTCTGTAACCGGTCCATGACACATCCGTCCAACGGATGTGATGTTCGATTATTTGGAGCGGCTCGCCTCTGGACAGTGGTTAAGATACGGACCTACTGACCGGAAGGTTCGTGGTTCGAACCCAACCTCTACATCTTGGCTGCTTTTATCTAAGCTTGGGCATCCTAGCAGTATTTCAGCCTTCATGCGTCCTTCGGGTGGCGTGGCATCTAGGCACCGAAAGTGTGTTCTTCACTGATGCGCCCAGTAATTCCATTCTTACAGCGAAATGTCCACATTCGGGAACGATATCTCTCAGTCCGATTTTCCTGTGTTGAATTTCGTTTGGAGGAAACATCCCACACGAAGGGACGCTCCTCGGCCGAAAATCAACTTACGCATGTTATGCATACTATGGATTGGTTCCATCATCCAACTTATCAGACTATTGTCTGAGTTCACCGTAATAGCCCTACTGCTCAACTAGTCAGGTCGGACTGGCGATAGCTTCTCCACGTAAGAAATGTTACACCTGGTGGATGAAGATGACATTGGTTTTCGACCTACTTTTATGAGGCTACAGTAGCAGTCTTAATAAGCGATGATTTGCGTTCCTAACACTGTCTTCTGCCAGGATTGGCTTGGCAAAACCAGACAGAAATGCCAACCCCTGATTCACATCATTCAGATGCCCTTTTGACTGAAGCTACTGAATCTAGAAACCTGTTCTATTAGTGTGCGCTATTTTCACCCCGACTCTGCATTGGCTGAACAGCTGACTGATAGCTTTCCTGGCATGGCTTTACCTTAAGGAACTGAGTTTCCGCCGGTATATCCTGCAAAACACTGCAGCACTGTAGCCCGCCCATCATGATGACGTCGGGACCGAATAACTGAAACTGAATACTAATTAGCTGACAAAGATCAAAATATCTGACTGCCGTTTTAATGTAATTCCTTGTAATTCCCGTGTATACTGCAACGTACACAATGTTATGGCAACAGTCCTGAATAAATCCTCAAAGTGTAGTAGAGTAGGGAAGCTTTTTCTATGTAACCATACCCTCACAATCCTGGAGTCTTCTGAGTTTACTCAGCGTTTCATCACCGCGTTTCCGGTCAGGTTCATCCACTGGTGTAAGGAGGGATGCCCTTCGCTGTGGAGTTGTTTATTAGAAAACGCCAACTAAACGGTTACAGACTATTGGACAGGAAGGTTAAACTCTCATTTGCATATTGTTTTTAAAAACGGAATATCCATCTTCTTCTCGAACGCGTCTTCTTGAACTCTCCTGGATATTCATTGACTATCGCACAATTGCAAGCAAAAACTGTAAAGTAGTTCCACAAATTCCGTAATAAATCCCACCTTCCATTAGATCAAGTCGAAGTTACGAGAACACACGTACTACTCGCATGCGTCATCAGTAGTACCCACCGTTACACTGGTACATGTATTCGTGACCCCAAACGGGGATGTATACGCTCCCTTTAAAATGAATTGCAGTACCAACTCCAACACTGCGACATCCTATCAGCATCCACATTTCTGTTGCCGACGAGCTCCTAGATCATATTTATATCCATTCATTATTGGAGTTACACGGATTTGTTTCCTGCTTCTTAGCAGAAATTCTCTGAACATCTATGTCTACCGTTCTTCGTTTCTTCGCCCAAGTCTGCTTCTTCTTAGTATGATTGTTTTGCTAGGTTTTTTCTTCCTCAATAGAAGCCTGCCTCTCTAGAAATTAGTCTACAGTCCACTAGTTCAATGGACGAGATGATGTTCATTGGAAGGCCAACTGTTCTGACACATGCTTAACTGACTGGTGTCAAGCTTCTGAGGATGGTCGTGAGCACTATAGATCGTCAGCGACGCTCTAGTTCCAGGATTATATGTTTCACACAAAGGTATTTTCGCTGGTGGACAAAACTGTAACATAATTCACTGTCACTTAGATTTCTTGCACAAATGTCAATACATCTGTATGTGCGCGAAAGATATACCGACGAACTTCTTCATCCATACGTCTATTTTTGTGGAGATTGTTTTGCTGATGATGTCGCTGGACGTGAGCGTATAGTAACACCTGAACTTGTCAGCACAGTTTGCCACAGGTAACTAAAGGTTGTATGTGCAAAGCGGATTTCTTCTGTTTCTTGCCTTTGCAGCGGCGTGAATATTTTATCAATATACGCCCAGTGTCACTGTTAACCCACACCAGTGCCAACAGGTACTATCTGAACCCCCCTCGGGACGATAGTCGATAGTGCAGAAACAGCACACAAATTCCATTTATACTTCTGTTCATTTGCGGCCGTTCCCCATCACTTTCTTATCTGCTTGTAGTTTCGCAAGCCGGCCATTTTTGTCTCATCTAAGCTCATTTCGACCTCACTGAATATTATGCCGATAAATAATGTACACTTCAGAAGGATTGATTGACGGGATGTGATTGAAATATCATTGTACCCATTCTCTGGTGCATTGGCGGTCAGCAGTCGAATGACCTGTGGGTCCTTAACTTCTGTTTCCTTGTACAGGCTTCAACACCGACTGACTCACAGTCCAGACACACCGAGTGTATTAGTATCAACGCTGCTGTTGCTGTTTATAGTACTGCTGTTGCTGTTAATGATGATGATATTGCTGGCCAGAATGTCTATGTGTTGAGTCCATCCTTGTTCTCACAACTGCTCTATCCACGATCGGGCAACATGGCAGTGTTCCGGCCGTCGTTCTTCCTGTACAGCTGTGCGCGAAAGGAACGGCACAGCATAATAATCTGATTTTTAAGCCAATCACCTTGACATCACTTTGGCCCATTTAAGACAGTTTTCATGGCAGGTGCGTTGTCGTGTGTGAAAGCAAGCATACTTTTTTTTTCCAAGTTCAGTACATTGAATTGTTTCTAACACTCGCCTGTTTCTTGTCATTTCTACTTGTGCACCAGATGTATGTGATTCATGTATTCGGTCTCCTTTGCTATCATTCCGATATTAATCCCTTCCAATGTTGTAGGAAGAACCACCGTACAACAAGGGCGCTTTCAAAATTGAAATAGTGTTCCCTGCTGAGTATCCATTCAAGCCGCCAAAGTTGTTGTTCAAAACCCCCATTTATCATCCGAATATCGATGAAAACGGACAAGTGTGTCTGCCCATCATCCAGTCGGATAACTGGAAACCGGCGACGAAAATCGAGTACAGTGAGTTGCACACAATCATAACATTAACCCAACGTAAATAACCGTTCTGGAGATGTGCAATAGTATGTAGTACAGTTGGTATCACTTCCTAAGGTTATAAACCACTGTGGATAAATAATCCTCATTTAGCTCTTGCAAAGAGGTTTCCTTTGGCCAAGATCGAGAGCGATAGGATTTCGTCTGCATCCGAGTTTTTTGAGCTCTTCTATTAGGGTCGAGTGCAATTTCCAACTTCGTCTGATATGAATACTTCAAGAACTCAGTAATGTTGCCTGTGATTTATGCAAAACAGCGCTTCTCTTTTATCCCTCTAAGCTTAAATAAGAACCGGTAAGCAGGATAATTGATCGTAAGGACATGTACTTATGGGACAACCAAGAAATGACGACTATTAGTAATTCAATAAAGGTTGATATATTGTCCATTTCTACATGCCAGCTAACGATTGTATTGTCTTCAATCGGTGTCTCAGCTGTGTGAAGTTCCAACGAGTGCTGTTGTGTGGGTAACAAAGGCTTAAGAATCGATCAAGTTAGGTCCAATCAAAGACTTCACCGAGCGCTTTTTCAAGGTTTTCCGGTATATCCTTTAGCAAAATGATGTTCTCGGCATATCCGATATCGTTGGTGTTTAATTGAAGCTATGAGAAAATGATTCAGTATCCAATCGATACCGTAGTTAAGGGGGGCTGGAAGTAAGGGGCACCCGTGCTACACGGTGGCACGCATCTTCCTGAGATGTTTTTAGTTGGGTGGTGATCCCTGCAATTCTCATCTCTCTTGGTGGAGCGAAGTGGAAATGACGTCTTCAGAGTCATCACTTTCTTAAGGTGCGCACCACTGCTGATTTCCAATGAGGGCCAGTTAGCTGTACAGTGCTTCTCCGTTTTTTTCAGCATGGCCTCACTCATTGAAAATCCCTAATCTCTCCACATTACCAAGAGACTCCTAACAATACTACCTACCTTCCACCCACCTAACGATACCCTGTCCTACACGCCTCAGTGCGCCTTTATACCCACGCCAACGATAGTACTCTCAGCAGCAGTCATACGCGTCAAGCAAACCGAACAAATAAAACGGGTCACTGTTAACCAATCTCCAATGTCGTGTCGAGGTGCAACAGTACAGTTTACAATCCAATGATTACGTGCTAACATACCGACCGATCTGTATCGCAACGCTTCTGCGCGGTTAGCCGAAGCCATACTGTCAACGTTACTTCATCGTAGAAGCAACCATAGGGGGTAAAGTTACGTCGACTGAGATCTTTTTTGAGAAATCTGCGTGGTTGCTTGGTCGACTCACAGTCACTGTTGTAATGTCACCACAACATCGATTGTGGCTTACATGTTTTGTTGTTCCGGCACCGTCAGCTGACCTCGCTGGATGTATCCTCTTTTGTCCACATCACTAGCACGCACAATTGACCAGGGTCATGCTACACGTTCCACCAGGCCTAGTCAGTAGCGGATCCACGGATTCGATCGATCCGTAAACATAGAAAATGAGTGCACCTGTAAGCGCATCAAATTCGCCATTAGGTGGGTTAGAGTCAATGTACATTTTCTCACAGGTACGGTGTAATGACTTGAAAACTCGTGCACCTCTAGAAGGAGCTCAGTCAGCCGATAACTGGTGGCCACTGACAAATCCATCGGTATTGCGAGTTTTCATTTTGGAGAGTAAATTCCCCATTTTAGGAACTAGAAAGTATCTTGGAAGTTCTTCCCAAGACACCTGCCGTCGACCTCATTAAGGCTTTGAGGATATTTGGTGCGGTTTGAATAACATTTTGCGACAAGAATATCTGTAGCTAGGGCCGATTAACTTCATACACGGAATCTTTGGAAGGAATGGGCCTCAATGAGTTAAACTAACACATTTGAAGGATGACGGATTTAACAAGATGATCGCCTTCCACTAGTGTTCTGGGACCGGGAAGATACTACTCGGGGTCTGGTGGCAAATATACTTCTCGAGAGAGGGAGACTGTAATGTGATGCAGTACGACCCGATCGCACAGACCTACCGTGAGAGATATCGGACTCTCCGAACCTTAACGAAAGCAACGTTCAGTGGACTGAAAAGAATAACTATCCAGTCCTTCACAACCAAGAAAAGCAGCTCCGTTTACTTCAACCACACGCAGCTGCTATCCATAAGGTGCAGGTAAAACGAAGTGGGTTGTTGGTCTTGTTTCATAAAATGTGTTCTGTAGCTTTTATAGACATACTGAAGAAACTCGGCACTCGTGCAGGCCTCTTAGGTTGCACTGCCGTGCATAGTTGGGTATGTTTTAAGGAGGGACTGGAGATATCGACTACAAGGAGAGGATCCCTCGTGATGCTGGTGTAGCAAGTGTCTGTCGGAGGTGGCAAGCGTTCTGTGTCGACTCGTTTTCACTCCCAAAAAGGCCGTCACGGAAACGCTCTCGCTGTTTCCAGGCCCACTGAACACTCATTTTGCGACTCTTGTTCCAACAAGTTCGTGTCCAGGATACGGTAGTGGGGCGGTTTGCTCAATGTTTTTCACCTCACATTTCTGCAATTGCAGCTGAAGCGCACCTCATGAAAATCAAAGACAGATTTATGGGTTTCTTTGGTTTTACCTCGTTATTTTGCCCGGTTACAGAACTGTAAGGAAAAATTATCCTAGATTTATCGCAAGTATGCGATGCAATATGTGGCTTACTTATTGCAGCTTGTCTCCAGATATTCCCCATTTTTATCCCACGGTAAATGTTTTGATCTCTTGATTCGAACTGTGAGTTGCTGCTCAGGAATGCGGTCAAATGTAACGGCAATCATCCTATTAGGGTTGATCGTTTCTGTTGATTCTAAAGCTAAATGTTCCTTCGCCAGTGTTTAAGACGAATCTTTTGCTTACCTTGTCTTTACTTCCACTGTACCTTTGTGATAAAGCGAAGACAGTTCTTCCTTCGACCTGGTCACTGTTTTAGTCGATTCTGTGTTAACTTCGCCACGCAACAGGCTAATGGGAATAGAATAATCTATTTTTATTCCTACTAACCAGCCGTTGCTTGGTGTGCGGCTTTCTCCTGAAACAAGGCGCCATAAATTAACCCATTTTTAACGTCATTCGTCCCAACACATTTGATGTGGCGTGATGTAGCCATCTACTTTCACCCTTATCCTGGTCGTGCAACTCCTGTGCTGAATCTTGGTTGTGCCCATTGATGTCTATCGGAGTGCATGACAGGTGGAGTCAGCATGTGATGAGACACTGAGATCGCTACATGCGTATTTATGGGGTGAACCAAGCGCTAGACTATTCGCGCCGTGCTAGAGGCGCTCAACTAGAAACTCTCATTGGCTGATATTCGGATCGATCAGAACGAAGCGTGTTTCTCCGCATCACATGGTGGTAGCAGCCATCCAATGCAAGCGCGCTTGCACGTTTGTTTTGACCGCCCGCTTTCTTTGCGATGAAAGTGGGGTTCAGTGTGGCCCGAATTACACCACATGGCGTTGATACAATCATCATGTCGCATTAATAGTTTCGCAAAATTCTATCCAGAATCTCATTTCACCTCTCAGTCATAGCAAACCGCTGAAAGTACTTTATTTAGCTACCGTTCTATAGTTTTTGCAATCTTGGTTGTTCACCCTCCACTAATTCTTCCGGCTAATCCAATTGTTTATGCTTCTGCATCAGTCAGCCTGAATTAACAGCTGGACAAACTAAGGTGATGACCCATAGTGAATGGCGTTGACTAAGATGAAGTCTTTCGATTCGTGGAGGGGCTCTGACTTCGAATTTTACCGGACATCACACTGGAACACCTTTTTAGCATTCTTCTTAGCTGGTATCCGGATTGCGAGGTTAACACCAAACCGTCTGATGAACAGAACAGAAGAAATAGCTAGTGTTCGAAGCCTGGGGTGGCCTTCTGTGTTTCACTTGATAGGGCTATTTATTGACTCTCCGATATCGAAAACCCGAAAAGCTTTTTCTAACTTGCCCTGATGAACACTTCACCTTTGCCGGTGACTGGACGAAGCTGAGTACTCCAACCTTCTTCCTTCCTGCCTGTCATAATGAGTCTCCACCTCACCTCAATCCTCTTCCTTCCAGCGGCTAAGACTTTCACCTTCAACAATTTGGTTTTATGAAGACGAATGCTTTCTATTGTAATTAGTTGTGTTTACTTAGCGGCACCTTTATTTCGATCCAGCATTTATTTGCGCATCTGCCTATCGAGGGGCTACATATTCGTAAGTCGCCTTCGCAAGCGAAACTTCCGTATACCTGCAGGCTACGTCTTTATTTTTCGCTTTCACACGTATTGCTGCTTGTTGGTGTCTTTACTGAAGTTTAACTGAGTTAGTCGATTTTCCGAGTAACAGGCGTGTCCCTGTTACGTACTGTGTCTACCGTAATTCTAAACGAACTCAAGACCCTTCGCTATTGGCTCAAAAGTCACGTTATGCTTGCTCAGCTCAGTCGAGAAATTGGTCTCATGTCTGCATATATTTTCCATCGATTAGAAGCTTGATAAGATAAGTATTCAATGAAGATCACGTGATTTCAGTCATGGTTGATGGTATTAAGTGATTTGATGTATGCACGCTACAGAAGCTAATGAAAATGTCACGCTGACAACAATGTGCCGTCAACTTGTATTTGGACATGCTAGATGGTAGGTGCTAGTCGGAATGTGGTTGCAGTCCGCTTTATTATAACCAGTTAATACTACTCAACCGAAAGGCAAGTAGTATGACCCATCTTATCAAGTATTTGAGTTTTTTTTACGTTGCCGTTCATATAGGGTTGGCTAAGAACGAGCTTAGTCCACCTTTCTTCATAGAAGGCTCTTTCGTTTCCTCACCACATTCAGCGCTACCTTCCAACATTTAGTGTAGTCGCATGCATACGGAAGCAGTGGTCACATACTGACCTACATCATCAGAATACAGTTTGAATTGTATGATCACTGCGGAACAGCAGCTGGCCTCTGCTTGCCATGAATCAAGGTACCTCGCTTCCATGAAACTTTGTCAATGTAACTGAATATCGAGTCGTCAAAATTTTGGCAGAATGCTGTGAAATACGATACATGAGTGTCTTTGACAGGCTTTTCCTTCAGTAGTCGGTCGCAATCTTAGTCTTTAAGCATGGAAAATGGCTTAGAAACTCAATAGTTCGTTCCGAATAAGGTTATCTGGTTTCCCATTTTCAAATGTTATATTGGCTGAACTAAATACGATTGATGCTTGTTTTCTCAATGTGCAGCGTGCTCTAGCAGCAAACGTATCGTCTGTGATTTTAAAGGTACAGAGTCACTGCACCTGCTAGCCCAGAACTAGCAACGAGAATTAGCTTACCGTACTTTCCTTTGACCTTTCTGTCTGTGGCTAGCAGTTACTTACCGGATAATATACTTTGTGCATATTGTTTACAGCTGGTGATGTTGCTGATGTCACTTAGCACATAACCTGGCTATCCCCACAAGTCCGTCCTAACTACCAAATTTAGATTGCAGCAGTTAAGAGGAGAAGCCAGTGACCAGAAGGTCCGTAGTTTGAACCAAGCCTGTGCGACCCCATCCTTCATACCTGCTTCGGATCGAGTGGCAGCTATGCCGATGAGTGATGATGATGGATGATAGCAGACATCCCACATTTGGAATAGCATTCCGTTATGCGCGGGATTCGCTGGCGATACTGTGACCCATCATATGGTGAGGGTTTCGCAACGGTCAATAGCACTGTGGTGGTATGTGCCAGTACTGCTCCCACTATGGACGGTCACCAGCTTTCGGAACGCTTTCCCGTCACGTTGGTTGCTACAGGGCACAGTCATGTCACATGAGATGCGTGCGGTCAAACTCTTTCGTTGTAACACTTCCAGTTTGAACCGATAATTTATCGCGTTAGGAGGAGCTCTAGGCCGTTAAGTGTTCCTTTCCCCGCAATATGAGCAGTGGGATCGTTAAGTTCGCTCCAGGGAAAGCATTATTTTTTCACCGCTGTCTTATTTTCTTACTTACGGTTAGGCTGATTCAACTTTTTTCATTAATTAGTCAATACCGATCCATTAGCCGTCATATGTGCACGTGTCTTTATCCTCTCGCAATAACGCCATGGGCATGGTCAAACAGTCAGTGTGGAGCAGCCGCCTAACCACGACCGATTCTATTGAATTTACTAACAAATCCATTAGGAAATAGATGCATCTTTATCACAAAGCCATGACTGTTTTTGTTATAGTGCACACGTCTCCATATTTGTTTAAAAAAATTCATCCACCAACATCTGAAGACGGTCTACCAGCCCGCACTATCAGTCAAACCACATATTGTAACGAAGATGGCCAAACTAGTAAATGTGAGTCAGCCTATCCAAGTAAGAGATAAAATGAGGAAATCAACCGACCGAAAGAACCAAACACAAGACAACGACCTTGCATTGATTGTTCCAGTGTGCCCAGTTGTGATTGATATGACTTCTGACCGGCTCCACAGCGGTTTACGTCATTTGAAGTGACCCGGTTGTTTTTATTGCATTACTGACGAAAATAAACGCATCTTGCTGACTAAATAATCGCGGTCTGAGGTTTCTGTCGACTGTGTGCAGTGGAAGCTTTCGATGATTAGACGTAAGTCGGTTAACAGAATTCGTACGGTTATTGGTGGAACTTGTTAACTCATAACACACAGGCACTACTGTAGGTTTTAATTTGCCTGATACCGCAACGTTGGGTTGTCCCTCCAACACAAAGGTCCACTTTGGAAATAGCCCGATATCGCCCAGGGATCAAATTATCAGGTTAAAGTTCTTCTGCGTTAACTTTGTGTTATAGAAAATTTTCACTCGGCACTCCTTCCACCAGTGAGCTAATTAATGCTTCCGGATTCCAGTGCTTCATGCAGTGAAATTCCTGAGAAAGTTTCGATAGGAAGATGATTAGTGGAACAACACCCATCATAATTCTTTAATTATTTTGTCAAAAACATTTTCCTTAGGATGTGCTCGCCTTTCGATGAACAAGACCCAAAGAAATTCTTAGTACATGATGAATTTTGTCGGTAGCTTGACCTGATCATGCTTTCTTTCCTTCCAGTTCTGCAAGCGTTGGTGGCCATGTTGCATTCGCCAGAAACTGAGCGGGCCCTTCGAAGTGAACTTGCTGAGGAATACATGAAGGATATGAAAAAATTTATGAAGAATGCCGAGGAGTTCACGCGAAAACATGCGGAAAAAATTCCCGATCTTTGATGCCTGTGTGTTTTATCGCATTGTCCTTGAAGCGCGCCGTCAGCGCCTTTAATGAGACTGTACGATAATTTATACGGTTACAATATTCACTCGAAATCGCCCCAACATGTTGCCAGTTTACCCAAACATACACCAGGGCTTTCTTTTCTCTTTCTTCTACATTCGAATAAATAATAGCACCCTTTCTCAACCATCAGACTTCAACCCTGAATTGACTCCTGTGTGACTGGCACACGAACAATATCTTTGCCATGAGAATCATGTGTTGAGTTTCTCACTAGGTCAGGTGCATCTTGCGCTCCTCCCGAATCACCCGTGAATATCATCCACACATCCATTTCTCCAGAGTTATGTCATTTGCGATTAACAGCGATGCTTTGTACACCGTGGTTGAGCTACATTCTGTACGCACAAATGTTTGTTTTTCTCTTGTTGATGCTTGGTGGGTTGTCTGTTTCATTACTGAAATTATCCGCTGCTGTAAAGTTTTACAATTGTATCGGCCCTGCACGCTCTGTAGCATGAAATATCCAGAGTCAACTGGTAGTTTAGGTTGGCTCTTCTCTAAGCCCCTTGTTGACATTTTTCTCTGCCTCAAATTTTGGGATTCCGAAACGTCTAGGTTGCCAACATATTGCATCCCGTTAGTTCGTTTGACGTGAATCGAGAAAAGGCATATATGGCAAGCGGTAATTATTGTGCAGCAGTAGACAGATGGTGCGAGTCATGATTTCTTGTGGGTTCACAACCGTCTAGTTCTTCACTGAATACTTTAACGGTAGCCCCGCAACAAGCTATAAACTTCTGAGTAACTTTGTTCGTTGCACGTTTTAATGGGGTACTGCCTTTTTGGGGTGCACGCTCCTAGAACTTCCTTACAAAATGGTTTCATTTTATTTAATTAGCAATGCGCAATAACTATCTTTAAATTGTCGGTGGATAACCCCCCAAAGGGCTTGTTCTGGGAATTCGGGTTCCATACATCTCAATATCACCTATTTTTAACCATATAAAGGGCTAAGCTACACTCAGGAGTACTCTTTTTAGTGCTGCCTATTTATCTGAGAAAATCGCACACAAGATTCACTCAAGCTTCGACCAGTGCGCAGTGGTTTGTTTACCGTTGATGGCTGCCTGAATAACTCACCGGAGAGTTACCGAAGCCAGGTGAGGAAGCAAAGTTACAAGGTCGCATCCAGTCCGCGTATGTGGCCGACCGGCAGTCCTACGCCCGAATACACCACTCCTGATTGCACGCAATACAGACACCGAGTGAAGAGCGGACCTTCCGCAGTCACAAGCGAATGTTGTAGTATGCCCATACACCCATTTCAACAATGACGTGACAGCTGAACACTCCGCTAAACTTGGCAAAGGCCATCAAACACAGTCTCACGAGACTGGAAATTTTTCTCAATGGGATATTGCGTTGCAAAGTGAAGGAAGTTTTATTTATTCCAGCTCGTGGACTGATGGGTTAGTGAAATGATTTCAAAGGGTGAACCTGGACCACCACAGTTGAATGCATATGATACGATTTACTCCTTACGAGCTGTGAAGTCGATATATTTCATTTCACTTAAGTTCACCTTAAGCATGTCAGAAATTACTGCGTTTCTGGTATGTGCACGGAGGAGCTAATTGCAGTCTTTCGCATCTGGGTTTCCATGTTCACTCTCACTTACTGGAACAACCTTTGTATTATACGAATCTGTACCTTTTCCAGAACATATCTGATGTGATGCTCCGCGGCTGGTACGGGATATCCTGTATTGGTGAATATTTTTTTGGCCAAAGAGATGGCTTCTTTCCCTGGACCTTCGTTCTGGTTGTCTTCCACGTACGTAGCCACCGGCCAAGTGGAGAGTGTTTATGATCCCTCATGTCCATACGACCGTTGTTCATTCAAAGAATGGTTACGCATCGACTAGCTTGCCGCGCAGTAGACAGATAAAACTCTAGAGCGCAGCATGTTTCGTACCCACGTAGCAAGCAGTTCTATCTCGGCTTTTTTAGGTCAAGGCAAGGTAAGCCTCAGGGAAAAACCTCCCACCTTACATCTTGCGTATAAAAACACAGATTTAGTATTTTGGTTGAACTAATATTTGGATAGGGAAACAAGCCATGGTATGAATACTTCACAACACCGACCTGAGACGATGTGTCGATTTGAAGCGTGGCTAGCGTTCACTTGATGGTTCATCTCGGTTTGTCAACGTCACACTGCATCAGCATTCTAACCACCTGAAATCAGTTACTCAGATTCACGAGTCCAATGTAAACATTCATCGTTTAGCGTCTTACTACCTCTTTTCGACCTGGTGGACCGTGTTTGATGTTGGTGGCTGAGTTGTTCGCTAAGCTTTGCTTGAAAACTTTGTTGCAAACTTTTCATCAATGCATGGTGCGGAGCATCATGTTGGGGTGCTGCCTGCCTGTTCAGTTGGGTGTTCCTAGTCACTGAATTTCAGCAACAAGACCATGAATAGTTCAAAAACATTCCTAAACGTATGCTCCTTTATTGAGAGATTTCACCGTAGGATTTTCCGTTCTATTCTATATGTGTATGTACTGGGTGTGATGGTTTCCATGAAAACGGTTTTGGATCGTGCGCCTAAACGTTTAAATGTCTTCCTTTTACCGGCGTGAATCCCCCAGTAATTTCACTGCGGAGGGACTGGACCTTACCGCAGTGTGACGGTGTGTGCACCTTCACAACCCACTGAGCTGTACCCAGGAGTGCACCTGTACTCGCAGCCTCACACCAGATTGGTTAGTTGGTAGGGTTCTGACTCACACAGTCTCCTGGTCCTCCAGGATGAAGGTTGGATTAGTTATGGTGACTTGCTCCTTATATACTTTTGACTGCTGCGGAGGTCCTACTACGATCGCCGGTGGTTAGGCTTTTCAGCCAAAGGCTTTAGTTGAGGGCCCTCATCGTCCTGTCTAGGTCTGGGCGTCCCGGCTGTATCCTAGCCCACGCACAACGATGAATTTCACAAGTACAAATGATCTCATCTTACATCAGTGGTGCCATGAGCCATCAGTACTGAGCCCAATACCACAGGAAACTCACTCTAAGTAGAGCAGGCGTGCCAAACTTACTGAATACAGAACAGGTATTTGACGATCATCGCTAAAATAACATTTTCCGCTACAAAATCGCATTCTTTTAAGTTGGGATTTTTCATTACGAAGAGGCCTACTACATTCGAATGAAGCTAAGGTGACTTTCAATAGTAGGTTGGTTTATCCAGCTTGCGAAAGGAATACAATGGACGCTGACACAAGCTTGTTACTGATAATAATGGAACTAAGACGTACCATGTATGGGAACTGCTTAAAAGTTCAGTAAACATAGTCGGCTTGATCGCTTGGAAAATCACTGGACCCATCTTTTTTTTACATCAGATAGGTTAGAAGCGAATGTCTTCACTACTACTGGCTATTTGGACGTATAAACCACGTGCCCTTGCAAAAAGAGCACTCAAGGATATTCTAGTTCCCCCTCCAACGGATTGTTAGCTCTTGGTCTTGCTGTGCAGCGTCTCCATTATAAGCGACTGACGAGTGATTGGTGTACATACGGTGGGTCCCAGTCACACAAGTGATATTTCAGCGCTTTAATTGCAGTGAATTTTCTCCTCTTCTGGAATGTTCCTCGAATCAGATTGTTTATATTCTAAGGCTGTCTGGTATGACCACCAGCGGGTAGTGAGATCGATCTGAAGTTGAAATGTCCTCCACATGACAGTTTGCTGGGAAACAGTATGTCGCGGTTGTAGATGTGGTAGGTAGTTCGCGATATCTTCTGCCCGATAAATTTCCCTCGCTCGATGACCTCTGGTTAGTCTGCAACGTACCACAAAGAATGAAGAGACCATAACATTTCGTTCACTGATTAGGAATTCCCAACCTAATTAGTATTTTCACTGCTGCTTTCTATTGTTACTGTGAGTTTCTAACATTAGGTCCTTACTGCGTAACACTTTTGTGCGTTATGAGAAGGATTAGACCTTCAAACGTGTGCAAAACGGCTGGACAAACGGAGGGTTTGAGCCCTGGTGCTATTCAGACTACTAATAGTTTCTATTTGGTGGGCAGCTCTCATGTACTCTCTTTTTAGCCTTCGTTCACCTGGAATTCCGCTAAAATTAGGACCTGCTGCATCTGGTTCGATAAAGCGGACACAGAAAACTGTGTTTGTCTAGTGTTTAACTGCGTTTAAATAGCAATTTATCAGACTTTCCTCCCTACAGTTGTATGACACTTATGCGGCGAGACGACGCCATTTTGAATAGTTTTCGGTGCTGTTGGTATTTTATCTCTGATTTTAGCTCAACGCTCTCACATCTCAGGTTCTTTGAAATTCATGGCTCCAAAGGCAGTTGACTAATACCCCGCAAGGGAGTAACAGGGTGACCTGGCAGACCTGACTAACTAACATTTTCATTGTTTTCGGAGAGACGCACCCAACAATAACCAACTTTGTAGTTGGCAGGCCTCCCAAGTTGTCCGAAGAAGCAGCTCACCCAACTTATAGACTCCTCATGTGGTTCGCCAGTTTGATACTCTGCGTTGGGTTGGCAGCTTCGTCTTCAAAAGGCTATTAGCCTGCGACGCGCGCTGACAAGTTGATCAACAAAGAGTTGTTCTATCCCGTTGCTCTTCGTTCGTGCTTTAAATGGGGTCCATGACCGTATCCATCGAATACGTCATTAATAAAAATATCCCGAAGTAAATGTTGTATTGAACTTGACGAGACGGATGTAATCCCATCGACGAGTCTTGCAAAGAACTTTTCCTTGATTGTTCTTTAGTGAGGAGCTATATGGTCTTTACCGTAACAAAAGTGACGTTCTGATAATTTATGGTTCACTTGCAACCCCAAATCTATCATTCATTTTGGTACGGTGACCCGCTCGAGTATATTTCTAATGTTTCGGACAACTGTTACCTGCGCTTGTGAATGAGTGCTAACCGTATACATTAAGAGAGTTCTATTTCAACTCTTTGTTAATTACGTATGGGGACAACTAGGGTAGCACTTTGTCTGAACTATCTCGACCTCCAACTGATGAACTAATACCCTCTTGTATCTTGTTTGCTAGGACGCGAAAGTCACGGTTCTAACACCAGAATTTAGCTGTCTCCTTGACATCACGGTCTGTCTCCTTGATACCGTCCGAAGTGGTAAATCAGGTCTGACTCTCCCCAAAACTTCCCACATGGTTTCAGGTTTTTTCGAATTCCTTTCCTTAGGTCTTGACTCAACTATTTCGTTTGGTTATCACCTAAGGGAAAACTTGGCCCGATGTCCGAATCGGTACACATTCTAGGCTATGCCGGGAGTTGAAATCTGTTCGCCTGACAGGCGAGGGAAGTGTGTTGCTACTTCTCCATTAGCGGAGGAAAAATCACGTCACAACAGGTAAGCATCTCCATGTCAGGATAGCCGAGGGTAATTTAACCCAGCTTTCGTTGTCGAATTCTACAGCGGTCTCAAGAAGGTAGACGACAAACGAATTGTGCTGTATCAGTACTTAGGGGAGCGCCGTTCTATCATTTCATCAAAGCGTGCTATTTTTTATGCTCATTATGGAGAACGGATCAAGTAAGTGGCTTTACTTGTTTGAAGCCAGCTCGCCGAGTGACCTCAGCACCAGCAAGGGGCTACAGTGTGATGTCACTTGTAAGATGACTGAATCACTCGCCCGTGAATTCCTGGTGAATTAATCGGCACTCCTAGTAGCTGTGCGTTTCTTTGTGGCGACACTACTTCTAGGCGAATATTTACGAGGAAGAAAACAATAGGTAGTTTTGGGCATCCTCGCACATAGACTGGTACCGTTCCTTCAGCCGGATTTACTTTAAAAAAACATTACGGCATTCAGTTTCATTATTGGCATTTCATTCTTTATTAAGGGATGTGGCTGTGGAGGTCTGTCAGGCTTTCAATACGGGAAAACGAGTCATATTTGAACGTCTTCGATTTGATCTGCAAAAGACTTTTCATTATGCACCCAGGGAACCAGCTACAAAATTTTCATTGAAATCCTCACTACTCATATTTGAGGTATACCTTTTCATCCTCAGTTTCAGATTGTTGATCTGTTTAGCGGAATCATGCACCAAAGCCGCTTTACCGCTCATAGTTAGGCGCTACTACGAACAATAAGCCTATCCCGCGCGCGATCGGCCGGAGGATCATGCCGCTCGCCGGTCCAGCATCAAGGCGAGCTCTGAGTGGCCATCAGTATGGTCCCAACAACCAATCGTGAATCAGTATCCGCCGAATGCCGGTTGCCAGTCTCGCGTCCGGAAGGAGTCCGAATTTTCATAATATCCCCTCATACAGTTTAAATATGGCTCACTGTACATGTTTTTTAAACTGGTTTTGAGCGTTTAACACACTTTGTGCACCCTTGGTGGTTCTTTTGCTGAAATGGCTAGCTTGAGGAGCATTACCGTTATTGCATGATCTGGCACCGGAATGTCTTGTAGTAACTACGACTCGGTTTATCGGCATTCAATCAGTAGTAGGAGGTTAAAAATTATACTTCCTTCGATATGGTTAGGCTGACTGCCAGTACAGTTGCTGGCGTTCTAGGCCAACAACGACAGTGGGTTACTTGATGCTTGTACTGTAGGAGGGATGTGAATTGTAACTGTAATTTTCCATGAGGCCACAACACAATCACATTTTTGATGCATACCGCGCACACGTCTAAGAAGCTGTTATGTAACGCATCAGAGTGAGCGAGCGTAGGTTCTGACACGCGTGCTCACCTGGGAGCCGGTCCTTACAGTAAGTTCAGTCGGTTCACGAGCCTTATCGAGTAGATGCTCCATACCCTCCACCTCTATCCTGATCACATTCCAAACATCGACTTCTTTATTCCACTAACAGTATCAATGTCTACCTTCGTTTTCCTTCCAGCTATTCGCACTTACCTGATGGCATTTGATTAAAAAAATGGACAAATCTAGTTGTACTGTTTGCACTCTGGCCAGTGCAAAGTACAAATGTCCTGTCTGTTTATCCGGCTAGTAAGTCTCTATACGTCATAATATGAGAACGTTTTTTCCCAAGTTGTTCTGTCCCGTGCTACAAAGAGCATAAAAGTGGCGAGTGTGTTCCACCGGTTGCAACAACACCAGTTGTGACCGAAGAATACGACGAGTTTGAGGAGTTTGAGCTCGAAGATACCACTGGAGTAGACTACGTTCCGCTTCGAAAGCTAGAGTTACTTCGTAAGTTGTAGCTACTGCGCTTTGTAAACACTACGTAGGTCATTCAAAGAAGCTAAAGGATCTGTTGTCGAATCCACATTTGCGTTCCTATTTACAAAACATTGACAATTCACGAAGGCCTGATTTAGCTATGGAGAAAGCAATGCGGGAACCTCTCTTCATTGAGTTTGCCGACGAATGTCTGCGGATTATCCTGGACGACCAACCGAAATAGCTTGCCGTGATTGTATGCTGCAGCATCGACTTTGCACGACTAATCTCTGTGTTTGTGATTCCATGACTAGTTTATTGGTTCACAATGCAGCATTTATGTGTGAGTAACTAAATCCACTGACTGATGAGACCTCTGTGCTGTGATTCTGTATTTGTTGATTTGTGGAACGGCACCCAAGAAATCAAAGTACTTTACTCCGTATTCTGGTTGAGTCTCGCGTTATCAGCAACGAAATTTATGTGAATCTCCAATTGACGGTGTTCTTTCAAAGGTGCGCCTAAACTTAAATTTTCCACACCATACACCACGTGGCGCTCAATTTGTTTAATAAGATGCTTCCACATACTTCACCTCTCACGATGCTGAATCCCTCCCTGTTGAAGGGGCCAGTTCTATCAACTGATTATGTAGAGTGTAAAGCTTAAACAGTGCTTATAATCCGACTGCGTCTTTCAGAGGTATCCCGAAATCAAGCCTCATTGATAGAATTCTCTTGGAAACTCTAGGAACTGGTCCAGTTGTCGAGTGTCTGCGGAGAATGTTATATAAGCGTGAGTCGCTCAGGGGTTGTTGAGGCGGTATTTGGCGTCCCCTTGGGTTTATTTCGCGATATCAAACTGGGTATTTTCAAAT
This sequence comes from Opisthorchis felineus, assembly GCA_004794785.1. NCBI lineage: Eukaryota > Metazoa > Platyhelminthes > Trematoda > Opisthorchiida > Opisthorchiidae > Opisthorchis > Opisthorchis felineus. The sequence goes on along the minus strand of SJOL01006800.1, from coordinate 569,597 downwards.
TGGATTTTTTATGCCAAGGAGATTTGGTTGCAGGTGATGCGGAAACCCTGCTAGTTCCATGTTTATTTGCTCAGCGTAGTTTTATAAGCGGATCCATGTAGAAGCTGGTAAGCCGCGCCAAGCGGCCGCTGATTATTGGAAGCCTGCTCTTGATTAACGACCGGGAAACTGGCAAGACTGAGCACAACTCTCCTAGAACTTAACCTTTATTCTACAGCGTAATCGCAGCAGACGATCATCGGCCTGTGTGACATGCACCGGCAGTTTTCGATGCACTGAATCTCTCGACTAAAATTCCTTTACTGGAGAAATCTGTATGGGGTTTCAAGGCGCTTTTTTTCGTCACAATCAGGAAAACCTGCAAGTGAACGATGAACCGCCACCCTTCTACCATCGTGTTCTATCTCGTATCTTGTATAGTTCGATAACAAAGCTATCTACCTACAGTATCATTAATGATTGCCTAGTAGACTTCGAATAAGTTTGAAGCAAGGATTACTTTTTTTTACTTTTGAGCCTTCTCGGAGCAAAACTCTTACGTACACAAGTGTACCGGGCGATATTTTCACGTTTGATGGTCGATCTAACACTGAAATCTCAATCGTCCTAGCAACTTTGCCTCTACTGAGACCCACCAGGCGGATGTGGAGATAACTTTCGGTTTTTACCTTGAGGATCACGCGTTTGCACAACCGGTAAATTCCATTCAGATAAAACTTGGTCTGAGAATTACTACAAGCACATGCTTCATACTCACGTGAAAAATCGGTCTGCACAGTTGGTTCAGAAAGTCCCAGTGAAGACGAACAGCACGGTACGGTTAAAATCAACTTTGATGCCATGGCTAAATGGCATATCTGCATTGCGCACTTTGTTAAGACTTTCGACCAGAAGCTGTGATGATATAGCGCTAATGTCTTATTTTTCCACCGAAATATTGCTCTATTACATGGTTATTATGAATAAAAATCGCCCAAGAATGTGTGACTACTGCTTTAATATAATAGCGTTGATCAGAAATTACCATCATTTACCATTTCATTGAGTGCTAATTGGTCTTCATTGGGGCGTCTAAGCTTTTACTAAGGTTCGCTGATTTACAACTGTGCTGGCAGGAAAATAGTGTTCTTACTGCTCGGTATGATTTTGACTTCGTCTTAAGTCACATCTTATATGTAATACCTCTTAGTTAGGAAAAATGTTCGTTGCTGAATGGTTGTGTTATAACGGTAATGTCTCTCAGCTCACTTCTCGGTCTGATCAACCCAAGCTAGCGTCATCAGCAGAAGAAACACGAAGGGTATACAGTGTATTGCATGCCGAAAAACAGGTTAAAAAAGCATGTACATTGTGTCGTATTTAGGGTGTGTGCAACGACAACATTCTGGAAATCCGGACACCTGCAACCGGTATTCGGTGGGTACTGAGACATGACTAGCTGTTGGGTTCACATCGTCGGCCAATCAGAGCTCGCCTTGCCACAAGCAAGCGGCCAGATCCTCTCATCATTTACGTGCAAGTTAGGCTTGCTGGCCGTTGCGACGCCCAAATACTAGCTGTAGGGCAGTTTTGCTGCAGGATTCCGCCCATCCGTTCCCCTTTGAGTTTGCTGACGCAGCTTCGCTGTCGGGGGTTCACTCACCATCATCGTTATCATTGTGGACAGCATGACATCAGTGTCCAACTCACTAACCGTACCACAGGAAGAGTTGGATCCAAACCCTGTTCAGAAGAGCAGAGATACACTGCAATACAACTGAACTGAGAAAAAAGGAAAATAGTTATCTATACCGAGTATTTCGAAACACCAGTTGCCCACGAAGTTTTATCAGAAAAATCATGAGGGAAAGGACTTCCCAACAGTAACAAAAACATGACCACACATGCAAACGGGTTATCCTTTTTCTTTTGGAGCGATATGGCTCAGTGGTTAGAGCGCGAATTTACTGACCGGAAGGTCCGTGGTGCGAACCCGACCTCTGCCTCTCGACTTCACCTGTCTAGGATTGTGCAACCTGGCAGTGTCCCAGCCCTCGTGCTTCCTTCTGGTGGCATGGCAGTCTGGCACCGAATGGGTACTACAGCTGGACAATCCAGCGGCTGTAGTGAGAAAGTTGACTTCAAGACCAATGGTGAAGACCGACTAGAATAGAAGAAATAACATCCTTTATCGAATCAACCGCATGGACTGTCACAAACGCTATGCTGGACAAACAGGACAAAAACTATCTACATGGATGAAAGAACACACTACGGCAGCCAGAGGGGTGATCTGCTCTCCTTGGTTTCGATACATGGAGCTCAAGAAGGATACAAATTCAGTCTGGAGGTCTTGGGACACGAAAATACACAACACGCAAGGGAGTTCCTAGAAATGTGGTACTCCGCCCCAATTTCGATCAATCGACATATAGAAGTCAACCCAGTCTAAGTATCACTACAAGCCAAGGATCACCAGCTTCATCGGACAGCTCAAAGGGAATGGACTGATCAGGTGACGAGAATGGTTATGATGGAACCGGAAGGTCAAAGGTCACGCTGAATGAGTTGGAGAGGTCAGACTCAAATGTCATTCGGACGCCGGTCACTCAGAGAGCTAGCCAACCATCCAACCCTCCAAGCGACCATTGATAATCAGAGGTTACCCCCACTGCGTCATAAAGACATATATAACCACAAGCACAACACTGCTAAACGGCTGCATACCGACGCACCGCCAACTCACTGCGTGCCGATGATGTCACCATCGGTGATGATGTCATCTATACAACCTGAGCTACCAACCTTCCCCTCTATAGCAAATTCTGGCCTTCGCTGAAGCAGCGCGCGGTCGCGCCGTAATGCCGGGTGCGTTGTTCCTCCATCAACATGTTGCGATGACTCAGTTGCTTCTTCTTTGGATGGATAGTGTCATGTGGTATTCGAAGTTTTCGTCGACCAGTACTTTTGCTGGTGACACTCCATCAGGCGAATTCGGGTTTAGCATCGCTCGGTATACCAGCAAGAATCTTAACGAGATCTCCGTCCGTTCCTCCCCTTTGAACTTCTGAAGCGCACGTTTTAGAGTGTCAACGAGGCGTTGCGCCTGTCTGTTGGGATGTGGATGTAACGGCGACGAACGACAGAACCCTGCCAACGCTAGTGCTGTGACCGACTACCGTTGTCGCACACAATAAACTCTAAAATTCCAAGGTCATTGAATAGTCGTCCGAATTCCAGGATCGTGGTGGCAGTTGTGGGATTATCCACTGGAAAGATTTCCGGTCACTTGCTATAAGCGTCGACTACGACCAAAAAGTGTTGACCACCAGCTCAACCTGCGTAGTCGATGTGAAGGCAAAGCCAGGATTCGGTCGCTTTGCGACGAGGAACCTAGGTTGGTTTTCACGAGTGAGTTAACCACACTGCAGACAAGATTTGGACAACCACTCAATCTGGGAGTCCATCAGATGCCAGCAGACATAACTTCAAGCAAGGTCCTCCATTCTGTTTGTTCCAGGGTTCCCTTTATGAAACTGATTGAGTACAGCTGACTGTAGCTCCTTTGGAATGACAACGCGTTCTGAAAATAAAGGACATCCATCGGATAGTGATAGCTCGTCACGCTGGTTGAAGTAAGATCTTGTGGAAAGGTATGTGGCCATTGACTGTGGTAGTATTTGATGACTTGCTGCAGCGCAGGGTCTTGTTCAGTAGTCTGGCAAACCATGTCAGCGGTCATTTGGAGGGTGCGAACTGCTTCTGCCACTAAGCGGCTCACCTCCGGCTCCAAGGTAATTTTTGCGACTGCAATGTCTTCTGGTTCTGGCCTGCTTGAATCAATGAGACGCCGCAGTGCGTCATCTGTCCGAGGCCAGTGGTGGACTGGTACTTGATGTTGAAGTATCCCAGAAGGAAACTGGCCCATCTCTGGAGGCGGTTGACGGTATACACCGGAATACCCTTCGTCAAACCGAGGACAGTAAGCGGCGGATGGTGATCGGTCAGTAAGGTAAACTGACGGATGTAAGACATTTTATGGAATTTTTGACGGCAAACACGATCGCCATCCGACGGTGGTTGCGCTCGGCTGGTGTCAGAGATCAGACCGCGTGTGTAATGACTTTCTGGCTGCTGTTGGGAAATACATGCAAAATCACTATCAGTCTTACGGTTCGAAGCGTCTGACGCCACAACGATTTCCAGTGACGGATCGTAGGGGGTGAGAAGCACATCGGAACTCAGCATGAATTCGACGGAGTCCAGGGTACTTTAGCATTCTTCTAACCATGCTAACTTGTATCCCTTGGTGAGTATTTGATTCAATAGGCCTCGGAGGCGATTCATGGCCGGCATGAACAAGCTGTAATGACTGCTGCAAAAGCATATAATAATAGCACAATAACTAAAGCCTCATGGGAAATGAGATCCCGCACTTATCTAAGATGGATCTGTGACTGCTTTTTCTTCATTCCGTAAACGTATTAAAGCTAAAGTTAGAGAGCAATGCCTTACACCCTGCGCCCTCGGGCCTGGCCGGCCCCCTGCAGCCGAATGCGTCAGACCATTGATTCACCCGCTCCGGGAAGGGTCCCTCAAGAAAACCCTAACAACCGATGTCTCGCGGTTCAGACTCTTGAGCCAGAGGCTAGGGGCAGGGTCCCGGAACAAAACCCTACATCCTCCCACTGCCTTGTGGGTCAGACTTTTGAGTCAAAGGCTCAAGGTGGGGTACCTCAACTAAACCCCCTTCTTCGGCCTGGGCAAACGGGAAGTATCATTTGCCCTTGCAGCTCTTCGTTCACCGGCCTTCTCCCACACTCCCTCCCCACCCATCGTACAATGCAGTGCAATTAACCCATCTGCCAATTCCGTGTCTAAACCTTCGCCCAGAAAAATAAACCAAAATAATCACCAAAAATAATAACCTCAAAAGATCTGACCCAAGATGCAGCCTTTAATGTCCGTAAAGAAAAAATAACCGTTCAGCCGTAACACCCTTTTGGTGCCTAGCTGCCATGCCACCCGAAGGAAGCACGAGGGCTGGGATACTGCCAGGTTGCCCAAGCCTAGACAGGGGAAGTCGAGAGGCAGAGGTCGGGTTAATGTCCGTACTCTATGTCAAATTGGACAACAGGCATCCCTTCCTGAAACCTTGCTTTCCCTCTCTATCGACGTACGTTGTGTCTCCGAAACACGCATACAAGACCCCACTTCGGTCGTGCTCCTCAAGCCGATTAGGACGAGCTCAAGTATTCCACATTTCACTCTTCGGGTATCTGGTGATCCTGACGCAATGGCTCCTGGTATGGGAGTTGCATTCAGCCCCAAGGCTGAAAGCGCCTACTGGACTGGATCCCAGTAAACAGTCGCCTTTGCGCTGTGCGGTTGTCTGGCTCAACTGAGATTAACGCCGGTCGATGCGATAAACGGTGTTTGTTCGTCGCATCAGCATACGCCCCAGCAGACCGCAGTTCCGAGACTTAGAAGGACGAGTTTTATCAAGATCTGTCACGAATGCTTCGATCGGCAAGAAGAACGGATATAGAAATCCTGGCGGGTGATATGAATGCCCAATTTGGACGACTAAGTCCGGAAGAAGCACAGTTAAGTGGTAGATTTGGAATCGATGCCAACCGTACGGATAATGGGGAGCGGCTTCTTCAGTTGTGTACAGATCATCATCTGTTCCTAGCCAGTACGAACTTCCAACACACACGCTCACATCGAGTTACCTGGGGGTCACCTAACACAAGACAGTCGTGGACTCAATCAGACCATGTGGCTATCAGTTACCGATGGATACCTTCAGTTAAGGATTGCCGTTCCTTCTGGGGTGCACAACTTGACTCTGATCACGCCATTGTGCAGGTCCGGTTAGCACTTCGCTTTCCATCAGCATTACGTGTGCCAAAGGAGAGCGGCTTCGTTCATCAACTTCGACAATTTTCGGTAGCTGAAGAGTATAGAGCTGATCTGGCTAGAAAGCTATTATAAACGCACAGTCATGCGGATGACGAAAGTTGCCTGGATGTTGAATGGAGACGAGATAAAGAAGCGATGTTCTCAGCTTTCAGAACTGTTTGTCCAAGCCATCTGACTCCACTAAATGAACAGACATCGATTATGCAGAAGATATTGCTCTCCTTGTTTCAGATCCTTCCCAAATGTAAACCATTTTAAACAACCGAAATAACTCTGCCGCACAGTCTGTCATGCGCTTCACACCTGCAAAGTGTAAAGTGCTTGCACAAGATTGGCTGGGATCCAACCCAAACCTCATGCTTGCAGACGAGCCAATCGATGTAGTGGATAAGTTTGTTTACTTGGGCAGCTGTATAAGTTCCGGTGGAGTTGCTGTAGAGTAGATTATTTCTCGGATGAACAAAGCCAAGGCAGCTTTTGCCAACCTCCGACACTTATGGCGCCGACGTGGCGTGAGTTTGTCTGTCAAGGGTAGAGTTTACACTGCGGCGGTGCGATCCATACTGTTTTATGGATCAGTGACGTGGCCTCTACGCGCGGAGGACATACGAAAGATGACTGTGTTTGACCATCGGTGTCTTCTAAACATTGGCCAGGTCTGGTGGGAACATCGGACTAGTAATGCTGAAGTGCGCCAGATGGTCTTGAGAAGAAGGAACTCTCTTGCGATAGATGAATTACTCACGCTGCATGGTTACCTCGGGACTCAACTCACCAATGGTTAACGACACTGGCAGAAATGGCCCGATCGCGCAGTCAGTGGAGCTCGTGCATCAAAGCTATCGCCTTCAGTGCGTAGCTACCCAATTCCAGAAGTAACTGAACATACCATCGCCTCCAAGGCTTGGCTGTATGTCTTACCCTCTCCCGTTTTCCGTTGATCGAAACTGTAGCAGCCGGAAGCAATGTCTCTATGGCACACGGTATATAGCTGACAGATTGATTGATTGAATTGCATAATGGAATGTTGGACACTGTATAACTAATATCATTTCTTCTTGTAAGTAGTATGATCAGTATCTGAACGAAATGTGCCTGAAATCTCGTTTTAATCTTTCGTTCGCACAATATTTTAATGGGTGATAGATACAATGAGGTCATCTTTATTGGTATTCTGCTTCGCTACCTGGTTTTCTGTCGCAGTGAGTTTGACCGTTATTCCCATGGCCAACCCGGGGCGAGTGTTCGTTATCCGTTTCCGAAACTATCAGACCAGGTTCACAAGATTACGACCATAATTTGGTCAAACATTCTGCAATTCTAAGGGTTTACGTTTTGAACTCGTGAAGAAAACTGTCGACTTATTTGAGACGGATTTAGAAAAAAATCCAATTTTGACTGAGAGTCCTTCCTGTATGTGGCCAATCTATGCAGCTCGTGGCCGAACGGTTAAGTTTTCAAACTACTAACTGGGAGTTCGCGGTTTCGAGGCTCCCTGGGGTTACGTGAGATGAGCACAGCTGCACAGTACTTATCGGTTTTTCAGCATAGATTGGCTTCACTCTCATAACGAAATCTCCATCCAAAATTCCCAAATCTGCTCACAATACCATAAACCTAATTGTCGTCATGAATTCCGGCGAATTATTGGCTTGATTCTCGAGAGTTATTCATCTCCCCTCATTATGAATGCGTTTTCGGTTTATAACTCCGGCAGAAAGAATTAATGAAATACAGACTCGTCCACTCCACAATTACTCTTAGAATATTACAGCATGGTTGGCAAAATCTTCATTAGATCCGTCAGATTTATTATACTAGCATTCCGTTATTAATTCAGATAAAGTGTCTACCAAATAAGACGCTCAAGATTAATTTTCTTCAACCTCAGACATTGGAAAAAATCCTATCATCCGCATTTTTACAAAGTTATCCCAGTTTACTTTACATTCTGCTTTTGCAGATTTCAAATATTTTCGTTTGTCTTTTTTAATGGGAGAGTTGTATCAGTTACTTGAAAAAGATGTGTTCGGTGTTTTGAGTTCATTTGCGGGTTAAGTATTTGGGTTCAATAATGTTTGCAGTACCAGACCCTTAGTATTAGGGCATGATTTTCGACCGCACATTGAATGCCTATTGCCGTAGGAAATCGCTCTTGCAGCTGTAGCTCAATTATACAGCTCGATAAAAGTGTAAAGTGTCCCTGTGCTGCAAAGCGTCTACAAACAATACGCTAGAAGCGCGTGCGATTGAGACCCGCTTCTTTTTGGAACCGTACACATCATTGACCAAATCGAACTATGATATTATCGAGTGACTAGAAGACGATTTTGATGCTACGTCGTGTTCTACTCACGTCGTTAAGGTGGCTCATGCGGCGGTGGAGTTGCTGAATGGAGTATTAGTCGTCTAGATGAGAATATGAAGACAACCACAAAGTGGGGATACATGTTCGCATCACTCTCGCCTGAACACCAAAGGGTAGATGCGCTCTTATTAGAACTCCCCAGTAGTGCATATCATTGACCGTACTGGGGTTTGAACGCCGAACATCTGAGATGCGGGGCAAGAGAGTTACCACTACTCCACCAGCACATGCCAGGCGCAATTGAATTATCAGATTTGAACAGGCGGACGTATTCACGCTTCGGCGATGTGATTGGTTTGTCCAACGGCTCGAACGACGACCCAGTGGCTGTCCTGTCTGTGTCAACTGATTGATCCGCCTGTCAGGACTTCGCAGTTGCGTCCAATGTGCGCCGGGGAAGGGGTAGTAATACGCTCTCCTCGCGTGTCAGATGTGCGGAGTTCAAACCCCTGCACAGCCATTGGAAATACACTGCTGATGAGCTCTGATAAGAGCAAAACTCCAGTCCGGTGCTTTCCCCACTTTGGTGTGGGTTCACCAGAATAATTGTAGCAGAACAAAAGTAGGATTGTTCAGGTGAGATTGATGTGATCGTGAATTCTACAGATCTCCCTACCGTCTGCAACTAAAGTAGGGATGTTTCCGGTCAATGCAACTGCACTCCTGTAAACCCTGCTGCTGTTTGACGTATCATCATCCAGAAAGTCTATAGAAGTTGTGGACGACAAGTGCTAATGCTTCAGTGTTTCAGTATTTTCCACACTGCATCTGTAATAACCAACTATAAAAAAATTCCGTGGTGTCTGCATGAATAAAAATAATGCTCAGGCACAGAAGCCCTTGCATTTTGACGGTTATTGTCATTTGCATCGGATCACCTAAAGTGCGAATATTTAATATGTACACAACGTATTCTCCATAAAAATATTCGAATGTTTAGAAAGGGCTAAATAATTACGGGTTTTTATTTTTATTATCACAAGAAAATCATGGCTTTATGGTGCTAGTTGGTTACCAATCCTGAACGTTTTGATTGCATTGAATGTGTTGCGTGTATTTCGGGATCAAAGCTGATGTATTCACTATCAAACAGTAAACCGAATGATATATAAATCTATTTAAGTGCAGCATCGAAGTTCCTCCTCGGGGAGCAACTATTCACCGGTGGTGTACGTTGGTGACTCCACAATGAGGGTAGTTACTGTCACAACAGTGTGCTGCTAGAAGTTGAATTCGGTAGCAATCTCGCGTTCTACTGAAGCATTGGCTACTAAGTGCAGTCAATACAGATTGGCGGGGGACCCACGCAGCCCCTTCCGATCTTACCCATATCCGTATCGTGTCGGCATATGAAAGAGTACATAATGAGAGCACAGATTACCTGAAGAACTTCCCACAGATTCTCTCACTGCTACGCTTCGGCTTGTTGAATATAGGCTGGCGGTTGATTTTGTCAACTTCCAGTCTGCTTTTTTTGCCCCGAGCATCAGTCATCAGCAGCGACTTTGTCCTTTCAACGTAGTGGTATTTCATATCGTCTTCTTATTCACGACAGGATAGCAGTACCTCCACCTCCTTGAAACCAGGCTTTATCGTTAGAATGTACTCTTACCACGTCACCTCTGTGCTGACATCCCGCACCGCCTTGTATAAGGTATTAAATGGGAACAGTGAACTCCCTTTGGCATTCGACTCGTGACCGAACAATCAACTTTCCAAACTACTAACCGCGAGATTACAGGTTCGAAACTCCGTTGGGTTTCGTGAGGTGCGCATCCCAGTTAGGATTAAACTGCTATGTAGTGTTTCTCAGCCTTTCAGCATAGACTGGTTTCACCTACAGGACGAAACTTTAATTAAGACTTCTCTAATCTCTTCACCCTACTAACAATCAATAAGTAACTCGGGGGAGAATAAAATTCACCCGACGAGTGAAATTTTCGCTTGAGGAGACGTCAGTCGAGGAGTCACTCAGCAAGTGACCACGCAATGTGGTCATTAACTGAAACAAAGTCATCAAAAGTTCACATGCATTGCAAGTGTCCGGTGAGGACTGCCGCAGTTAGGGTCTATTGGAGAGAAGACCACACTCAGCTCACGCATCCAACCAAGCAATATTCCGCTAGATAAACAGGTACCAGCGTTACGGCAACCAAGCGATGAAATCAATCCCTTGCGTGGTACTGACAGAATCTTAGATCTGTGTCAAGGGGTGACTTCGTGTCAGCTCAGCATCCCTTGCAAAGCGGGAACGTACTATTGGTACGTTTTGATTAAACAGTCGTAAATGGGACGTGTTATTCTGCAGCCTAATCGTGATAGATGTAGTCATTTTGGATACAAATGAAAAAGTGTTTCATACAGAGTGCTCATTACAGTGCTATTCTTATCGAGTTCTTGGAGCTTTTTATGTTGAGAGGTATCCTACAGTAAGGGATTATCGGTTCGCTAATAGGATTATTGCATGTTCGGGATTAAGGTTCCTTTACAAGAGCCCTCGCTATCACTTGGATTGATTTGTGGATAGCAGCCGCGTGGTGCTGCGACAAGCAATGAAAATTGTTAACCAAGGGTTCATACAATGAATGCTGTTACTTCCACTGATTAGTCCCCATCAGAACGCAACGAAACAAACCAGGTCTGACAGCGATAATGAAACCTAGACAATTATTACATTGTTCTTTGTGAACATGCTCCATTTCCCCACCGATATCAGAAGAAGGTCTGCCTGCCAAGCCTTGGGGAAATGGAATGTTGGAAAGCCAAGTTTAGTGTTATTAGTTACTTTTGGCACATATTATTGACGCACACTCGGGAGCTCTATGTACAAGCAAACGATGCGTGACTCGTGTGAGAGAGACATGCAGACGAAGCTTTAGTGCTTGACCTTGAGGCAATGGGCGCCCAACTTAGACGCCGGTGATAGCCTGAGGTGTGCACATGACGAAAATGAAGTTCAACTAATTAGGTAGTTCAACTGATAAATTATTAAAAGAACGTTTCGTAACCGGTGGCAACGGACAAGACGCTACCACAGAATAATCAGAAAATAGCGAGACAGTGGATGAGCTCTTTTGAGTTAGCCAGTGTGGAAGGGCATGGCTAGGCCGGAAACTAGGCGAATCGAGTAGGCTAACTGCTGTGGTGAAGGACGAGTAAGCACTGAGTACAGTACCGACTTCTTAGGTATATTTTCAATGAAACCAAAGTTATTTTAATCTCAGATGCAACGTGTGTAAGCAAGATGGAGGTTCGAATATTGCCAGTCTCTTTTTTGGAATTCATCCAGGCAGCAACTTCCAATCTTCTACGGGCTTACTAGAAAACACCGGAAGAACTATTTGTTATCTGCAGCTGCTGGACACATTATCATATTCCGTAAATTGTGCGCTTTTTCGCTACTTGTCCTCGAGTCCAACAGACAACCGCAGAGTTGGTTATTTATACCACCGATACTAAAACAGTCAGGTAAAATGACCATTCGGTTTATTAAATCCTGCTGCAGGTAGATATCTGATTATTTTACGGTGCGAGCTAACGGTTAGGGTTCCATGCTTGTATTCAGGTAAGTTTCGTCATTACGCTTAGTAGATAACAGGCACAGTTAGCTGACACGCGTCGGTGATCAATCTGCACATGGTCACATGCCTAGCTGTCAGCTATTCGGGCTTTTTTCATCCAACAGACCAATATTGAATGGTGAAGACAATTCTGCATGTTTTTATTCGCGTCCCAACAGTGATGTCCCAGCAGAATTCTGGTGAAATACAAATATCCAAATGCACAAAATAATGACGGATTTTATAGTGTTTAGTCAATGGGCATTTAGGTATCACATGAAAATGCTGCTTAGGTGATGTCCACCAACAGGAACGCTTCACGAGCACTAAGCCGCGTGGGTCGATGCCACTGTAGGATGGAAAAAATACACAAATGCCTCTCTCAACCATTCCGGCGAATAACAGATTCGTTTTTTTATGAGAACGACCATACTGCTAGGTACTGAAACCAAATCCCCCATAAACTCCAGACAATAGATTCACACGCTTTGATGTTACCCGACGTGGTTTGGTTTGAAGGCACAGGCTATTAAGTTTCTGAACTACTCATGAGTAAGCAAACGGGTCAGCGACTGGGGTGCTAAATTCCTTCGCCGAAATTTTCTTGAAAACGTAATTTCGGGCAATAAATTTCGAGCGTTATTTTCAGTCCAAGTTTCAGTGCTTTCCTGGCCTACAACTTCAGAATTTCGGCCAACTCTATGGAACTTTGATCTCCTGGAATATAAGCCCATAATTGCATTCACTGCTCGTCATTTTATTCTCGAATCCAGACATTGTGTATGCGTTCGTTTACGTCTGCAGCGGGGTCCAGTTCTCGCACCCTTTTTTCCCTGCCAAAAAACTTGAGGATTGGCGAGAGTTCACCGTTTTTTGGGTATGCATATTTAGTCGATCTCTACATTGATGTGGTCCTAAAATAGACAACTATTTTTCTCGAGCTATAAGTCCACTATCAAAGAGTTTTCAACAGCCGTCTGGCTTACTCGCTTTTTATGTTGAAGCGTATATGTCATAAGATGTATTGAGATGAATCTGAAAGTGCCTGGGTATGGAACTTAGAATATCTCGATAGAAATACAGGGATGTTAGAAGTAGTGTGAAATCGTTCAAATTTCCTGCCGATGGAACGTCTTTATTTTGCATCGAACTATTTTTCGTTTTTATCGAAATCTTTCAAGTTGTTTATGAGAGTGTCTCGTGAATAGTACTCGAACATAGTGGGATGGAGAGGGTATAAAATAAACGCTTTGTGGCTGACGTCGGCCTCATGTAAAACGCCCCATATCAGATATACATTCATTCACTGAGCAACAGAGTTACTTAAGGCCTAATGCGAGCAAACAGTTTCTTCAGTCGACTTACTGTTCCTGAAAAAAGGGGACAGGGCTATTGAATTCACCACTGTGAAACACCTACATGTAGCAGTCGTGCTCCTGGAAGGTACCACCTTATCTAGCTTGGAAGTGCCGCCCAGGAAAAGAAAAACAAAGCTGTTGAATTCATCACATGTTCTATAATACATAAATTCATACATAGAAAGAGATCTGGTTGCCCGAGGGAAATCAAATGCGCTTCTTCCACTGGGCTATGAGATTCGGCCAAAACAGCTCGGCTGATCCGCAAGCTGGACAATTACCACACAAGGGGATCAAGTAATCCGACTCTTGCCTATTACTAGTTGAACGTGCAGTCAAATGTATTGCAAGACAAGTCATATGCCATTGACCTGATGGACACAGTGCAGGACAGGTAAGCGGGACGGCCTCTTCCGGAGAAGCAGAAGGCTGAATGAGAAAATTGCAATAGAATGATGACTCGACTATTAGGAAAGACGTTCCAGAGGTCATAGGAACGTAAACTGTTAATTTGTCTCCTGCTTCAATAATGAAAAGAATTTTTGATAGGAAAACAACATCAACCAAATTCAACAAAGACTGTGGTTGCTAGATCGTCAAAATCGCGTAACTAAAGCGGCATAATTACGACTTTTGAGGAATAGTTATCTAAAGCATTCCAGTGTGGAATTCCGTAATCTTGGACAGCAAGATAAAAGCCGTGAGAGACGGAAGCATTGAATCCATGATGCCATCCCATCACTCATTGACTACTCAGTCTCAAATAACCTGATCTAACCCACCGAATTAATGAGTCAGAACTAAGGACTTGGAACGTAAGTGGCGATCGGAAAAACGCGGGTTTTGCACTATGCTTGTCCATCTACTGAACCTGAACCATTCAGGAGCGGTCTGGTTAGGGTCACAAATTACACTTGACCCGAGGAAGTAATGAGTGATACTTTCCTTCCATTGAAGTTTCACACCAAGAATGTAGAGCCAAAAATTCAAGCTGCTGAAATGCCAGCCGACCTTTCAGTCTTGAAACTCTTAACACGATGACGCATTCTTCAAGGGATTAACCACATTGAAAAGACGGAGGAATCTCGATACAAAAAGGCATTACATAATGGTAGTTGAATAGACCATACAGAAAGTAACAGCAAGCAAGACATGAGGTTTCAACTTACCGAAAATTCCACACTACATATACCGCAGGCTTTCAACTGAGGCAAGGGGTCTCGGGGCAATTTAGATTCTCCTGGGTGTAATGGTCCAAACACAACTGGTATATGCAACGGTGGGACGCATAGCCTATCAAACTCACGAAAATATCTCTGATTGATCCACCTCACAATTAGACCAAGTCGGTTCCATGGACCTGAGGACAGCATCATGCTGAGCACACGAAATCGATAATCAAACGGCGACTCTTTGGGTCGCCGAGGAGAGACTGAATGGGCAAGTCTACGAGATAGATTTGGGTTTTGCCATGCCCATTCGAACTGTAGAAAAAAACAGGAAGTTACACAAAGCGACCCTTACCCGAAGCGCCGAAATGTCATTTGGGAAGCCATGAACAATCAACACCATATCCCAAGGCCCACGCCCAGCCGTTGATTTGGCACCCCCTTTGATTCGGCCACCATTGTGTTGCCGAATTCGTCTATTGGGATTCACCGTGAATCCAATATACGTTCTTCCACGAGCGGTGGGGTTCAATGAAACCAGAATGTAACATCCGAAAAAACCAGGAGTTTCTTCGTGGACGAAATCCGAGCTATCATCAAAACACTCAAGGCCGTTCATTTATGGCCCAGTGGGCGGTAAAATGATGGTCTGCAATGTATGAAAATGAAGCACAGTTATGGCCATAAAAACATCTTGGGATCATCGGGTAATAACACACTACTTACGGCATAAGAAATGCGATTTGGTAGTTTTGTCACACTTGTGGCTTCTTCCGTCAGGTGCAAGTGTCTTGTCTAATTTTTGGTCTGATCGAAGTCTTCTTTCCCGCCTGATGGTCATAATCGCTGTTGCCATTTAGTGGTTGAATTAATTCATGCTCACTGTTTCAAGCTATCAGCGAGTATCCGACCAAACTCGACAAATTATTCACAGAGTGCATATTTTCCCGTTTTGAGAACGAAATGCGCAAACGTATGAACTCAGGACTCACGAGTAGACAGTTCGAGCCCACCAATAACTTTTTGCTTGTTTTTGTCTACGTTTGGGCGGTTTGCTAGAGGTTGAGCATCCCTCTGGTGGCATAGCTGCTCTGTGTTTAGTGCATAATATGAATGAACGAATTACCTGCTTTGTTAACGGGCCTAGTATCACCTGAGCGATAGTGGATGTGTTATGCAGACGTAATATGAAGTAATGTTAATCAGGGGAATAATGATGAGAGAAAAGCGCTCTGGTGTACGAACCCATTCTAGGAAAAACTATTTTAACGCAATGTTTTATTACAAGTGCACCGAACTGTGCAACAACACGAATAACTGGGACTGACAACTGCAACTAACCAATGACTTGCGATGATTAAACGTCGGATTATGTGGTAATAAACATATCAGGAACGGATGCGGGTTTGATATGAGGATAGACGCTTCTGTCGATGATTCCATGAATCTTTCCCAAATATTTGACAAATCACTCAACCATTGGTCATAAGTTTCTGTGAATGAGTAGTAATTGTCTTTTCGGATAGAAATAAGAGTGATTACTAGCAAATTGGTAGGGTTGTAGTGCAAGTTCTGGAAGGGATAGCCCATTTTTGGTTACGCCACGCAAGTTTTACTGTAAGGGAGCGAGGAGGGGACACTACAGCTGGATGATTTTTTTGGAAGAACCTCTATCCTGGGGGATGGGGGGCGAGATGGTTAGAGTGCGAATTTACTGACCAGAAGGTCCGTGCTTCGAATCCGACCTCTGCTTCTCGACTTCCCCTGTCTTGGGCAACCTGGCAGTATCTCAGCCATTGTGCGTCCTTCTGGTGGCATGGCAGTTAGGCAGCGAAAGGGTGCTACAGCTGAACGATTTTTTTATATTTTATCCTGGGGCAAAACGAATACTTCAACAGAGAACTAGACATAAGATTAAAGAGTACTCATGTAATGCGCTGAACACTGTTAATCCCTTCAGTTCGTTTTAATATTTTCCGGTTGCACTCATATCCATATTTTTAGGCACAAATTACCAAATGGAGCTGATTAGTGGATTTATTACCATGATTATTGCCAATAAGAATAATAAATATTAGATTCGATATGCTATACACAAATCTTCCAAAACCAGGCTGAGTGCTGAGGAGTGACCCGTTAGGATCACGTTGTTGATCCGATCTATTACTGACGATGAGAGGCATTCATGACCCAAGGTTTACACGACAGTGTTCTTGATCGCAGTTGACGCTCACTAAGGATAAGGATATGGATGGGCAAATTTAGTTTGAGTCACTTGAAGGGTGGCATGTAAATCATTTATACACGTGATTGATTGCGGAAACATTTGTGCCTAAATGGACGTAGGAATGGGTATTAGATGCGTTGCGACCCGACTGAACAACTTCGTGGCCAGAACCTCTGAGTACGGTACAAAGAAAGCCAAGGCGTTATGCACCAGATTATCAGATTACTTGAAATTCGACCGCGGAAAACTCTTTCAGTTTGGACGTCAGCGTCAGGTATGTTTGATAAAGACAATAAATAACTTTTGGCTGATTAGAATATACACGTTGCATAGAATCAAGCAAGCAATAAGTTACACCTTATGGGGGATCAATGGTGGAGGAAAACAATGGTTAGTGATCAGGAATGCGCTACCAGGCTGATCTAGATGGCCTGATTGAATAGTAGAACGATATAGGAATAGACATAAGGTTAAGCGAAGTTACAATGGAGTAGCTTTTATAGTTTTAAGTGTCGTTTCTGCTGGAGGTTAATTGGTGACTAAACGTTTGCAGGCCAATTGCCAAGCTGCATCTGACCACCAACCAATGTTTGGACCAGATTACAGGGAGAAAGTCACAATCAATTCTTACACCTCTTTCAATTTTTTGAGAAGAGTGCGTCGGAAGAATGATAATGCATCGATTCGAACGGTCCAAATAACAAGATCATTATGGCTCCCCTGGAATATATGATGGTCAGATGAGCAAGTAGGAATATTAAGCCAGGTGTAAGAAATAAAGCCCATATGCTGTTGAAACAGGGCTCCCAGTAATCTAGACAGATTAAGGGAAATAAATATGGATTTATTGGAAATGTTACCAAAAAAGAATTCTCCAGATTTTGAAGAAAAGTATGCCAAAACTCTACTATGTAGTGATATCATTAAACGGCGTCACAGACCCTGAAATGTGTTATTTTTTTCGTAAATAATTGCAACCGCCCTTTAATAGCGTTTCGCACCCTCTCAGCACGCAAACTAATGTTTTATGAGTCATGTTATATCTTCAAATACACATGAATCATTAATTCAGTGGCTGGCAGATCTTATAAGTTGCATGATAGAGCAAAGAAAATAGTTTTTCAGATTGTGCATAACTTAAATACCAATATATATATATATATATATATATATATATATATATATATGCTTCAATCAGGAAGATTCCAATTCTTAAACCGAGTGAGCGTTTGAAAGGTGTACACTGCGATGCTTGAAACATCTTAATCACACAGTGAAAACTGGATCAGCTGAGTAGTAATCTAAAGCACAAGCAGGGCTGATCGGTGATTATTACATAAAAGGCAGCTACGCTTATTTGAAGTGCACAAACGGTATCAGGTAACTACTTCCCCAGATAAATTCTCAGGCTAACTCACGCCAGCTGAACTGAAACAAAAAGGAATACCGACAGATGCATTCGTAAATGTTAACTTATTCTTCAATCTCCATAAGCCACTCACCAAACTTGTAAATTGTAAGCTGTACGTTTAAAAAAGCTTAGAGCACCACAGTGCTAAAAATTTGGAACAATGGTAGTACGGTTTGATAGTGTCCTGGAAACTACTATGTGTGGTCGACTGGCCGATGAAGTTAGGGATGGACGACTTCAGTTTAAAATGGTTTTCTAGCCCAAGAAGTATTCGACTGACGTTATCGTTCAGCCATTTGAACCAAACATACGGATCGTAAGAGTTAATGCCGTGTCTGCAACCCACTTGACTCTCGAACGTACGACAACCTAATGGGTTTTAATAAGGACGAAAGATATCCTGTGGCTGGGGTTTTCGGGTATCGACCACACATGTTCAGTAAGTTCGTGCAACATCCACTGTACGTTTGGTTTCATCCACCTGTTCGTTTATGCCATCTTGCTCCCATATTTTTCTGCAGATCTGAGAGCGGAAGGAGCTGTGTGGTTCGGTTTTCATTTCTAACACCAGTTTTACAGGAGGTACCAGTAACTTCCATGGATGGTGTATGACTAGCAAATGAGAATCTGCGTAGTTGACCTCGGACCATTCGGGGTCCTTGGTTTAGCCAATTATATTTACTAGTTTGTATTATTCATCCAACCAGCTCGCTACATGTCGCTTGGTGAGTGGCTGATTGGACTCGCTGATTACGATTTAAGCAGAGACAGACTGTATATTAGATTGTATACTAGTTGTCAATAAAAAGTAATTGCAGCGGGCCAAATCTGGCTCATAAGCTTGACCAACACAACACAAAACAATCGTTGAAACTTGCATCCAACTTAACATCGTTACACTTGATGTCGTCCAGTGTTACATCGATTATTGCCAATATTGGATTGATGGACGGATGATTCTCATCCTAAAACTCATGTACCTCAATTACTGAGTTTGTCGACATCCTAGAGGATTTTCACGTTGTAGGGAGATAAACCAGGTTCTGCCCGTCAAAAGTGTTACTTTATGAGTCGAATGGGGTTAGATCGCCCCAACGGACCAACCAAAGGCGGTCTAATCTGCGAGGGAGCGAAAAACGGTCTCCCCGGAAAACTGACCTTGTCAAGTAAAGACTTGACAATTATCGCTCCAGCAAGGAAGTGTAAAGTAGACTTTGTTTGGATACTCATAACAATATGGAAGGATTCCCTCGCAAAGTGATTACTCGACTCGGTTTGTTCTGTTTTTGTGTTGATCATGGTTTCATCATCTATTCTGCCTAACCAAACTATATTGCGGTCTAACTGCACGTTTCTAAAAATCGGACGAATAAACCTGGTATGGCTGCAAAAGTTACTTTGTTGGGAAACTACTGTTGCGAAGACTGCTGACTAACGTTTCAAATATATCAATTTTATAAGCAATGTCTAGATAAGGAAAGTTGTGACACCGTGGAAAATTCCCTGCAGAACAAAAAATAGTAACCATCTAAGATCTCGTGAACGTGGTCATCTTATTGATCTCTAATGAGATCCTTGATCTTAATATTTGTTGAAAACCGCGTCTTCCAGAAGCTGGATAAAGATAGCCACAAATGGTTTGCTATTTCACCGCTTCACAAAGCGTAATATTATTTCCTGATGAAACGAATCCGTTGGACCCTTTTCCATTTGAGTCGGACAACTGCACCCTTCAACTACGGGTGTCATGCATGCTTTACTGTGCGGTAATAATGTGTGGATTGATAAATCTTTAACTATTATGGTCTCACATGTCGCTACGTTGTAGAGTCATGGTGGGACGAAGTTGAATATCGTAATTTGTTACACTCGCTCCCAAAAAATACTAAGTGTAAGCAATCTCACATGCAGTGTCATTCAAGTCAGAACAACCCTCTCTCCACATTGCTCTAGATGACATGCGATAGCTGATCTTGATCTGGAGATAGCCTGTATCGACAGCCGTTTGCCATTGAGATCCACAAACTGATGGACATTAAAACAGTAAGTTCTGAATGGGGTCCCCTTAGAGGTGTCAACAGTCGAAGCCAAACTGCTCTAGCCGTTGATGGAAGTAAAAGTTTTCTTTTGAGAATTGGCCTACCCAGAGGAGCACCGCTGAAGTTACAAAGTGACGGCTACTGAGGTTGACCACAGTATTGAACCCCACACTACACTGTGAACAACGTTTCATCATCTGATGAATATTTGAGGCAGTTAGTGTATCGTTAAACAGTCGCAATACTATACTTGTCCCTAGAGTTACACACTACTCATAAGGTTGCTGAGAACTCTTCGACCTGGTGCAGCACATTCAATCGAAGCGGACCAACATAAACGCGAGATTCAGGTGAATTCAGCTGAGTCTCCTACCAAAACCAAATTCGTATGCAAAAGACAGTATTTGTTTACATACTTGTTTCTCTTTGAAGAGACCACACGAAATAGATTGAATCTAAGAGGCTACTTTTAACTGGTGCTCTTAGCACTTTTTTCAGCGTTATGGCCCTCTCAGAAAAGGTTACATTTTGTCGGCCTGTTCGAGGATAATAACTGTATAAGGCAGTTCTGTCCCATTTGGCACAAACTGAATTAGCAGGAGTACAGGCTTATTCTTCAGTATTCCGAGCTGGGACGCGTGCCATGGAGGTGTCGCGCACTGTCACTACCGGGGGTAGCCCAAACACAACAAATCATCGCACATCCCCACACTGATATCTGTATAAGTTATTAATTCTAGTTACGAAGTACCTTTCTACGTTTTTTCAAAGAGCGTTAAAACAGATTGTGGAAAGAAACAATGGGATAATCCCAGAAACCGTTAATACGAGCGTTGAATTGCTAAAGCCTAATTCCATTGAACTCACACTTATGGAGTTCATGAGGCTAAGCGAACAGTCGGGAGATGGCTAGTCCAAAGAATTCCATTCCACGACTTCTATTTTAAAAGATACTTCAACACACATTACGCCCGATAAGTTCTTCACTTCCGAATAAGGTAGTCCTCCAAGCTACATGGACTACAATCGGCAAAATGCAAGAGCTGATACCTCTAAAGTTGATCTTCAGGGAAGACGATGGTGATGACAGGAGTAATCCCGCGTGGGTATGCATAGAAGAACCAGGGGTTCGAAGCGTTGGAACGGGAAAACATTAAGTGGTTGACTGATTCCCGTCTTACCGGTACACACTTGACGGACCAAAGAGACACGTATTCCATTCAATACGAATGAGTGGTATTGTGTAGCTGAGCTTTCGGGGATCCGCAGCATAACCATCCCGTTACATTCTAAAACCACGGCGTTTATCAAGTCCTCCGTTGGGATTGATGACTAATGACACGTTACAATCTGAACATTCTCACTGAAAAAAAAATAAGAATTACAACTAGAACCAGACGCCCCTACTGGGTGACGATGATGGTTTGTATAGGCAGTAAGATACTGTTTGAGTTGGCAGACAATAAGATTATATGCCGACGCGCACGCGCTCCCACAAGTTACGCGCGTAACTGACTCTCTGCAAACAGGCAAAATGGACGAATAAAATGCAACGACTCAATCGGAGGAAACGGGTCAAAGAAACTGCACGGGGAAGTGTGATGAGGGAAACCTTTTTGCAACTTATCGACGTTTGCCAGATGAGAGGTGCTTGCACTGGAAGAAATTTGCTTGTTGTGCGGATCTATCTACACGCTTACTGATAACTCTGTACAATGAAATACCTCAAGTCTTCAGTGCACAAATTCGAGTGTTAAATATTTGCCAAAAGACTAGGTACATGAAACTGCAAAAAGTACCTACAACTGAGTAGTGCGTTATGCTATTCGGTTTCCCGAAAGACTACTTTCAGATAACTGGGATGGCGTGCTCACAAACGTGTAGCCAATTGATCTGCAGGCATCACTGGAGATACATCTGGTCCTCATCTTACGATCTGATTTATCAAACACAGGTTGATATTTTGGAGTCCCGTAGCCTTTCAGAACACGGGCTACTGATCCAACAACATTTGGTTTAGCAACAAACCGGTTTGAGAAGAATAACCGTAGATCACATTCTGACGAATCGAACCAGGAGACAGTCATCTTCAAACAGAAAAGAAGCGAAATCCACTACAAAAGTCAGGACTTTTCAGAGACATGATTGCGGACTGCAAATTCCAGAACTGATACGACAGTGACGTTCCAACATGTCTTCACTGATAAACAACTCTCCAGGAGGATTTGGATAGAACTTCAAGCAATTTGATGAGGAAGCAGGAACGCTATATCGAGATGTTTTTACCGGGTCACATTTCTAACAACGACCCCTCGCACTGACACACCCAGATAAACATTCTACTCACGATGACCAGATGGGAGAACCACAAAAGTTCAACCAAGTGACGAAGGAATTATCCACTAAAAGTGTCAACGCTACTGACAGTGCTCCATTGGTAGGCCGCCAGGTGTCTAAATTTTGTTTATTAATTACGAGAAAAACCTCTCTCTCTCTCTCTCTGTCTGACAGCAGCCAGAAAGGAGAGGATCGTCAGTAGGTATCATCCGATCTGCGACAATCAACAGACACTTGGATGCAACAACGTCTTATACACTCATCTGAATACCGATTTGGGAGACTTAGCTGAAACCCAGCTGAATCTCACGTTTATGATGTTCTTAGCCAACTGAATGTACGAAACAGGCCGCCTCATGTTTCTGTTGGTACGATATTCGAGATATCGCAATACATTGCATAGACTCGTAAGGTTGCTTAAAACTCATCGACAGCCCACGACCAGTTTCGCCCTTCTTGGGGCTCATCAAGTAGGCCAAGTCCCCGAGTTTCCGTCAAGCTTGTGTCCTCCTTGAACTCTAAAAAAATGCACGAAATTCGACACTCATCTAAACACCAATTTGGTTTTGACTGGAGACTCGCCTAGATCTCTCGTTGTCGCTTTCCACAAACAACGATAGGCGTTTCCATGCGAGAAAAAGGTTTCCAGGAGCCCCATTTAGAAAACCGTCTGACTCAGACACTGATTCGCTTTGGTGCGAACTTGCCTTTTGTCATTCGCCAGTTATCGTAAAATGACTGAATCAACGAGCAAACCCGTCTCAGTTTCACCACCAGCCTGTTCTGAACGGTTCTCTGACTGTTCCAACAAAAACTCCAGGTCAATCACATGAAAAAGAACTAACTAAAAAGTCCATACAGGACAAAAGAGTGTTTGAATACGAGCAGGTTGGATACAAATACAATAAACCTGCCAAGACACCCAATGGTAAACTTGTTTCTTTCCATCAGATGACGACTAACGAGTTGAATTTCGTCCGCCGAGTGAAGCCAATCTATGCTGGAAAGCATTGTATTGTTGGCTAGAAGGCTAATGGAAACGCAGAGTCATGCGAATGACGAAGATTGCTCGGGGGTTGAATGGAGGCGAGTTAATGAAGCAATGCTCTCAGCTTTCAGAACTGTTTGTCCAGGCCATCTGACACAAATAAATGAAAACTGGATACCGTCGAGATCAGCAGATCTTATTGCTGCCAGAAAGGCCATACCATCAACAAGCGACTGTGATGGCGCACGCAGATCCCTCAAACACCGGATAATCACAAGCTTGAAGATTGACAGAGAACGCTGGTCGGTTTCGAAGACCCGGGAGACGGAGAAGGCTTTCGCTACAGGTAACAGCAGGTGTCAGTGAAACAATATGCGGAAAAGACGGAACGGCAATTCACTCCTTCAATCGTCGTCTTGAGCATTTGAAAGCACAGTTCAGCTGGTCTCCTCCAACACAATCGCTGGAAGAACTCAGCTGAACCGAATGGAAGATTGACACCAACACACCATCAGGAACCGAAATCCAGTGCGAGATATCAATCCTCAAGCCCGGATGGTCTGCACCCCGCACTCTTCAAATGAGGTCCTGGTGAACAGTCTGACAACCATACTGCAGAAGATTTAAAACGAAAACAGAACACCAGCCGAATAGAGCTCCCCGACCGTCATCCCAGTCTTCAAAAAGGGCGCAAGGAAATAATGCGAAAATCATCGTGGTATCAGCCTGGTTTCCGTCGCACCTAAGGTGCTCTCTGCCAATATTTTGTGCAGGTTGACGAATTATCAGGAGAGACATATTCGTGAGAACTAAGTTGAGTTTTGCCCTGGGCGAGGATACATCGAGCACATCTTTGCCTTGAAACAAATTCTTGAAAAGCACTATTCCTTCAGGCGTCCCACGTCGGTCACTTTTCTTGATCTGAAAGCTCCTTTCGATTCTGTCAATCGTCAGAAACTTTGGCAGTGTCTGGCGATCAAAGGTGTCCCTTACAAATTTATATAACTTATGAGGACACTGTATGCGAACTCATGTGGGCACGTACGAATATGTGGGAGGCTTTTGCCCGAGTGCACCACGTACAGTGGTGAAGGCAAGGCTATCCTCTCTCACCTTTCCACTTCAACTTTGTTATTGATGTGCTGCTTGAAATTACTCTGCCTGCCTCCCAAACCGAGTCGAAATTCTCCCGGGACGTTCCCTCACAGATATTGAGTATGCGGACGATATTGCTGTCCTTGGTTCAGTTTCTTCAAAAATGCAAACCATTTTAAATAACCTAAATAACTCTGCCGCATAGTTTGACATGCGCTTCACACCTGCAAAGTGCTGCTACTAGACTGGATGGGAGCAAACCCAAACCCCATGCTTGCAGACGAGCCAATCGATATAGTAGATAAATTTGTTTACTTGGGCAGCTGTATAAGTTCCGGCGAACTGGCTGGAGATTAGATTATTCCTCGAATCGGCAAAGCCAAGACAGCTTTTGCCAATCTCCGACACCTATGGCGCCGACGTGACGTCAGTTTACCTGTCAAGGGCAGAGTTTACACTGCGGCGGTGCGATCCATACTGCTTTATGAACCGGAAACGTGACCTCTACGCGCAGAGGACATACGAAAGATGACTGTGTTTGACCATCGGTGTCTTCGAAACATTGGTCAGGTCTGGTGGGAACATCGGACTAGTAATGCTGAAGTACTCCAGATGGCCTTAGGAAGAGGGAATTCTCCCACGATAAATGAAGTACTGACGTTGGAAGAGGACCCCGGGATTCAACTCACCAATGGTTAGTGACACTGGCAGAAATGGCCCAATCGCGCAGTCAGTGGCGCTCGTGCATCAAAGCTATCGTTTTCAATGCGTAGCTACCCAATTCCAGAACTCACTGAACATGCCATCGCCTCCAAGGCTTGGAGGTATCTCCCGCATGCTTCCACTTTCCGGTGATCGAAACTTTAGCAGCTGAAACCAATGTGCCTATGGTACACGGTTTATAGCTGACAAATGGATTCATTGATTGTATTGCTGTTTCATCCTTATCGGAAATCATGAGCAACGCGCACCCTACAAAACTCCAGGAAGTCTGAAAGCCACAAAATCCCAGATAGTGGTGTGAACACTAGACGTTTCAGCCTAGAGCGCCTAGTCAGAAGTGTGATTAACTCACAATTAGACGGCATATGGAGTATATATATATATCGAATAGCACATGGAATTATGGGTCATCGTTGCTTTGATCTCGACCGTGTGGACAAAGAAATGCAGCCACTGAATGTACAGCTTAATAGGTCACCTCATACAAACAAAGTTCGTAAGGTACAGAGGTGATAAACAAGCTGTCAAGTTAAATGTCCTTGGTTCGTGTCCGGCTCGGATATATCGGTTGCTGCTGTTTAAGTTTAGGCACAAATCCCGCCCGCGTCGCATCTGTGCTCCGAAAAAACACCGCATATGAATGTTCCCTAGACTACGCAGAAAAGCAAGTAAAAATGTAACAGAAAGTTGGTGTAGGAACGTAGGAGTGAAAAAAATGCGTAACCAGCCATTCTAACAATAATTTTACCTTCATGCTCGAGGATACGTTGTCTGATACGGAAGGCCCTTGCAAGGTTGTTGTTTATGCTAACAGCAAGTGATAATAGTCATGCTATAATGGCGGGTCTGGTCTCGTTAACATTTGTCCCAACCGAATATTCATTCCATTATCCATAAGGGTTTGAACTACAGCATGCACATTGTATAAAGCACTCCTGCGCAATTGTTTGGTTCATAGAAGCTTTGTGACCTTTCAGTCTGTGGACGTTTTGTGTTAATAAGCGGACCTAAAGCCAGTGGACATGAGTGTCAACAGGACAGACGGGACTGTGAGCTGGAACGGCTCGAATGAGTAGCCGGCTGAATTACGAGATGATGGAGACAGTCTTGTGTACTGAACGTCATACACAAATACAGTGGGCACGTGTACGGATTGTTGTGGGCAATAAGGTTGATCCTTTTTGAAAGACTACCTGAGGTGACCGACCAAGTTCTCTTTTGAATAGGATGCTCCCATTGCTGAGGACAGACCAAAAGTGAAATCTCCTGAGAACGGTCTCTGCAGCTAATCGGTTCCAGAAATCAATGATGATATCCAAGACCACCGTGCGACCTCGCATGGGCGCTTTGGGTAAGCGAGGAACATAAAAACGAGTCAATTTAAGCGACGGTTTAGCTGATTTTGAAGTCGATTAGCCTATTTTAGTGGAAGCCATTCATCCACTCTGATTTCATAACATCCCCAAACTATTTTGAATGAAACTAATCATAAGGTTGCCGAAAACTCTGAAAAACTTGTGATTAGTTTCCTCCGAAAAAATATACTGCAATGCCATGAATATCGTGCTAACTTAAACACGAGGCGGCCTCCAATTGAGGAGAGATTCAGCTGAGTCTCCCGTTAAAACCAAACTGGTGTGCATATGGAAGTAATTCGCGAATCTCGAAACTATATGATGTAGGATAATGAGTGAAGGCGTATTTTAGAATCACCCCTGAAGTCACGCACATATGACCTACGTCACTCCGGGCTCTGTATCATAGCTAGACCACGCAGCTGTGTTCGAGCCCCCGCGCACAACTACCTGTGTGTCCACGCGCATTCGAGTGGAATTATAATTCGGGTCATTTTAGTGAATAAATGGTATTGCTGGTGTTGTCGTGTCTACTCGTCCCACATGCGCTTATTAGCACCAGAGAAAACAGAGGAAAATGAAAAGTTTCAGAACAAAGACTCACACTGCATTCTAAGTTCAATAGCATTCCACCTAGAAGGCTTTTTGGCGGCCGATATAACTCGTCCCGTACGATTACAGCTCGCTTCAGAAGTTTTGCATGTGAATACAAAAGTTAAATCGCATAAAAGAACAAACAATTTGACAGAGTGTGGTCAAGACAGATATGACTAAGTGCGATATAGACTTGCGCGTATATTTTCGACTTAGACTTTACCAAGAAGAGGGTGTCTTTAGAGGAAGTTCCGATTTTCCAAGGTAAGTAAACTTCAGTGATCTTTGATCGAACTGTAGATGGTCAACTCCACTTTACCCTTTTGCTGTATGTTGGTTTTAACGGGAGAGCTATAAACTTAGGCCGCACTCGAAACATCCGTTAGAGGAACGGAGCACAGTGAAGTAGATGACAATTCATTGGTATTTATCAATTCTTTGGAAACTCGAGTCAGATACTATATAAGTCGTTTGAACAGCCCCATGAACCCAACACGGCCGCCACCAAGTAGCAACACGACAAACGTGCTAGTATGAGAAAAAAGCAGTAAAAACAGTCGAAATCGGCATCTTTTGTTGAAAAAAGAAGAGCAAGATCAGTTGCACAAAAAATTGAGTAGGTTGTGCTAATAGTAGCGCGTAAGCAAGGCAGCGTGATTTATGCACTAACACGAATGGATCCCTGCACACATACGTGCTCAAAGCGACATAAACGGTTGTGTAGCAATCGAGCAGACAGTCGTTTTGCGGCAACCCAAAAGGCACGCAGGCGCGAAACAGTGAAATCATTGTCCAGTGCGGAATAACGACTATTTATCTTTGACAGTCCAACACCGAATGCTACCATCCATTGCGGTGCTGACGAGAGTAAAATCGTCTGTCCAGCACAGTGAGGTACTGCTGCTCATCGGGTGGGCATCTGTACGGATGGAAACAGAGCAAAGTGGACGGATTGTTGACAGATTAACATTCAAACGTCATGTTGCACGGACACACAAAGCTGACAAACTGTTGTTAACCAGCTGTTGACCACGCTAAATGAAACACTATAACACAGATAGTCCTGTGTGTGCCCCAGCCAAAAGACCGTCAAACAAAGCTTGGGAGGTGAACTTACATCAAATAACTGCGCAAGGAAACAGCTGCGATTGGTTAGTTATCAGTGAAATGACAGAGAGGTAGGGACAGATTTATTGTCCAATGTTTTGATCGCCACGAGCGAAATAATCCGGACGACTTAAGTATAACAGAAGAGACATGGGTCAACTGGTCCCAACTCATGTAAGGTCAACTTTCAAGGTATTTTATTAGTCAAGATGAGGCATTAACATATGTGGGTTGAAGCTGAGGCCAGTTGGTAACGCTAGTGGCACCTGGGCTGATCCTGATCGAACGAAACAGTGTGGTTCTCGTTTACAGCATACATAGCTAGCGCTGAACCTTTACAAGTATGGTATGTCTGGACCGATGACAAAGACTCACGCCTCTTTGATTTTGGAGCAAGAAGCACGTCATTTGTGCTCTGTAACGGGCACTCACAACTCCGTGCTCTTAACTCCTATGTGAGCAGCATTGTGATCTCCATAACGGACTTCATATATGCATTCAGTTTGGTTGCCGGAAGTGGTGAGGAATTTTGCGTGTCTGCTAATAATGTCAGTTTCGAACACAACGATTTCTGACAAGAACTAGCTTGGTACGATATCGAATCTGAACGGTTTCGTTTTCTTTAGAATATGTCTTGTCTTTGAGTGATTGGTTTTATTCAAAAAGTACGATAACTACTAGCTGCTCCGCTGCGAAATATACCTAGTATTACTAATCTCAGTAGGCCTGGACGATTCATCAGAACACATCTTATCAGCTCTGTTCATAACAAGGCTTTCAGCAGTTTTTGTCTAGACGTAAAAAAGGTTGCTGAAGACGGACACGAGAAGCCATCCTCCAGGCAATCATCAGAGCTTTTTGCTGAAGACAAACTGGGGCTCTGATAATCTGACCAGCAACGCTAAGATGTTTTAGTTGATACCGCAGCTTAAAGCCATCGGCGACTACGAGAAAACATATATCAACCAGCTCTAAGTACCACAGGGCTAAAATAGGAGAGTGCACTATTCACGAGCGAACATACTCGAAGACCCAAGCAAACATGCAAACAGCGGTGGAAAATGCTGATTTATATCCATAAAAACCCCACGGCATTGCATTAATAAACCGAAATTTCCCTGAGATGAAGCTAAACCCTTCCGATCGGTCTCCAGGACTATAACATCAGGAACCGTTGTGTGACATAACACGACTTTGTCGGAAGCATATTTACTTGGTGTGATTCGAATTAGAACCGCTTCCTATCCGCATTCGAAGCCCGGGTTTCATTGTCCACTTGTTTTCTTATGATTTGTTTTCGTGCGTACATGTTTCACTTAAGTGCATTGGTCGTGGCGACGATGATATCCTTATAACATCCACTGTTACCAAGGTGTGTCATCTTACACAAAACATTTGCAGATTAACAATCAATCGTCGAGTGTCCCACTGGAAAACCTATTGAAAATTCATGCACGCTTAGACTCGGTCGAACGTGAGCCTGCTTGTTGACCATAACTTGCCTTATTGATCGGAAGGGACTTTGGTAACGGTGCCAAATTTAGAGGGGTTTTGCGCTTTGATCATGAGTTTATTGTCCCAGTCGTGAACTCGGAAGTTTACTAATCATCCACAGATGGTGTACAAAAATTTTTGGTGATAGTGTGCCGTCGCGTGCCTGTTGAGGGGGCGAAACTGTCAACTGCCATTTATGGTGAACGCACCCTTCGCGTTTCACCCCGCCTACACTCCACATGTGAGCGACACACCTGTCTATGGTGCAGTTTGCTCTTAGCCAATAAATGGTATGGAAAAGAGAGGACCAAACAACTACCTGTTCTGCCATTAGCGAACGGTGATGGTAGGTATCACAATACAGCCTAACAAATACGATCTGATCAAACACTGTGACCGGTCATTTCATCCCGGAGTGCTAGATCCTCGAGATACTTCATCCGGAGGCTATATCTGCGGAATAGTTAAGCGTGCACGGATTGACACCGTGGTTTTGCTACGATTACAACCGTTAACGTTGTGTGCGTGTGTGAAATCATCAATTACGCGTTCTCCTATTGTAACATTTGTACGCTCGATTCTTGGAAGTACATTTATCGAGGAAAAATATGATACACAGTGCGAATTCTTTTCATGCAACCTCCATCTATCGTTACAGACCAAGAATTTCCCTTCATTCTAAGTCCGACAACAATGCACCGCTTTTGACACACCTTTATAACGAACAGGATTTTGAAACACAGCAAATCCCCATTGGTTGTTGATCAGGTGGCTGCTGATCTGTTTGCCGAGCTTGGCAATTGACTTGCAAACGTTTCGTCACCATACGAGGGGACATCAGATCAACAGCCACTTGATCAACAAAAAATAAACTCACCCGAACTACTAATATTTGAAGACATTAGCAAATTCCTATGTTGCCCTTTCCTGTTCGGAAAAAGATTCCGTCTAACGGTTATCTCATAAGCCGGAGGAGTGATGCACCAGCACATCAACAGTAGAACGTACTCCGTAGGTAAATCGTAGTTTTTGGGGAATCGACAGACCACACTGCAATTGAGGTGTCCAGACTGCCAGTGGCAAGACGCCGTCCGTTGGGACTCCATCCGATGGCAGTGACTCGCGCCGTCTGCCTTTGCCACCATTCCGAATGAGCGGGAGTCAAGACGGGTGCGTGGTTGATATCGCGTTCGTCAGAAACCTGCGGTGGAGAGTCCAAGAGTAGGACTAAAAGATGTTTCTAACAATTTATGTAGAAAAAACCCAGACGTTCGCTGGATAATAAAATCGTTCAACTGTAAAACTCTTCCGGTGCCTAGCTGCCATGCCACCCAAAGGAAGCACGAGGGCTGGGATACTGCCAGGTTGCCCAAGCCTAGACAGGGGAAGTCGAGAGGCAGAGATCGGGTTCGAACCACGGACCTTCCGGTCAGTAAATTCGTGCTCTAACCATTTGAGCCTGGATAAGGTGCAGCCTCAATCAAAATATTTCACACATCAGTCTCTTTCGTGCTGAGCAGAATAACACCTACGGCAAGTAGGAAACACTCAAGGACGTGTCACTGGCTTCAAGATGGTTCGTGAAGATGACGGTCATTATAGCTCGATTGGTTCTACGGTGATCTGAATCAACAATAATAGAGCTGATAGATAAAGAAGTCCAAGAGTCTAGATTGAAATCAACGCAAGAGGCAAAACCGTAGCCAATCATCCTAATTACCATGTAGGCGGAGAATGAAATGTTCAAATCAAACAAAAAGCTGTAATATGAAGCCTGGAGTTCCTTAGAACATAGAACGAAACTTCCTTGATCAAGTATCATGCGGGACCTCAGCCCATTCAACCTAAACGTTAATTAGGGAATCTTGGGGATCATAAGGTAGCCACAGCCCCCTTGTTTCCGTCCACCTATGTGATATTTGAACCCAAATTGCACCGAATTCGACAAACACACCAGGGGAACTGTGCCTACCTGATGAGTACCAAGAAGGACGAAACCGGTCGTGAGCTGCCGAAGAGTTTTCAGCAACTTTGTGATTAGTCTCCTTCATGAAAATATACTCCGATATGTCGAGTACGGTACCAACTGAAACATGAGGCACCCTTTGTGCAGCATATTCAGCTGAAGAATATCATGAAACGAGAGATTCAGTTACGTTTCAGGTGAGTTTCCCGTAAGAACTAAATAAGTATGCGAATGGATTTTGCGAACCATGTTTGTGTCTATCACGACAACGAACTGGTCAACAGCAGACTCAACTCCAGAAAACCATGTCCAATGAAGCAAACCAAGGTTCGATCTCGCGAATAGGAGGTAGTGACAAAAAGCAAACTAATCTCTCGGCTGTTTGTTACAGCATGTGCATCCTTAGGTTTTCAAGTTTTAACGCGAAGAGACTGGGTGGAGAGGAACAGACAAAGAAGGGAACGAAGGTTTAATAACACAGCTGTAGTGAACAATGGAGGGTTGCAGAGTACCAGTTCCACTGGTATGGTTTTTACATTGACAAGCTACCAAGTGACAACAAACCCCGTCGGGTACCAAACACGACAAGGATGTTAAGACGCGCAGTGATGAAGGCAAGCACAACCCGTGGCAATCAATAGAGAGTTTTTTATGCATTAAGCGAAGTTGTGTGAAAAAGAAGAACTGATTGGATCTGTACAGAAAGCCCACGTGACCGACCGAAAGTGCACCTTGCCAAGGTACAGAACAAGAGGTGAATCAATCTATCAAAAATGGAAAAACCTGGTAGCATTCAGGTAACTATGCACATGCACCCAACAAATCCATGCATTCAGTGTTCAGAATAATTGCTTGACCACAAACTTGTTTGTGATCTTCTATAAAACACAAATCAGATTTCCAATTAAAAACTAACCGCAAGCTCAGGACGCTCTGGACTAACGATACTACTGGTCACTTCACAGTTAACAGAAGGGGCTGATAGTAAACGAGGAGTGGTCTGACACTACAACTTATGAAATATGACTTTACCTAGGAGGCATGGGGAAGAATTCGCCAAGAATCGCAATTACGGTTTTGATGAAAGACCCAGTATGTCAGAATGACGGAAAGCTTTTAAACAAAATCAAACATTTTCTGAGATATGTGAAAGCTCAGAGGAATAAATTCCACAGAGGATGCGTATTATACCGGTACTTCCAGCAACTGGGTTAAAAGTCTGATAGGAGGAGCAGAACCCAGTGTTTCAGAAGTTCTCAGAACACAGTTGATAAATCACAGGGAAATTCCATCTGTTTTCGGTGGGCACCGTTCCTGTGATCCACAAATGTTGAACAGAAGCCAGCCAAATTACAGACCTGGGTAACCCTACAAAGACTGAGCAGGAATTATGTCTTCATAGAATGCTGTGGACAATGATGACTTAGCAAGTCTTTGGTCCGAACCCAACCTCGGCATCTCGACTGCTCCTGTCTAGGATGGTAGTATCTTAGCCCTCGTGTTTGCTTCGGATGGCATGGCAGCTGGGCACTGTAAGGGTGTTACAGCTGAACGATTATCATTAGACCACAAATGTCCTGTACTGATCGCAGTTCATCGCATTTCGGGAAAGATCAGGGGCAAAGCGTTTGGCTCACATACAATTCACTGAATTTCTTCCCAGCATTTTCTGACATACGAAACAGCAACTAGGCGATGGTTCTGTTGTACGCTACTCATTCTTTCCGCTGAATTTAGTGATGGTATTCAATACAACTAAGCTCCCAGGACGGTTCGTGAGGCTGCATATGGTTGGCCGTAACACCCTTAGTGCTTAGTTATGAAGCCAACCGAGCAGCACAGGATTAGGCATAAGCCACAGAGAGGGCCTGAGTAAAAAGGACCACTGTTCCGCGTAATTTATAGGTTAATAAATAAATAAACGGTCTTCAATTAAGCGAAAGCAGCTGAGCTAATCTGGGCAAGATAGCTCAGTGGTTAGAGCTGGAAGATATTGA
The DNA here is from genome assembly GCA_004794785.1 of Opisthorchis felineus. NCBI lineage: Eukaryota > Metazoa > Platyhelminthes > Trematoda > Opisthorchiida > Opisthorchiidae > Opisthorchis > Opisthorchis felineus. The sequence goes on along the minus strand of SJOL01006800.1, from coordinate 535,905 downwards.
CCAGAAGGTCCGTGATTCGAACCCGACCGCTGCCTCTCGACTTCCCGTTTAGGCTTGGGCAACGTAGCAGTATCCCAGCTCTCGTGCTTACTTCGGGTGGCATGGCAGCTAGGCACCGAAAGGGTGTTACAGCTGGACGATTTTTTTTAATCTGCTCCAATTCCAAAAAGATTCGGAAGTTCTAAATCTGAACATTCGTAACCCCACCTTTAATCTGAATTTTTTCTAGATGTGAATAATAGTTTCTTCTTTCGGAACTTAAATAGGTGAACGTTTTCTCATCCTTCCCTCATTTCTTCTACAGCGAGAATTCCCCGTTCCGTGAAATAAAACCCTAATTTGGAAAAAACCGCAGCACCGAATGACAATACAGTGCTCACTGAGTTCTGCTCAACAATTACATCCACGTCGAGCTAACGATATGCAGGCTCATGAACCGTCCAAATCATTGTAAGAGTAGCTCGTATGTGACACATGAACAGCCACCACGAACCCCACCCAGACTGAATTGTCTCAGCGCGTTTTTCCCACACCAAGGTGCAGTGAATTACGTCGATATCATTTAATTTCTCGTACACATTAGTCTTTGCAACATTTCCACGTCAGCCGGGTTCACCCTTAGAATCTTTGATCGTTCTGCGCACGGCCAAGTGCAAGTTATCTAGGCAAAGTAGCCGTCGATCCCATTGTCATCCGCTGGGTAATGGTCCTCACTCAGGTGCTCACGTAACTACACGCCAGTACTGTGGATAACAGCATGCAAGCGCACTATGTAGGTCACATCAACGCACGAACGGAGCTGCGTGACCTATACGTTGGTCGGCATCCATGCATTCATATCAAGCAAACTAATCATGACGACGAAGTTCACGAAATTTGTGAGTAAAGATCGCGCTTAGACAACTCGCTTTACAACGGTCTGCAGAGAAGAAGCACTACAATTATACTTTGAGAGGGAGAAATTGATGTCTTAAGAAATTCTGACGACTTGAACCACTAGGACAGAAATTTTGTGTGCACCCATCTCGATGAAACTAGGAGAATAGTTCAAGGTCAGCACTTCCTTTGTGGGCTGCAAATTTGAAAGTAAAATGCTATTCGAGTCGATCAGTGGGAACGGATTAATCAAGTAAGTGATTTCACACTTAAGTGGCCACTGATAAGTCACAGCGCTTAAAGGAGACAACTGAACCCGACTAAAGTTAGTGAATAGCTACAGGTAAAAACGCTGGGAAAATTCAAGAAAACCTGCCGTATTGAAATGATATTTATTCTACCTTGGATTCATTTGGATAAACATTCCTCATTAACTTGATAACTATGCCATTCCAGTATTGAAGAAGACAGAAAAGGAGGCCGAATAACTGACTCTGTAAAGAATGAAGTCAAAAACCTGTGCGTACTGATGAAACCCTATCAACTAAGAGGAATCAGTAGCTACGTCTGATACAACTCATTGTTACAAAGCAACTTATCGGTCTATACTCAGGTGAGGCCAGTGCACCAGAACGAGCTTAGACAAGTAATCGGGCCGCCTATGTGTTATACGATCTAATGCAAATGATGCACCAACCAAATAGATAGCAATGCGCAGGTGCAATGTAAGCAGGAAATCGATGGTAAGATTCCAGCAGTGTGCTGTCTTCCGGACAGACTGGCTACGTTCCAGAAGCATACCGAGTAGACTGTAGTTAGTGAGCTTATCCAGATGAGCCAAAATGAGACAAGCACCGGAGGGTTTGCCGAGCATTTCGGAACTGAAATTCAAGTGGCGCCCAAAAGGGTCCTAAGCTGCTCCTAGAAATTAAGCAGTATAAAAACAAGTTTCTTAAACCCATCGATAAGTTTACACAAGCAAGTCAATCTCAATAACGCAGCAGCTCTCCTCTTAGAGGATCGGTCGATGAATACATACTCCCACCATGAACGTAAGTGGGTAAATTTTTACCATAACTGATCAAGGTAACCACCTTGGTTGCTTCCCACACACCCTTATCAACTGGCAGATTCTTTTTAAATTTTTAGAAGCACATTGAAGATGCAATAAACGAGCCTCTGTTAGTTCTAAATATCATGTTACAAAACCCGTTTACTAGCGGAGGAAGTGGTCACTCATCCTTGTGCGGGGGGGGGGGAGGGTATTGTGGAATCACTTGTGCTCGGGCATGGATAACGGATGCAAAAATTAAACGCATCATTTGGTAGACAACAGGACAAGAACTATGAATGATATGGGCATAAAAATGTCATCCGCAAACAACCAAAAAAAGAAACCGCGTTTGTGACAACCCTTTCAGATTCATATGGCAAACCAGGCGATACCACCACACCAACAGCATAGACATACGCGTCGGGAGTCGTCGTCAAGAAGACAAAATGTGTCAAAACGTCCAAAACAAGACACACTTTGACTTTCACAAAAGGTTGTTGGCATGCATCAACCTAGCCGGTTCACCTGGGTTCGCAGGGACGAAGTCCCACAAGAAAGCAAATAAATGATTGATCAAACCGAAAACGGACGTAATGTTATCACAACGGAAAGTGGTGGCACCGTCATATTGCTGCTGTGTTTTTTCGAATAACGTCTCTGGGTAGTAAGATCAAACATGAAGCTAATGTAGTTAATCTGGGACATACTGGCGAGGCTCTTGTCAGGCCAAACTCGAAATTTATATTCGACTAATCGTGCAAGGATCACGTCTAACCTTTTTAACCCAGATGTGACAGTGTTATGCAACCTAGCTGCTGTAGCTGAGACGTCAGTCAGAATCGTGGGCATGAGTTGCTGGATAATAGTATGAGCGACCGACTGAATGAGGGTTGTACTGAAACAGGTCCTACTGTCTGACGTTAGTCAACAGTCTGTTTGGATAGTCCGCAGGTGGTGCGTCTAGGTGTGAATCAGCGAGATCCAGTTTAGCAAAAGACTTGCCTCTGTTAAGCTTAACAGGAAGGCCCTCCGGCACCGGTATTGGGCACTGCTGCACTTCCCGATCCGCGTTCACCTTTAACAAACGCATACGAGTCAGCCTGCTTTCCCGACCACAAATATTGGTACAATCCAGGAAGGTGCGGTGACAGTTGAAACATACGAAATTATCGTAGTCGGCCCGATTTCCAGTTCATTAGTCAAAACACAGGCCTTTTGTGCTGGTCTACGTGACTACAGCTTTGAACCCCACATGCAAATAGAGACCATAAGCAAATACGTTCGGACCTTGCTGTGGATCACTTCTGGTGATTTTACACCTGCAGGTGAGGCCCAAACATACGTTCTCAGACAATCAACGGCAACCACTGCATTCATAAGTTTAGGTTTCTCAATCAAGCCTAATCCCAACATACACAAGAACAGATTGCTCAGATAGATAACTGTGCACGAACTGTCACATCATCAGCAAATCACCTAATGCGTCCCGAGGTGAGTGCTTCGTTCCCAGAGTGGCCGATCATCCAAGCAGCTCCCATGTTCTGCAGGAAATGAACGTGACTTTCGAAGTTGTATCCAGTTTTGGATGGACACTCTCTCACTCTCTCACAAGGATGTGTACTTTCGATAACTAACGTGCTGAAGCTAGTGGTTTTTTCACATCACTTAACTTGAATGGGAACCGTCAAACAAGAAGACTTATTGCGAAGAGTATTCTTGCATAATAACAAAAACAATTGTGCTTGTTGGGGAAGTAACCTCATCTTCAGCTGTTCAAACCGCTTACTTATTGTACAGTGGCTATAGCTGCCGCAGTTTTGTTCGCCGATGATTTGGAGAGGTAGGGGTAGATAACTACACACTGGACGCGGGAGCTGATATAACTGATGCCTGAATACAGGGGAATCGATCGTTACTGAATGGCCGTGCGGTCCTATCCTCCAGCTTAATGATACTCAATCGGTACTACAGATGGGAAGGCGACGTGAGCTTATTCACGCCTGATTTGTCGGCCAAGCCCCGGCAAGTGCACTCAGAAGGAGTTTGCTGACTGGGTGGATTGGTGTGTCGAATATGCATACACACAAACATATCAAAGGGATAGTCGGCAAATGAAGTTGAGTAGCGTTGTGACTGTCCTTGACTGCCCCATTTCCTACTGAGGAATAAAATAACTATTTGTGGAACCAAAAATTGTATTCTTTTCGATCTTGAGGGGTTCGTTTCTTTGAAGAAGGATCGCAATGGGAAAAAATTCCATGCCTACCAAAATTACCTACACGATGAGGATTTTCTCTTGAGGAGTTTAGTCGACGGTGGAAGTATCATTCCAATTTCGATTAACACAATAACAGGCAGTCACTTGGGTCCTGTTTTAAAAATTAACGGAAATGTCTACTGTGCGTATCAGACTACACTAGCCTCCTCTATTTATTGGACTTTCTGGTTCCAGGACGGCTATATCCATGCATACGCGTTACTTGAGCTGATGTTTAACGGACCATCCGGCTGAATCATGATCTGAGGCACAAAGGATGCAGCGTCTTACATCTAAGAGTGATTGGTGTTTTTGAGACCCAGGAGTCTGTGTACGCGGTTGTAGACACCACATCGTACATTACCTGCGTCACGCGTAGTTATACTTACCAGTTCCAAGTGATTACCAAAGGGGACCGCTTGTAAAATATTGCACAGCAAGCGTTGGTGCGCTTATTTAAGTTGTGGTTGATCAAGCATTTTTACTCCCTAATTAAATTTGCTAGAAAATTCGGTGTAAACCTACGCCAAACGACAACATGATCTGAATCGACCCGTGCAATTTAGAAAGATCGTTAGTCGGAAACTGGGCCTCGCAATCGGCATCTGATGGCGATTGATGAATATAGCTGAAGCTTAATTCGACAGCAGGAGGATCCTAGGTAGTAAAGCGGCACCAACTGCGTCCAAATAGGAGGCTACTAAGAAACAAGGGATCATTACAGATCTGCAAAAGATATTCGCCATTGTCATTATCTGTCATTTATGTCTCAAATAAACTGTGGTACCCTACTTGTGCGTTAAGATCTCCAAAGATCAGGGCTATTGGTACTGGTGAACAAGAGTGAGGTTAGGTAGAAAGTGCCCTTAGCTGACTAAGAACTACTACTTCACTTATGCCCAAATAGACATTACAAAACAGGAACCGAGAAGTACCTCAACAATGCAAGTCCTTTTGAAAGCCCGCAGTTGGACGGCACACATTCCGGGTAAAGATGCCTCAACACTGCAACAGATGCGGAATCGCCTGGAGCTCCGTGTTGATAGCATTTGGATAGTGAATTTGCAGAAGGCTGGATTACTGCGACAAAATGTCTATCGATTAGGTATTCAGAGTGCATGCAAGAGCAGGTTGTTGGCTGATCAGTTTAGCAATTCGAACGTTAAAGGCTGTAACAAAAACCAGAGGATAAGTCTACAGCAGCAAATGTGCAGTGGTAGCCACGAGCCGCACAATCGGTGCCTAAGTGAGTTGCCTCTAGATGGAATCTACAGAACAGTGGTTATTAATTGGGACAGAAGGGAATTTTAGATAATAATGAAGGAGGCGTCAACAGTATTACGGCTTTACATATCCTCATGCTGTGTAGGAAGAGTAAGGGGACTAACGGACGAATGGAATGCTAATTTTTTTGCGTATGTAGTGGGCTGAAATACTGCCGGTGTAGCCAAACCGAGACCAGGGGTATCAAAGGTCCTCAACTAAAAAAATGTAACTTAAAATCCCGATTGCAAGGCAAAAGGAAATGATGTAGAGCTACCAAAGCATTCAGATTAATGAAAACATCGTCACACTGCTTCCAAACTCCAATCTGCAGGGCCGGAGGACTGGAGTTGTCCGACTTTTTTCCATTGACTACAGTGGTAGGAGAGACTCCGTTGAAGGTGCGTGGGCATTCTCTAGTACAGCTCAATGGGTTGCCGAGGTATGCAAGCCGTCGCACTACACGAGGTAGTATCAATTAACCCCAAATAGTAAACTAAGCTCCAAAACCGATCCACAGGTAAATGGAGCTGACAAACCTAACGGCACACACAACACTGCCCACCCCACGGAGCACTCACTTTGTGCACAGTCACCGTCCGATCAGCATCGACTAATGCGAGCATCGAGCCATCAGGTGAATAAGAACCCAAAATGGGTAGAGGTGACGGTGGATTCACCACTTGTATTTTGTGAAGCTTTCCATCCGTTGTTTTGTAGGCCATGATTTGTCCACTCTAGTAGGAAGGAGAAGAAACATAAATGAGTGAAACATGAAGTAAACATAATATCAACAATCAGTCAATGACAAAGAGAAACGTACCGAACTACAGACGATGGCCGTTCCAGTTTGTGGTGAGACGGTGATTGTGCACGGGCCACAGCTGATCTCTTGATGATCTAGCATTGAAAGAATACGGTTCGAAGCGCTCAACAAACAGATGTGCTTGTCACAGGCTACGACCACTATTTGTTGAATGGGCATAACACCCACACAGTGTGGCTGCGATGGAAGCTTTATCGATGCTCTGAGGAAGATAAAAATGAATACGTTAAAAAAGGGATCCCAAGGTCATTCTGGTGGTAGAGCATCAGCAAGGTGGTCAAAAAGAAGTGGCATTAGATTGAGCAGATGACCTCTTGACAGCTTTTGCCAGTCGTTTTCGGTTTAGCTACAACCCCACAACTTTCAGGTACATACAAGGTTCAGTGACCCGAGATAAAAGCAGCTAATGTCATTCAAAATGCCTGGTTGCGACATCTTAGCAACAACTAGCAGTCGTACAGACAGAAGGAAGTATAAGGACTGAGATGATCACTGCCTACCCAGGGCCAAACGGGCGCAATCGAAAATTCGATACTTTGGTCGTTCAACCGCACATTGGAAAGCAAATTAGTTCGAGGTAGCGTGCAAGTGGACAATGGGACAAGGATGAAACTGTAGCCGTGCGATAATTCATATATCTGTCGGTAGAAGATAGTTCGCGCAGTGTATTTGCCTACATGTTTGCATAATAATCAGTCCCGTGTCCAACGTCACTGATAATCACCAGTCTTGAGCTCATCCTTGTCGAATACTGTGAGAGAGGAGTTGTTTCGAAAGGCAAGTATTTGTCAGTAATTCTCAACCTAAACTCAGAGCTACCAGGAGCTAATCAACGATCTGACAACTCTTCTCATCTGAATCCGTATCGCATGAAAATATCACTGAATTCTTGACGTACTTTGAATTCAATTTCCTCATACACCTGAAACCTCCTATGCTGAGAGGAACTTCATTTCGGAAATAAGAGCAATTCTGAAGCAAGATAAGTCTGATAAAGAAACCAACAGAACGTTCCTCGCAGACCGCCTCGGGGTTCAAAGTTAGCATAACAATGGTATAAAATGCTCCTCTATTAGATAGGTCCATCCAAATTCATTTTTAGGCCTTCGAATAGTTGGATGCAAACGCTGTGGTAAATGTCACGTGAGAAGGGCATTTCCTTGAAATAAACGCAGTGGACCATTCAACAGACCTAACTTTCGAGTGCACCCGGAAACAGTAAACAAAATTTAGCACTCATAAGTTCAAGTCCCGCAAAAAGCGGAATGAAGAAAGTCAAACCAAACTGTGGGATGCACGGCAAAACTGAACTCACAAGAAGGACTTCTCTGTGATGTCGGCGAGCACACACCGATCATCCAGTCCTACCGATACAAGATAGTTGTCACACAAAGTGATGCCTTGAACCTGGGCCTTATGAGTATGTTCCCCGGAAAACATTTCGGCCACACCGGCCTGAAGGTCCCAAGAGGCCATATTGGCGTCCGACGATGCAGTGATCAATCGTCGGAGTTTTTTGTTGTATACACCACAGGTAATCAGGGTTTGATGCCCACCGATAACCATGCGTGGTTCAGATAATCTATTCACGTTGGCTGGAGCATCAAACAGGTGCAAGAAGCCGTTGAATGTTAGCGCGACAACAGTGTCTCCGACCCAGCAGCAGCCCAGCTGGAAGAAATGGGCAGAGGGGGGTTCATAATTAACACAGCCGAGACGACGAAATAAATTCGTTTAATGATTTTTACAACAGTAAGTGCTGCGTAGAAGACCCAAAAAAGGGGCTATGGAAGGTCATCTTTAGCTGGTACATTGTTCTACCAGAGTCACTTATAAGTGGGTAGAATTCATGCTCCGAAAGGAAGAATGCAAGAAAATATATTTTTTTACTTTGAAGTGCATGCCAGGAAAAGCAGGCGCAACTGAAACTGACAGGACAGGAGTAGAGGGGAAAAGCTGGACAATCCTCTATCATCAAGGACACAGCTCATCACCATCATCATCAGCTGTAAAAACCGGGTATTTGCCGTATAGTGGTTCTAGCTGCCACATTTTCGTACACCGATGGACACAGCTGGGGTCCGCTGGAGATCAGCTCTCAGAAGATAGCATTTTAGCTGTTGTCTTGAAGCATATTTCAGTAGTAAACCCCTCCCCTAATAGACCATTTTGGTGATCACGTTGGTATGAACTTTCCAGGGGGAGCAGTTACACTTCATAAAGGAGTGGCAAACTGAAAATGGACTTAAAAACTAAAGCTGCCAAAGCTTGCCTAGTTACGATTCAACCTAATGATAGATCGCCGCGCGAGTTCAACTAGTTGTTCCTTAGAAACCACTGTTAACCCAAATATGCTGGGAGAAGTTTCATTTTTCCAGTTGTGGATGTTGTACAAGAGTACTATGTGAACCTCCTCCACAAAAGCATTATTGTGATCCCGGAAAGCAACCGAAAGAAAGGCCAAGGTTAGCTCGCGAAACTTCTCACTTTATCACACAAAATAACTGGGTTTTTATTCCTGTGAAGGCTGTGATGGGTTCGGCTCTGGATTGGTCCTTCAGTTGCTTGTGTAAGCTTGCCGTTGTTTGTTCACAAAGCTCCCAAAATGTAGATGCATTGCTGACTGAAGCAGACTCGCTAACTGGATGACCTTGACCTGCATCAACATTTTGTTGTACAGCGTTATATTCCGATGGTCTACAGTCTTTTAACCGTATTCCGACGGTTATTGACTGATTGTGTTGCTGTCCTCCTACTTCTCTGTACGAGTAGCACCTCGAATCGAATGACATGCTGTGCCACTTTAGGCAGGTTTTACACCCTCTCCTACCATCCGACGTCTAGTTTTTACCTTTGGGATGTGACAGTAACCGGATCCTGAGTATACTATGCTGAAGGGCGAGGTAGGCTGTGAAACCGCCCGGGGGGTCTTGAAAAGAAATGCTCTGATGTTATTTTCACTTTGAGTCATTTTCTTGTGAAGCGAAGTGTACAGACGATCAGAACGGAGGGCAGCAATAAATTTTAAAGCGCCCGTGTGAGTTGGAACTCGGATCGCTGAACTGGTGATCCACAGACTTCTGGTCACTAGACCGCCCGAACATGATGGTAGCTCTCTTCAAAACATCTTAATATATTTCGTATTACATCCCAGTTCTCATTTGGTTGTACGAAGCCCATAGCTGCATCGTGCTTGGCACAGAACGACAGTCGCCAGAAAATCACCGTTCTAATCCAGTAGTAAAGTCGGTCAATATACCTGAAGGATAGAGTCACACAACTTCAGATTAACATAGGTCCGATTCCATGAAGAACGGAGCAAGTAGCCACTAAAGAGAATGAAGGAGTGAAGAGAAATTTACAAATGAATTAAACTATGCCTAAGATCAAGCAAAAGCAGATTATTCGAATGGCTTATTGATGGAGAATGAGTCTCGTGCCTGCCTGCCTGCCTGTGCAGCCGGTCGTTGCAATCACATGAAAAAATGAGTATTCAAGTGCTGAGGTATGAGAATCACGAGCAAATATGTGAGTGCATTGGATCTATTCATAAGTGAGCTATAAAAACGTGGTGGAACGGATTTGGCAGCTCTGAACAAGGAATTCGGAAGGATTCCAGGCGCGGTGAAGTGATGCAACAATAAAAGAATGAACTGCACGAACAGCTTCACAGCAATTCGGCCTATGAAACTGGACGCAGTTTTTTTTCGATTTGGCTCCCAATTCAGTAGAAATCAGGGCTCATCAAATAAGCCAGTAGGTAATTGAAGATGACCTCCACTATGACTATCCAGTACCCCTTCATTCACATAAAGCAGAGTGCGTTAAAGGTAGTTTCACACTTAATTAGTTGAAAAACATAATTGGTTTCAGACTAGTTGATTTGGAGCACATTCTAAGTTAAGTTTTACCCGTCTTCCAAAAGAAATCGAAAATAACCAAGACAATCATGTAAGGACGCAAAATAATATCCGTGAAGTAAAAGAGCAAATAAAATGTTCACACGACCGCGAAAGACAGCGGGATAAACAGTTTATTTTGGGTGTTCTAGCTAAAAATAAGTGACTTCTGTACTACCACCGATAAAAATTTTTTCTAAAAATGAACCGCTGTGCGACTGTCGTCGGATGACAACTTCCCATACGACTCACATGAGCTGTCTGCCTTACGTAACGAAGAGACTGGACCTTGCCGTAGTGTGACGGTTTGCGCACCTCAGCGACCCATTGAGCTATACTGGGGGGTGTCCCCGCGATACCCACAGAGTCTCTCATACCAGGTTGGTCAATGGTTAGAGGTGTGACGAACAAAGACTCCTGGTCCTCCAGGTTAGGGGTTGGAACATGTGGCGACTAGCACCGTAGAAACGGGAATGCATTTGCATTTCCCGCCAAGCACCGTGGTCTTGCTGTTAGGCTCTTGAGATAAAGGCTTTGGTTGAGGCCCCTAATCGTCCTCCTGCCTAGGTGTGGGCGCCCTGACAGTATCCCAACCCACGTACAACCATGATACCTACATCTGACAATAAACTCATGCCACATCGGCCGTCGCGTGGTGCCATCAGCCGGGTCGCCTTACT